>CM046041.1:14123870-14657621 GCA_025215565.1 Flaveria ramosissima | reverse complement strand
TTATTATGGAGTAAGTGGTTCAAAACTTTGGTCTATGGTTTCGATTTTGAAAACTGCGCGTTTAACGCTCCCGGTTGCGGTAAAAGCCGGATAATTTTAATAATAAATTGGAGTTTTCAAATATTTAAATTTTGGACCAGTAGGTATTTTCTAAGAGACTTCTTTATAAATTTCCAAGTCCTTAAATTGTGTAAATTGGCTTTTATAGTCAAAATCTTGTTTTCACGTTTGACCCGTTAATACGCGTTTTGACCGGGTTTGACCATTTTAAGCTCATTTGACCGAGTTTTTAAATCTTTTAGGTCCTTTATCACTTATCTTACTGAAATCACATGATTTTCATACATCTTAGTTTTGAACTCTATTTTTATAGATTTTCTCATAAACTATGCTCGGTTTGTACCCGTTTTTTAGTTAAAATGCCATTTATTTGAGTCTTTGACCACTTAACTTATCCATTGACTCCAGAATACTTTATTTATCATTTTTGAGCCTGGAATACTTTTTAAGAATGTTAAATTCATAATCTTACTATTTTTAAGTCATTTTACCATGTTTTCGGGTCCCGAAAGTGACTAAAAGAGGGTAAATCACATCATGTCCTTTATTCCAGAGATTAAACATTGCTAACACTTCAAATATTCACTAAAACCTACTGAAATTTCAGTCCCAACATGTTGCCTAGTTGATCTATTCATCCATATGCTTCAAATATGTAGAAAATGTCATAACCGACAATTACACTAGTGTAACCATCATAACTTGAGTTTAAATGTTACCAACACTTCATTTAACTTCATAAGCAGATTATTAAGGTGTCATTAAGTCGTTCATGAGTAGGTTATGGGTCTTGTTTAAAAGGATTTTTCAAACAAATGCTCAAGAGGGTGTTGTTACATGTAGAAAGGGGGTTTCAAAGTGAAATCCATGTATCAACCGTGGGTTTGAGTATGTAGCCACTTGGAACTTTTAAAAACAGGTTCTTTGGAGTCCATTAAGTCATAAAAATGCAGGTTACAAGTTTGGTTTACAAGAGTTTAAGCTTTCACAAGTTAGATGATGTCAAAACACTCAAAATGAGGGTTTTCATGGTGGAAATCGGTTTCCACCTCAAGAATGGCTAACAAAACATGAAGTTTACCTTCAAGAACGTTGGTAACTCCTTAAGAATGAGATGATGGTGAGATGTTTCTGCTACAACAAAGAAATACACGGTTCTTAGATGTCAAATGAAGAAACACAGAGAAATGTCACAAAACCGACATCTTGAGCTTACACTCGAAATAACTCACGGTTTGGAGGGTGTTGATGGCCGTGAATGGCTTGAAACTCCTTGGACTTGAATGAAGAAACTCGAACTAAGGCTGGAAAGGTGGAACCAACACACGGTTGTGTGACCAAATCTTGCAACAAGGCTGCTCCTTTGTGGTTTCGGTCTTGGCCGAATGGATTTTTGTGTGGTCTTCGAATTTTTCTTGCACAAAGCTTTGAGAGAATAGTTTTGAGAGTGTTTGAGAGATGTGTGTGTGTGGAATCAGCTGGTGGATCGTTAAAGGGAGAGAGAGGGAGAGAGATGGAGAGACATGCATGAAAGGCTAGTGGGTGAGAGGGGTGGTGTGAAGAGGAGAGGAGAGTGGTGAGGGAGGGGGCGGCCGATCTTGGAGTGTAGTGGGGAGGGTTTTAATTTAATTTTAATTGTAAATTAATATTGTGTAGTGTAATTTTGTAGTATTGGGTATTATGTATTATTTAGTGGAAAGGTGATTTGAGGTGTCTAATGCATACCCATGCATGCATGGCCGAATTTATGCAAGTGTGAGTGTGTATGCTCACATTTTAATTGTCTTCTCTTGAGTTTAATTTTGTAAGGGTGACTAGTTGACATTCCCGGAACACTAATTTTTAAAATGGTAGAAACCTAAATTGGTTAAAAATCAAAGATAAAAATCACATGAAATCATAATTCACATCAAATAGCAAGAATTGATTCCAATTTCATAGTAGGGTTGTATAGTTTCAATTATTAGTACTCATAGCATGGATAATGATGCAAGTAATCTAGGGTTAGGGTAACAACCTGGAGGTCGGTTGTCACAGGGTGCTTATAAAATTTTACATTAAAGTATTCTAAGGAACTAGTTATACATTGACGTTAAACAACAACAGGTCTCGCACGGATAGTTTTCGCTATCCATAACAACCATTCATAATATGCCAATTCGATTCTTAAGCCTTAACACTCTTATAAACTAATCTAATCAAATCTAATTATAACGATCAGTAATAAACAACTACAAAGGGAAGGTGTATCTACATTCAAATAAAGACCAAAAACGAACATGAAAATGAACAAATCACCATTAAAATCAAACCACTACTACACAAAATGCATAAGCAACACTCCACGACCATCTTCGAACACTCTTGCTCAAAAATCCTCTAAATTCAATCAAAATGACAACTCTCCACCCACTGAATCCATTATTAAGCACTAGATCATGGATACGAGTTTTAAATGATCAAAAACCACACGTATTCATTCAATAAGAACCGAGAATCAAATTATAGTTACTAAATGAAAGTAATCAGAGCTGAAATTTGTCTTGCACTCTTCACAAAAAACACACCTTCTCTCTCACACACAAGGCAAAGCATTCTCTCCAAAACAAGAGCTGAAATTTTCGGATTCAAGGCTTCAAGGGCTGAAATTTTCAGATCTTTCAAGGTGCATTGGTAGAGAGTTGTGGTGTATTGCATCCTAACAAGCTTGGTGTTTGAAGGGCTTGTGGTATACAAGCTTGAGGTCTTCTCTTTGGAGGCTATACATTCAAGAATATCACCATCTTCATCTTATCCATCTACAACATCTTGTGCAAGAAAGGTTGTTTCTTTGAACCCCTATGGTTGTTTTATGGTATGATAGCATACTATTTCACATATATTTATATGATCCTTATTCTTGGGTTTTGTTTATGGTAAAAAATGGTAAAACTTCAGAATGGTAACCTCACTTTAAACCTATTTTCCGCTGCGTTTTTATAGTTTAAATGGTTAAATTAGCTTTGATTAACATGTTACAAAACCCAACAAAACATGAAACACTATATGTGATTGATGAAAGGATGTTAAATCAAGGTAACACGACCAAGTGGATGACATTTATTCTTACTTCAATCGATATTTGGGTGCTTATAGAATTTTACATAAAAGTATTCTAAGGAACTAGTTATACAATGACGTTAAACAACAATAGGTCTCGCATGGATAGTTTTCGCTATCCATAACAACCATTCATAATATGCCAATTCGATTCTTAAGCCTTCTTAACACCCTTATAAACTAATCTAATTAAATCCGATTATAATGATTAGTAAATTCAAACTAAACAACCACAAAGGGAAGATAGTATCTACATTCAAATAGTGACCAAAACCGAACATGAAAACAAACAAATCACCTTTAAAATCAATTCACTACTACACGAAATGCATACGCAGCACTCCACGACCATCTTCGAACACTCTTGCTCACAAATCCTCTGAATTCAATCCAAATGACAACTCCCCACCCACTAAATCCATTATTAAGCACTAGACCATTGATACAAGTTTTAACTGGTCAAAAACCTCATATTCATTTAATAAGAACCGAGAATCAAATTATAGTTACTAAATGAAAGTTATCATATGTCAAACATGAAACAAATATATGTTGGACGAAAGGAAGTTAAATCAAGGTAACACGACCAAGTGGATAACATATATTCTTATTTCAATCGAAATGGATGCTTATAGATTTTTGCATTAAAGTATTCTTGAAAGCTTAATAAAATACATGAAAAGGAACTACTTATACAATGACGTTAAACGAAAAGAGTTCTCGTATAGATAGTTTCCGCTATCCATAAGAACCATTCATAATATGGCAATTCCATTCTCAAGCCTTCTTAACACCCTTGTAAACTAATCTAATCAAATCAGATTATAATGATCAGTAAATTCAAACTAAACAACCACAAAGGGGAGATAGTATCTACATTTAAATAGAGACTAAACCGAAAAGAAAATAAACAAATCACCTATAAATTGATCTACTACTACACAAAATGCATACGCAACACTCCACGACCATCTTCGAACACTCTGCCCAAAAATCCTCTAAATTCAATCAAAATGACAACTCTCCACCCACTGAATCCTTTATTAAGCACTAGACAATGGATACGAGTTTAAACTGATCAAAAACCACTTGATTCATTCAATAACAACCAAGAATAAAATTATAGTTACTAAATGAAAGTAATCAGATGTCAAACATGAAACATAATATGTGATTGATGAAAGGAAGTTAAATCACGGTAACACGACCAAGTGGATAACATTTACACTTATTTCAATCGAAATTGGGTGCTTATAGATTTTTGCATTAAAGTATTCTCGAAAGCTTAATAAAATACATCAAAAAGGAACTAGTTATACAATGACGTTAAACAACAATAGTTCTCGCATCGATATATTTTGCTATCCATAACAACCATTCATAATATGCCAATTCGATTCTCAAGCCTTCTTAACACCGTTATAAACTAATCTAATCAAATCCGATTATAATGATCAGTAAATTCAAACTAAACAACCACAAAGGGAAGATAGTATCTACATTTTAATAGAGACCAAAACCGAAATAAAATAAACAAATCACCTTTAAAATTGATCCACTACTACACAAAATGCATAAGAAACACACCACGACCATCTTCGAACACTCTTGCTAAAAATCCTCTAAGTTCAATCCAAATGACAACTCTCCACCCACTGAATCCGTTAATAAGCACTAGACCATAGATACGAGTTTTAACTGATCAAAAACCACTTGTATTCATTCAATAAGAACCAAGAAACAAATTATAGTTACTAAATGATAGTTATTATATGTCAGACATGAAACACAATATGTGATTGATGAAAGGATGTTAAATCAAGGTAACACGACCAAGTGGATAACATTTATTCAAATTTCAATCGAAATTGGGTGCTTATAGATTTTACATTAAAATATCTCAAAAGCTTAATAAATACTTCAAAAAGGAACTAGTTATACAATGACGTTAAAAAAAAAGAGTTCCTCATGGATAGTTTTCGCTATCCATAACAACCATTCATAATATGCCAATTCGATTCACAAGCCTTCTTAACATCCTTATAAACTAATCTAATCGAGTCCGATTATAATGATTAGTAAATTCAAACTAGACAATCACAAAGAGAAGATAGTATCTACATTCAAATAGAGACGAAAACCAAACATGAAAATTAACAAATCACCTTTAAATCAATCCACTACTACATAAAATGCATACGCAACACTCCACAACCATCTTCGAACACTCTTGCCCAAAATCCTCTAAATTCAATCCAAATGACAACTCTCCACCCACTAAATCCATTATTAGCACAAGACCATGGATACGAGTTTTAATTGATCAAAAACTACTCGTATTCATTCAATAAGACCGAGAATCAAATTATAGTTACTAAATGAAAGTAATCAGATGTCAAACATGAAACACAATATGTGATTGATGAAAGGAGTTAAATCAAGGTAACACGACCAAGTGGATAACATTTATTCTTATTTCAATCGAAATTGGATGCTTATAGATTTTTACATTAAGTATTCTCGAAAGATTAATAAAATACATGAAAAAGGACTACTTATATAATGACGATAAACAAATAGAGTTCTCATATGTATAGTTTTCGCTATCCATAATAACCATTCATAATATGCCGATTTCATTCTCAAGCCTTCTTAACACACTTGTAAACTAATCTAATTAAATCCGATTATAATGATCAGTAAACTCAACTAAACAACCACAAAGGGAAGATAGTATCTACATTTAAATAGAGACCAAACCGAAATGAAAATAAACAAATCACCTTTAAATCGATCCACTACTACACAAAATGCATACGCAACACTCCACGACCATCTTCGAACACTCTTGCCCAAAACTCCTCTAATTCAATCAAAATGACAACTCGCCACCCACTGAATCCTTTATTAAGCACTAGACCATGGATACAAGTTTTAACTGATCATAAACCACTCGATTCATTCAATAACAACCAAGAATCAAATTATAGTTACTAAATGAAGGTAATCATATGTCAAACATGAAATACAATATGTGATTGATGAAAGGAAGTTAAATCACGGTAACACGACCAAGTTGATAACATTTACTCTTATTTCAATCGAAATTGGGTGCTTATAGATTTTTGCATTAACGTATTCTCGAAAGCTTAATAAAATACATCAAAAAGGAACTAGTTATACAATGACATTAAACAACAATAGTTCTCGCATGGATATATTTCGCTATCTATAACAACCATTCATAATATGCCAATTCGATTCTCATCCTCTTAACACCGTTATAAACTAATCTAATCAAGTCCGATTATAATGATCAGTATATTTAAACTAAACAACCACAAAGGGAAGATAGTATCTACTTTCAAACAGAGACCAAAACAAAACATGAAAATAAAAAAATCACCTTTAAAATCGATCCACTACTACACGAAATGCATAAGCAACACTCCACGACCATCTTCGAACACTCTTGCTCAAAAATCCTCTAAGTTCAATCCAAATGACAACTCTTCACCCACTGAATCCGTTATTAAGCACTAGACCATGGATACATGTTTTAACTGATCAAAAACCACTTGTATTCATTCAATAAGAACCGAGAAACAATTATAGTTACTAATATAGTTATTATATGTCAAACATGAAACACAATATGTGATTGATGAAAGGATGTTAAATCAAGGTACACCACCACGACCAAGTGGATAACATTTATTCAAATTTCAATCAAAATTGGTGCTTATAGATTTTTACTTTAAAAATTCTCGATAGCTTAATAATATACTTAATAAAGGAACTAGTTGTACAATGATGTTAAAAAAAAGAGTTCTCGCATGGATAGTTTTTTTTCGCTATCCATAACAACCATTCATAATATGCCAATTCGATTCTCAAGCCTTCTTAACATTCTTATAAACTAATCTAATCATATCCGATTATAAAAATGAATAAAAAAAATCATATAAATTCAACTAACAACCACAAAAGGGAGATAGTATCTACATTCAAATAGAGATGAAACCGAACATGAAATTAACAAATCACCTTAAAAATCAATCAATCACTACTACACAAAATGCATACGCAACACTCCACGACCATCTTCGAACACTCTGCCCAAAAATCCTCTAAACTCAATCCAAATGACAACTCTCCACCACTGAATCCATTATTAGCACTAGACCATGGATACGAGTTTTAAATGATCAAAAACTACTCGTATTCATTCAATATGAACCAAGAATCAATTATAGTTACTAAATGAAAGTAATCAGATGTCAAAACATAAAAACACAATATTGAATGATGAAAGGAAGTTAAATTAAGGTAAACACGACCAAGTGGATAACATTTATTCTTATTTCAATCGAAATTGGGTGCTTATAGATTTTTGCATTAAAGTATTTCTTGAAAGCTTAATAAAATACATGAAAAGGAACTACTTATACAATGACGTTAAACAAAAAGAGTGTCTCGTATGGATAGTTTTTGCTATCCATAATAACCATTCAAATATGCCATTCCATTCTCAAGCCTTCTTACACCCTTGTAAACTAATCTAATCAAATCCGATTATAATGATCAGTAAATTCAAACTAAACAACCACAAATGGAAGATAGTATCTACATTTAAATAGAGACCAAAACTGAAATGAAAATAAACAAATCACCTTTAGAATTGATCGACTACTATACAAAATGCATACGCAACACTCCACGACCATCTTCGAACACTCTTGCCCAAAACTCCTCTAAATTCAATCAAAATGACAACTCTCCACCTACTGAATCCTCTATTAAGCACTAGACCATGGATACGAGTTTTAACTGATCAAAAACCACTCGATTCATTCAATAACAACTAAGAATCAAATTATAGTTACTAAATGAAAGTAATCACATGTCCAACATAAAACCCAATATGTGATTGATGAAAGGAAGTTAAATCATAGTAACACGACCAAGTGGATAACATTTACTCTTATTTCAATCAAAATTGGGTGCTTATAGATTTTTGCATTAAAGTATTCTCGAAAGTTTAATAAAATACATCAAAAAGGAACTAGTTATACAATGACGTTAAACAACAATAGTTCTCGCATGGATAGATTTCGCTATCCATAACAACCATTCATAATATGCCAATTCAATTCTCAAGCCTTCTTAACACCCTTGTAAACTAACCTAATCAAATCCGATTATAATGATTAGTACATTCAAACTAAACAACCACAAAGGGAAGATAGTATCTATATTCAAATACAGACCAAAACCAAACATGAAAATAAATAAATCACCTTTAAAATCGATTCACTACTAAAAAAATGCATACGCATCACGCCATGACCATCTACGAACACTCTTGCTCAAAAATCCTTTAAGTTCAATCCAAATGACAAATCTCCACCCACTAAATCCATTATTAAGCACTAGACCATGAATACGAGTTTTAACTTATCAAAAACCACTCGTATTGTGTCACACCCCGGGCCCAGGTAGGGTGGGACGTCACATACTAGCAACAACATATGGCAGCGGAAACTAATCATCATAAGAGCATAAAAGGAGAGAACATCACATGGCATTATAGTTTAAAAAGAAAACGGGCTAAAAGTAGGCCTAGCCCCCAATGCAAGTACATAATTTATCTATACAAATTGTTCCATAATAGCCAAATTCAAATTTTCCAATTGTTTTAAAAACTAAATAAGAAAATGCCATGGGTCACGATGCTAAGTCATCATAAGCATTCTACATAAGCCAGACCTTCATCAAGGATTACCTAAAACATGCTCAAAAGAAAATTATGTCAACTAAAAAGTTGGTGAATTCAAGTGCTTAAAGTTTAAAAACAAAATGATTCAATAGAATCCACATTTGATCTAAAAATCATAGTTTCATTATTGTGGGGGATCACATTCAATCCTGCACTCAGTCCCGGCTAGCCTCTTCAAAAGTTATGTTGTACCGGTTAATCTCGAAGGAAGAACTGAGCCTCAAACAGTGGACCATACCTGCCGGATGGTTTACCCTAGTATCTTATAAAAACCTGTCACATGACACAAACGACCCCACAGATCTCAGTGTGGTACTTGTCACATGAAACATGTTGTGGATAGCTTAAACTGAAATCATTTATGAGCTATCGTATGATACTAAGATCGTATGCAAGTTAGATTTGTTGGATCTTATATGCCCAAGACACATACAAGATTGATGTGGTTAGTACGTTATGATCCAAGTCGGATCATACCCAATAACAAGCTAAACAAACACCAATAAATATTTATTTGTTAATATGATCAAGCAAATAAATATTCACTCCAATTTAGAAAATGGGTTTTCTAAATTATTGCATTTGAAATAGAACAAATTATATGGATAATTTGTTCATGAGAAATTATATGTATTGTTAATTAAGTAGGTTAAATAACAACAAATAAAAGTGTGGTTAAGGTATAAAATTAAAAGGGTTTAATTTTTTAACTTATACATAATAATATTAGTGTGAAAGTTATTATGAAATGGGTGGGAAACCTTTCAATTTTCGGCTGCCCACTTTATGCTCTCCTTGGAATTCTTTGTCTTGTTTTAATACAAGACATTAACCCATTTCACACTACACTCCAACCACACTCTCTCTCACACACATTTGCAAACACTCTCCTCCTCTTTCTTGACTGAATTTTCGGATTTGGAGGAAGGAACAAGAAGAAAGGATTTTGGTGTTCAACTTCCTAACTAGTTTGGTGTTTGGCAAGAAGCTTATGGGTATACTTGCTTGAGGCCTTCTTCCTTGGAGGTTTACATTCAAGAACATCATCTTCTTCATCTATCATCCATCTCAAATCTCCTTGTTCTTAGAAAGGTAGTACACTATGAACACCCTATGGTTGGTTTTGTTTGATAGCATTTCTTTTCACATACATGATCCTTGTTCTTGGGTTTGATTTGTTGATTAATAAATGGTTTATTTTCAGCAACTAAAACTCGTTTTATAGATCTATATATCCGCTGTGTTTTTATTTAAATTGATAAACAATCTTTGATAAACATGTAACAAACCCAACAATGGCATCTAGAGCCGGTTATGTGGAAAACTTGCTTCAAAAGTCCAAGAAAAGTTAGTTTTGTTGGACTTTTTCAACCCATTAGGGGCTGATTTATTTTGGATGTATGAATCCCTTGTCTTTCAAGTTTTATTTTACATGCTTTAGAATAAATCTTGAAAGATTGATGTAAAATGGTTGATTGTTTTGTTTGGACAAAAACCCTAAAATTTTAGTTGATGTTGGCTGAAATTTTGAGGGTTAACAAGGGAGTTCATTTTGTTCTTAAATAATGTATTTGGATACATGTTTTGGTGCATAACATAGCCTTGACCAAGTGTGTTTTGGATTTGGTTGAATGTTTTGTCATGTTTGGTTTTATTCTTTAAAAGGGTTGTAATAATAATTTTGTGTTTGTATCTTTGGGTTGTAATTTATTTATTCTTTGGTTATGTAATAAATAGATTAGGTGCATTTCTTTTATTAGAAAAATTGTATTAGGATATGATTTTTGTAAAAGAAGATGCACAAGTTGGAGACCAAAGGAAGATACAAAGGAAGGACACAAAAGACATGGACACTTGAAGCATTTGGATGTGGATTCAAGTGGGAGTTCATGGACACATTTTGATGTGTCATTGTTAACCCTTAGGAAAGACCAAATGACAACAAGTGTAGTCAACTTAGTGGCTATGGTTATGCACTTATGATTGTATGGTTGTGCTTGTTTGTTTGTTTGTTTTATGGTTGTTGTTTGATATATGGATATGCATAACAAACTAATTAACAAATATAACAAGCTGAAAAAAATGGTTCTTTATCATTAAGTGGTAAATAAAAGGTTATTAAAGGATTAATTATTTTAATAAAAAGGGTTTTATTAAAAAGGGAACCATAGGGTACCATGTGTTTGAAAGCATGCAAATACAAGGTACATAGTGTTTTCTAAACTAGAATTATGAAAACTTAATATTTCTTTTGGAAACAAGTTTAACACCGTCCTTTGGCACAACACTTGAGTCACTTGGAAACTCTTAATGGGATAAAGGTCACCTAACCCTTTTTAGGGAACTTGTGATTTGAGGTGGGAATACCATATTTGTGGGATAAAGGTCACCTAACCACTTATATTGGTAAACCCACATGTGTGTGTAAGTAGGGTGACTTGATTTGCAAACCATGTTAAATGGATCACCTACAATGTGGTTTACAAAGGGTGTTGATGGGAGAAACATGTCGACTATACATATGATGTTTAAAGTCAATCCTATACCTCTAGAAGTTGCAAAGGGTTGCAACTGTCAAACGTTGACTACCTTGTTAATTTAAATAATGGGATAAAGGTCACCTAACCACTATTTAAATGTAACGTTGGATTCTAGAATTTTAAATTGTGTAAAACACATAAAAGGGTATTAATAATTAAAATATGATAATATCAAAAATACTAAAATTGAACTTTTTTAAATTTTGTAGATGGCCACCAACAACAATGAAAACAATGATATCCCGTCCGCTCACACACTATCACTAAGAACCATTCTCCAAAAGGAGCGTCTAAACCATAACAATTTTATTGATTGGTTTCAAAACTTGAGAATTGTTCTCAAGCAAGAGAAACGGTCGTATATTATAGACGATCTGTTTCCCGATCAACCTATGAGGAGGATGAGGAGGCCTATAATAATTGGGTGAAATACACTGAGGACTCGGTCCACGTGTCTTGCCTCATGTTGGCAAGTATGACTCTGGATCTTCAAAAGGAGTACGAACATCACGGAGCATACGACATGATAACCCAGTTGAAGGACACGTTCCAACAACAAGCAAGGGTAGAGCGCTTCGAAACGGTTCGAGCACTCTATGCATGTCGTATGGATGACACTCAATCGGCCTCATCTTATGTACTTAAGATGAAGAGCCACATTGACCGCCTTGAAAGGCTGAATTGTCCTGTCTTGAAAGAGTTGGCTACGGATTTGACCCTAAACTCTCTGTCGAAAAGGTTTGAAAATTTTGTTATGAATTATAACATTAATGGGTGGGACAAGAACATAAGTGAGCTTCACTCTATGCTCAAAACAGCCGAGGCGGCTATGGGTAAAGGGTTTTACCCGTTCTCACCATCAATGAAGGTGGGAACAAGAAGAGGCCTCACCCCGCACCCAAGGCAAGTGTTGCCAAGGGTAAAGGGTACGTTAGGGGAAAGGGAAAGAGAGTAGTAAAAGCGCCACCACCAAAACAAGCGGAGAAGAAGCAAAAGGTTGCTTCGAATGACCCATGCTTTAAGTGTGGGGAGATAGGACATTGGGCAAGAAATTGTCATGTCCGTCTCAAAGAGTTACAAGCTAAGAGGGATGTTGGGCAAACCTCAGGTACAATTTTCATGATTCATATTGATCCCAATTTAATATCCTCTAACACATGGGTATTGGATACCGGTTGTGGAACTCATATTTTCAATTTGTTGCAAGGGTTCAAAAGAAGTAAGGACTTCAAGAAAGGGGATGTTAGCCTCTACATGGGCAATGGGGCAAAAGTTCAAGTTGAAGACCGAGGGGACTACATCTTGAAGCTTCCAAATGGTTTGGAAGCAATTTTGAACAATGTTTTGTATGCTCCTAGTTTGACTAGGAACATTATTTTAGTTGCCCAATTAAGACAATACGGTTATGTTTTGACATTTATTGAAAATGAAATTCATGTTTCTTTAAATGACATCTTTTATTTTAAAGCTATTCCTATTAATGATATTTATGAATTGGTTCGTGAAAACACATTATATGATAGCTCATTGTACCAAACCACCACCAAGAAGCTCAAATTGGATTTGAGTGACACCTATCTTTGGCATTGCCGTCTTGGTCAAACAAACAAGAAGCACATACAAACACTTCAAAAGAATGGTCTTTTAAAAGCAAGTAAATATGATTCATTTGATGTATGTGAATCTTGTTTACAAGGCAAAATGACTAAGGCACCTTTTGGTGGCAAAACCAAAAGGGCAAAGGATTTATTAGGTATCATACATTCGGATGTATGTGGTCCGTTTAAGCCAATGACTAGGTACAACGAAAGATACTTCCTTACCTTTACCGACGACTATAGTCGATATGGGTATGTGTACTTGTTAAGAAACAAAGATGAAGCTTTTGAATGTTCAAAATCTTCCAGAATGAAGTAGAAAATCAACTCAACAAGTCAATAAAAATTCTCCGCACTGATAGAGGAGGTGAATACCTAAGTGATGCTTTTAGAGATCATCTTAGAAGTTGTGGGATTGTCTCACAACTTTCTCCACCTGGAACACCACAACACAATGGTGTGTCCAAGAGGAGAAGTCGAACTCTATTGGATATAGTTCGACTATGATGGCTAGAAGCTCATTGCCTCTATCATTTTGGGGTTCCCTTTGCTCTCTATGGTCTGTATTTTGAATATGGCCCTAACCAAGAAAGTCGAAAGGACACCTTTTGAAATATGGCATGGAAGGGTTCCATCTCTATCATATTTAAAGGTGTGGGGATGTGAGGCTTATGTTAAGACTCCCACCTCAGACAAGTTAGAAAGCCGTTCCACTAAGTGTATCTTTATTAGATATCCTAGAGATTCTATGGGATATTGTTTCTATGATTCAATGGAACAAAAGGAGTTCGTTGCCAAGAAGGCTAGGTTCTTGGAAGCTAAGTTCCTTATGGAAGGAGCTAGCTGTAGAATAGTGGATCTTGAGGAAGATCAAGAACCACAGCCCGATACACGTTTGGTTGACACTAGCACTCAACATGAGGATGTTGAGGATGATCAAATGGTTGATCAATACACACAAAACGTTCACAAATCTGGTAGAACTAGTAATCCACCTGAAAGATAGGGTTTTTTCATGGATGGATGCTATGTGGTAGATTCCAATGAACCAACCACATACCGTGATGCAATGTCCAATTTGGATTGTGACAAATGGCTTGAAGCCATTAACGTTGAGATGCAATCCATGTATGCAACCAAGTGTGGGACTTGGTTCTACCATCTCTTAACTCCAAGGTAGTTGGAAGTAAGTGGGTTTTCAAGAAGAAAACCGATATGCATGGAAACTTGGATACTCATAAAGCTAGACTTGTAGTAAAAGGTTTAACTCAAACTCAAGGGGTTGATTATGATGAGACCTTCTCGTCGGTTGCAATGCTAAAGTCTATTAGGATATTATTTGCCATAGCTGCTCATTATGATTATGAGATTTGGAAAAATGGATGTCAAAACTGCTTTTCTAAATGGATATCTTAAGGAAGATGTCTATATGGTTCAGCCTGAAGGTTTTGTCGATCCAAAACATCCTGACAAAGTATGCAAGTTAAAAAATCAATCTATGGATTGAAGCACGCATCAAGAAGTTGGAATCACCGTTTTGATGAAGAGGTAATCAAATTTGGGTTCATCAAAAACGCTGATGACGCATGTGTGTATAAGAAAGCTAGTGGGAGCATCATCACTTTCCTAGTATTGTATGTCGATGACATCCTACTATTTGGAAATGATGTTCCAACCTTGGAGGGTGTAAAGCCTGGCTTGGAAGCTGTTTTTCCATTAAGGATCTTGGTGAAGCCGCCTATATTTTGGGAATAAAGATCTATAGGGATAGATCAAGGCGATTGATAGGTTTAAATCAAAGTGCATACATTGATAAAATCTTGAAAAGGTTCAAGATGGAAAACTCTAAGAAAGGTATCATACCTATTCAAAGAGAAACGATATTGAGTACGACTCAATGTCCATACTCAAAGGTTGAGCAAGATAAGATGAAGGGAATCCTGTATGCGTCTGTTATAGGATCCATCATGTATGCAATGATATGCACTAGGCCGGACGTGTCATGCGCTTTGAGCATGACAAGCCGATACCAGCAAAATCCTGGAAATAGTCATTGGATGGCTGTTAAGAACATACTTAAGTACCTAAGGAGAACTAAAGATATGTTCCTAATCTATGGATCTGGTGAGGAGGAACTCGTGGTAAAAGGTTACACGGATGCGAGTTTCCAAACAGATCGGGATGATTCACGATCACAATCGGGATACATTTTCATCTTGAATTGGGGAGCAGTCTCTTGGAAGAGCTCTAAGCAAGATGTGGTGGTATTATCAACTATAGAGTCAGAATACATCGCCGCTTCGTTAGCAGCTCAAGAAGCTGCATGGTTGAAGAAATTCATTGCCGATCAGGGGTGGTCCCTTCCATTCAGGACCCTCTAGAAATTCTATGTGATAACGAGGGTCCGATTGCTCAAATCAAGGAACCCCGTGCACATCAAAAGACTAGGCACATTGAGCGGAGATTCAACTACATAAGGGATGAAGTTGAAAAGGGAAAGATATGTATTCGCAAAGTTCACATGGATCAAAACATTGTGGATCCACTCACGAAGCTCCTTGAAAATGCAAAGCATGAAGGTCATACTTGTGCCATGGGACTTCGATATTATAGTGACTGGATTTGATCTTTAATTTTGTATTTGGATACTGGAACCCTTTATTACTTGAATGAATTATTTGGTTATAATATTTTAACTAATGTTCCTATTTTGCATGTTTAAAATCCATGAGTAAGTCATTTACTCAAAAACATCCGTACTCGTTCATTCTTGTGGGAACAAGTATGAGGGTAAGACTATTATAAACTTGGATTGGTAGATATTCATATGGATGAATACAAAGCAAAGGGTTGCTGCCAAGGTTGATAAATATTTGTGGGATACAAATATTGGACTGACCCACATCTCAAATATTACTACATGGAATCTTCTTGATTGATCACAAGAAAATTTGAGTAAAGGCGAATATCATATGTTATCCTATGACTTGAGATACATATTGGGTCTTGATATTCACCGAATGTTATACTTTGACTTAGTTCTTCGCTGTTCTGAAACATGGCAGTACATAAGGCTGATTTCATGTATAATACGAGGTGATTGTGACAGACGTATGTAGTCAAGATGGGATTTGTCCCTCTTATACATTGAGAGTAAGATGTCTAAGGCCTGCTAAAGTTAAAACAATAGAGAATGATCAGTCTATATCTTTAGGATTTAACATGAAATCTGTGACAAAAGGATAGATGATTGATTCACCTAAAACATTTTCGAGTAAGGTACTTGAAGGGGATGATTTATTGAATGGCTATTAGTAATACGTATAAGGTAGTAAACCGTTGTTAGGCGGTATTTACCGGGCCTCTTGCGCTTTTACTACTCTCTTTCCCTTTCCCCTAACGTACCCTTTACCCTTGGCAACACTTGCCTTGGGTGCGGGGTGAGGCCTCTTCTTGTTCCCACCTTCATTGATGGTGAGAACGGGTAAAACCCTTTACCCATAGCCGCCTCGGCTGTTTTGAGCATAGAGTGAAGCTCACTTATGTTCTTGTCCCACCCATTAGTGTTATAATTCATAACAAAATTTTCAAACCTTTTCGACAGAGAGTTTAGGGTCAAATCCGTAGCCAACTCTTTCAAGACAGGACAATTCAGCCTTTCAAGGCGGTCAATGTGGCTCTTCATCTTAAGTACATAAGATGAGGCCGATTGAGTGTCATCCATACGACATGCATAGAGTGCTCGAACCGTTTCGAAGCGCTCTACCCTTGCTTGTTGTTGGAACGTGTCCTTCAACTGGGTTATCATGTCGTATGCTCCGTGATGTTCGTACTCCTTTTGAAGATCCAGAGTCATACTTGCCAACATGAGGCAAGACACGTGGACCGAGTCCTCAGTGTATTTCACCCAATTATTATAGGCCTCCTCATCCTCCTCTTGGGTTGATCGGGAAACAGATCGTCTATAATATACGACCGTTTCTCTTGCTTGAGAACAATTCTCAAGTTTTGAAACCAATCAATAAAATTGTTATGGTTTAGACGCTCCTTTTGGAGAATGGTTCTTAGTGATAGTGTGTGAGCGGACGGGATATCATTGTTTTCATTGTTGTTGGTGGCCATCTACAAAATTAAAAAAGTTCAATTTTAGTATTTTTGATATTATCATATTTTAATTATTAATACCCTTTTATGTGTTTTACACAATTTAAAATTCTAGAATCCAACGTTACATTTAAATAGTGGTTAGGTGACCTTTATCCCATTATTTAAATTAACAAGGTAGTCAACGTTTGACAGTTGCAACCCTTTGCAACTTCTAGAGGTATAGGATTGACTTTAAACATCATATGTATAGTCGACATGTTTCTCCCATCAACACCCTTTGTAAACCACATTGTAGGTGATCCATTTAACATGGTTTGCAAATCAAGTCACCCTACTTACACACACATGTGGGTTTACCAATATAAGTGGTTAGGTGACCTTTATCCCACAAATATGGTATTCCCACCTCAAATCACAAGTTCCCTAAAAAGGGTTAGGTGACCTTTATCCCATTAAGAGTTTCCAAGTGACTCAAGTGTTGTGCCAAAGGACGGTGTTAAACTTGTTTCCAAAAGAAATATTAAGTTTTCATAATTCTAGTTTAGAAAACACTATGTACCTTGTATTTGCATGCTTTCAAACACATGGTACCCTATGGTTCCCTTTTTAATAAAACCCTTTTTATTAAAATCATTAATCCTTTAATAACCTTTTATTAACCACTTAATTATAAAGAACCATTTTTTTCAGCTTGTTATATTTGTTAATTAGTTTGTTATGCATATCCATATATCAAACAACAACCATAAAACAAACAAACAAACAAGCACAACCATACAATCATAAGTGCATAACCATAGCCACTAAGTTGACTACACTTGTTGTCATTTGGTCTTTCCTAAGGGTTAACAATGACACATCAAAATGTGTCCATGAACTCCCACTTGAATCCACATCCAAATGCTTCAAGTGTCCATGTCTTTTGTGTCCTTCCTTTGTATCTTCCTTTGGTCTCCAACTTGTGCATCTTCTTTTACAAAAATCATATCCTAATACAATTTCTCTAATAAAAGAAATGCACCTAATCTATTTATTACATAACCAAAGAATAAATAAATTACAACCCAAAGATACAAACACAAAATTATTATTACAACCTTTTAAAGAATAAAACCAAACATGACAAAACATTCAACCAAATCCAAAACACACTTGGTCAAGGCTATGTTATGCACCAAAACATGTATCCAAATACATTATTTAAGAACAAAATGAACTCCCTTTTTAACCCTCAAAATTTCAGCCAACATCAACTAAAATTTTAGGGTTTTGTCCAAACAAAACAATCAACCATTTTACATCAATCTTTCAAGATTTATTCTAAAGCATGTAAAATAAAACTTGAAAGACAAGGGATTCATACATCCAAAATAAATCAGCCCCTAATGGGTTGAAAAAGTCCAACAAAACTAACTTTTCTTGGACTTTTGAAGCAAGTTTTCCACATAACCGGCTCTAGATGCCATTGTTGGGTTTGTTACATGTTTATCAAAGATTGTTTATCAATTTAAATAAAAACACAGCGGATATATAGATCTATAAAACGAGTTTTAGTTGCTGAAAATAAACCATTTATTAATCAACAAATCAAACCCAAGAACAAGGATCATGTATGTGAAAAGAAATGCTATCAAACAAAACCAACCATAGGGTGTTCATAGTGTACTACCTTTCTAAGAACAAGGAGATTTGAGATGGATGATAGATGAAGAAGATGATGTTCTTGAATGTAAACCTCCAAGGAAGAAGGCCTCAAGCAAGTAGTATACCCATAAGCTTCTTGCCAAACACCAAACTAGTTAGGAAGTTGAACACCAAAATCCTTTCTTCTTGTTCCTTCCTCCAAATCCGAAAATTCAGTCAAGAAAGAGAGGAGGAGAGTGTTTGCAAATGTGTGTGAGAGAGAGTGTGGTTGGAGTGTAGTGTGAAATGGGTTAATGTCTTGTATTAAAACAAGACAAAGAATTCCAAGGAGAGCATAAAGTGGGCAGCCGAAAATTGAAAGGTTTCCCACCCATTTCATAATAACTTTAACACTAATATTATATGTATAAGTTAAAAAATTAAACCCTTTTAATTTTATACCTTAACCACACTTTTATTTGTTGTTATTTAACCTACTTAATTAACAATACATATAATTTCTCATGAACAAATTATCCATATAATTTGTTCTATTTCAAATGCAATAATTTAGAAAACCCATTTTCTAAATTGGAGTGAATATTTATTTGCTTGATCATATTAACAAATAAATATTTATTGGTGTTTGTTTAGCTTGTTATTGGGTATGATCCGACTTGGATCATAACGTACTAACCACATCAATCTTGTATGTGTCTTGGGCATATAAGATCCAACAAATCTAACTTGCATAAATGATCCAATATAGTAAAACATGTATTTTTCCTTAAGAAAACCCTAGCTTTCTATAAAAGGAAACTTTTTAATGCAAACCTTAGCAAATCAAAGCTTGTTGAAAATTTAGAATCTTGACACACCTAGTACACCTCTCATGACCTTAGAATTAGTGGCTTATCACTTAATCTTGTTGGTAGGGTGCTACACTTGAACTTTCCCGATACGCGAATAAATTGTTGTCTGAAACCTAAGGTGAGTTCTGTGATTTTGCTATCCATACGATCTTAGTATCATACGATAGCTCATAAATGATTTCAGTTTAAGCTATCCACAACATGTTTCATGTGACAAGTACCACACTGAGATCTGTGGGGTCGTTTGTGTCATGTGACAGGTTTTTATAAGATACTAGGGTAAACCATCGGCAGGTATGGTCCAGTTTGAGGCTCAGTTCTTCCTTCGAGATTAACCGGTACAACATAACTTTTGAAGAGGCTAGCCGGGACTGAGTGCAGGATTGATGTGATCCCCCACAATAATGAAACTATGATTTTTAGATCAAATGTGGATTCTATTGAATCATTTTTTTTTTAAACTTTAAGCACTTGAATTCACCAACTTTTAGTTGACATAATTTTCTTTTGAGCATGTTTTAGGTAATCCTTGATGAAGGTCTGGCTTATGTAGAATGCTTATGATGACTTAGCATCGTGACCCATGGCATTTTCTTATTTAGTTTTTAAAACAATTGGAAAATTTGAATTTGGCTATTATGGAACAATTTGTATAGATAAATTATGTACTTGCATTGGGGGCTAGGCCTACTTTTAGCCCGTTTTCTTTTTAAACTATAATGCCATGTGATGTTCTCTCCTTTATGCTCTTATGATGATTAGTTTCGCTGCTGCCATATGTTGTTGCTAGTATGTGACGTCCCACCCTACCTGGGCCCGGGGTGTGACACAATACGAGTGGTTTTGATAAGTTAAAACTCGTATTCATGGTCTAGTGCTTAATAATGGATTTAGTGGGTGGAGATTTGTCATTTGGATTGAACTTAAAGGATTTTTGAGCAAGAGTGTTCGTCATGGCGTGATGCGTATGCATTTTTTTAGTAGTGAATCGATTTTAAAGGTGATTTATATTTTCATGTTTGGTTTTGGTCTGTATTTGAATATAGATACTATCTTCCCTTTGTGGTTGTTTAGTTTGAATGTACTAATCATTATAATCGGATTTGATTAGGTTAGTTTACAAGGGTGTTAAGAAGGCTTGAGAATTGAATTGGCATATTATGAATGGTTGTTATGGATAGCGAAATCTATCCATGCGAGAACTATTGTTGTTTAACGTTATTGTATAACTAGTTCCTTTTTGATGTATTTTATTAAAGTTTCGAGAATACTTTAATGCAAAAATCTATAAACACCCAATTTTGATTGAAATAAGAGTAAATGTTATCCACTTGTCGTGTTACTATGATTTAACTTCCTTTCATCAATCACATATTGGGTTTTATGTTGGACATGTGATTACTTTCATTTAGTAACTATAATTTGATTCTTAGTTGTTATTGAATGAATCGAGTGGTTTTTGATCAGTTAAAACTCGTATCCATGGTCTAGTGCTTAATAGAGGATTCAGTAGGTGGAGAGTTGTCATTTTGATTGAATTTAGAGGAGTTTGGGCAAGAGTGTTCGAAGATGGTCGTGGAGTGTTGCGTATGCATTTTGTATAGTAGTCGATCAATTTTAAAGGTGATTTGTTTATTTTCATTTCAGTTTTGGTCTCTACTTAAATGTAGATACTATCTTCCATTTGTGGTTGTTTAGTTTGAATTTACTGATCATTATAATCGGATTTGATTAGATTAGTTTACAAGGGTGTTAAGAAGGCTTGAGAATGGAATTGGCATATTATGAATGGTTATTATGGATAGCAAAAACTATCCATACGAGAACTCTTTTTGTTTAACGTCATTGTATAAGTAGTTCCTTTTTCATGTATTTTATTAAGCTTTCAAGAATACTTTAATGCAAAAATCTATAAGCACCCAATTTCGATTGAAATAAGAATAAATGTTATCCACTTTGTCGTCGTGTTACCTTAATTTAACTTCCTTTCATCATTCACATATTGTGTTTCATGTTTGACATCTGATTACTTTCATTTAATAACTATAATTTGATTCTTGGTTCATATTGAATGAATACGAGTAGTTTTTGATCATTTAAAACTCGTATCCATGGTCTAGTGCTTAATAATGGATTCAGTGGGTGGAGAGTTGTCATTTGGATTGAATTAGAGGATTTTGGGCAAGAGTGTTCAAAGATGGTCGTGGAGTGTTGCGTATGCATTTTGTGTAGTAGTGGATTGATTTTAAAGGTGATTTGTTAATTTTCATGTTCGGTTTTCATCTCTATTTGAATGTAGATACTATCTTCCCTTTGTGGTTGTTTAGTATGAATTTACTGATCATTATAATCGGATATGATTAGATTAGTTTATAAGAATGTTAAGAAGGCTTGAGAATCGAATTGGCATATTATGAATGGTTGTTATGGATAGCGAAAACTATCCATGCGAGAACTCTTTTTTTTAACGTCATTGTACAACAGTTCCTTTATTAAGTATATTATTAAGCTATCGAGAATATTTTAATGTAAAAATCTATAAGCACCCAATTTTGATTGAAATTTGAATAAATGTTATCCACTTGGTCGTGTTACCTTGATTTAACATCCTTTCATCAATCACATATTGTGTTTCATGTTTGACATATAATAACTATCATTTAGTAACTATAATTTGTTTCTCGGTTCTTATTGAATGAATACAAGTGGTTTTTGATCAGTTAAAACTTGTATCCATGGTCTAGTGCTTAATAACGGATTCAAGGTGAAGAGTTGTCATTTGGATTGAACTTAGAGGATTTTTGAGCAAGAGTGTTCGAAGATGGTCGTGGAGTGTTGCTTATGCATTTCGTGTAGTAGTGGATCGATTTTAAAGGTGATTTTTTTATTTTCATGTTTGGTTTTGGTCTCTATTTGAAAGTAGATACTATCTTCCCTTTGTGGTTGTTTAGTTTAAATATACTGATCATTATAATCGGACTTGATTAGATTAGTTTATAACGGTGTTAAGAAGGATTGAGAATCGAATTGGCATATTATGAATGGTTGTTATGGATAGCGAAATATATCCATGCGAGAACTATTGTTGTTTAACGTCATTGTATAACTAGTTCCTTTTTGATGTATTTTATTAAGCTTTCGAGAATACGTTAATGCAAAAATCTATAAGCACCCAATTTCGATTGAAATAAGAGTAAATGTTATCAACTTGGTCGTGTTACCGTGATTTAACTTCCTTCCATCAATCACATATTGTATTTCATGTTTGACATATGATTACCTTCATTTAGTAACTATAATTTGATTCTTGGTTGTTATTGAATGAATCGAGTGGTTTATGATCAGTTAAAACTTGTATCCATGGTCTAGTGCTTAATAAAGGATTCAGTGGGTGGCGAGTTGTCATTTTGATTGAATTTAGAGGAGTTTTGGGCAAGAGTGTTCGAAGATGGTCGTGGAGTGTTGCGTATGCATTTTGTGTAGTAGTGGATCGATTTTAAAGGTGTGATTTGTTTATTTCATTTCGGTTTTGGTCTCTATTTAAATGTAGATACTATCTTCCCTTTGTGGTTGTTTAGTTTGAGTTTACTGATCATTATAATCGGATTTAATTAGATTAGTTTACAAGGGTGTTAAGAAGGCTTGAGAATGGAATCGGCATATTATGAATGGTTATTATGGATAGCGAAAACTATACATACGAGAACTCTATTTGTTTATCGTCATTATATAAGTAGTTCCTTTTTCATGTATTTTATTAATCTTTCGAGAATACTTTAATGTAAAAATCTATAAGCACCCAATTTCGATTGAAATAAGAATAAATGTTATCCACTTGGTCGTGTTACCTTGATTTAACTTCCTTTCATCAATCACATATTGTGTTTCATGTTTGACATTGATTCTCATCTTACTTTCATTTAGTAACTATAATTTGATTCTCGGTTCTTATTGAATGAATACGAGTAGTTTTTGATCAATTAAAACTCGTATCCATGGTCTTGTGCTTAATAATGGATTTAGTGGGTGGAGAGTTGTCATTTGGATTGAATTTAGAGGATTTTGGGCAAGAGTGTTCGAAGATGGTTGTGGAGTGTTGCGTATGCATTTTATGTAGTAGTGGATTGATTTTAAAGGTGATTTGTTAATTTTCATGTTTGGTTTTCGTCTCTATTTGAATGTAGATACTATCTTCTCTTTGTGATTGTCTAGTTTGAATTTACTAATCATTATAATCGGACTCGATTAGATTAGTTTATAAGGATGTTAAGAAGGCTTGTGAATCGAATTGGCATATTATGAATGGTTGTTATGGATAGCGAAAACTATCCATGCGAGAACTCTTTTTTTTTTAACGTCATTGTATAACTAGTTCCTTTTTGAAGTATTTTATTAAGCTTTTGAGAATATTTTAATGTAAAAATCTATAAGCACCCAATTTCGATTGAAATTTGAATAAATGTTATCCACTTGGTCGTGTTACCTTGATTTAACATCCTTTCATCAATCACATATTGTGTTTCATGTCTGACATATAATAACTATCATTTAGTAACTATAATTTGTTTCTTGGTTCTTATTGAATGAATACAAGTGTTTTTGATCAGTTAAAACTCGAATCTATGGTCTAGTGCTTATTAACGGATTCAGTGGGTGGAGAGTTGTCATTTGGATTGAACTTAGAGGATTTTTAGCAAGAGTGTTCGAAGATGGTCGTGGTGTGTTTCTTATGCATTTTGTGTAGTAGTGGATCGATTTTAAAGGTGATTTGTTTATTTTCATTTCGGTTTTGGTCTCTATTAAAATGTAGATACTATCTTCCCTTTGTGGTTGTTTAGTTTGAATTTACTGATCATTATAATCGGATTTGATTAGATTAGTTTATAACGGTGTTAAGAAGGCTTGAGAATCGAATTGGCATATTATGAATGGTTGTTATGGATAGCGAAATATATCGATGCGAGAACTATTGTTGTTTAACGTCATTGTATAACTAGTTCCTTTTTGATGTATTTTATTAAGCTTTCGAGAATACTTTAATGCAAAAATCTATAAGCACCCAATTTCGATTGAAATAAGTGTAAATGTTATCCACTTGGTCGTGTTACCGTGATTTAACTTCCTTTCATCAATCACATATTGTGTTTCATGTTTGACATCTGATTACTTTCATTTAGTAACTATAATTTTATTCTTGGTTGTTATTGAATGAATCAAGTGGTTTTTGATCAGTTAAAACTCGTATCCATGGTCTAGTGCTTAATAAAGGATTCAGTGGGTGGAGAGTTGTCATTTTGATTGAATTTAGAGGATTTTTGGGCAAGAGTGTTCGAAGATGGTCGTGGAGTGTTGCGTATGCATTTTGTGTAGTAGTAGATCAATTTATAGGTGATTTGTTTATTTTCTTTTCGGTTTTAGTCTCTATTTAAATGTAGATACTATCTTCCCTTTGTGGTTGTTTAGTTTGAATTTACTGATCATTATAATCTGATTTGATTAGATTAGTTTACAAGGGTGTTAAGAAGGCTTGAGAATGGAATTGCCATATTATGAATGGTTCTTATGGATAGCGAAAACTATCTATACGAGAACTCTTTTCGTTTAACGTCATTGTATAAGTAGTTCCTTTTTCATGTATTTTATTAAGCTTTCAAGAATACTTTAATGCAAAAATCTATAAGCCCCAATTTCGATTGAAATAAGAATATATGTTATCCACTTGGTCGTGTTACATTGATTTAACTTCCTTTCGTCCAACATATATTTTGTTTCATGTTTGACATATGATAACTTTCATTTAGTAACTATAATTTGATTCTCGGTTCTTATTAAATGAATATGAGTGGTTTTTGACCAGTTAAAACTTGTATCCATGGTCTAGTGCTTAATAATGGATTTAGTGGGTGGGGAGTTGTCATTTGGATTGAATTCAGAGGATTTGTGAGCAAGAGTGTTCGAAGATGGTCGTGGAGTGCTGCGTATGCATTTTGTGTAGTAGTGAATTGATTTTAAAAGTGATTTGTTTGTTTTCATGTTCGGTTTTGGTCACTATTTGAATGTAGATACTATCTTCCCTTTGTGGTTGTTTAGTTTGAATTTACTAATCATTATAATCGGATTTAATTAGATTAGTTTATAAGGGTGTTAAGAAGGCTTAAGAATCGAATTGGCATATTATGAATGGTTGTTATGGATAGCGAAAACTATCCATGCGAGACCTATTGTTGTTTAACGTCATTGTATAACTAGTTCCTTAGAATACTTTTATGTAAAATTCTATAAGCACCCAAATATCGATTGAAGTAAGAATAAATGTCATCCACTTGGTCGTGTTACCTTGATTTAACATCCTTTCATCAATCACATATAGTGTTTCATGTTTGTTGGGTTTTGTAACATGTTAATCAAAGCTAATTTAACCATTTAAACTATAAAAACGCAGCGGAAAATAGGTTTAAAGTGAGGTTACCATTCTGAAGTTTTACCATTTTTTACCATAAACAAAACCCAAGAATAAGGATCATATAAATATATGTGAAATAGTATGCTATCATACCATAAAACAACCATAGGGGTTCAAAGAAACAACCTTTCTTGCACAAGATGTTGTAGATGGATAAGATGAAGATGGTGATATTCTTGAATGTATAGCCTCCAAAAGAGAAGACCTCAAGCTTGTATACCCACAAGCCCTTCAAACACCAAGCTTGTTAGGATGCAATACACCACAACTCTCTACCAATGCACCTTGAAAGATCTGAAAATATCAGCCCTTGAAGCCTTGAATCCGAAAATTTCAGCTCCTGTTTTGGAGAGAATGCTTTGCCTTGTGTGTGAGAGAGAAGGTGTGTTTTTTTTGAAGAGTGCAAGAGTAATGAAAACTTGAAGTGTCCAAGACAAAAAGACCCTTCACAAACCCACAAGGGGCAGCCAAAACTCTTGTTCAAAATGTGTTTCCCCCCATTTTGTAATTTTATAAAATGCACTCTTTTAAGCCATTAGTTTATAAAATTAAAACCTATTTTAATTTTATAACATTAACACACTTTTATTTGTTATTATTTAACCAACTTAAGTAATGAAACAAATAAACTTCTCATGAACAAATTATCTATATAATGTTGTTCAATTACAAAAGCAACGTTTTAGAAAACCCATTTTCTAAATTGGTGTTAATATTTATTTGTATGATCTCATCAAAAAAAACATATATTGGTGTTTGTTTAGCTTGTTATTGGGTATGACCCGACTTGGATCATAACGTACTAACCACATCAATCTTGTACGTGTCTTGGGCATACAAGATCCAACAATCTCCCACTTGCACAAGATTCATACAAGATTGATGCAAGCAGTAAATACCGCCTAACAACGGTTTACTACCCTTAATACGTATGACTAAGTGCCATTCAATAACATCATCTCCTTCAAGTACCTTACTCGAAATGTTTTAGGTGAATCAATCATCTATCCTTTTGTCACAAATGTCATGTTATATCCTAGAGACATAGAGTGATCATTCTCTATTGATTTAACTTTATCAGGCCTTAGACATCTTACTCTCAACGAATAAGAGGGACAAATCCCATCTTGACTACATACGTCTCTCACAATTACCTTATGTCATACCTGAACTCAGACTTATGTACTGCCATGTTTCAGAACAGCGAAGAACTAAGTCAAAGTATAACATTTGGTAAATATTAAGACCCAATATGTATCTCAGGTCAGAGGATACCAAATGATATTCGCCTTTACTCAAAATTACTTATGATCAATCAGGAAGATTCCATGTAGTAATGTTTGAGATGCAGGTCAGTCCAATATTTGTATCCCACAAATATCTATAAACTTTGGCAGCAACCCTTTGCTTTATATTCATCCATATGAATATCTACCAATCCAAGTTCATAATAATCTTACCTGAGTAAATACTTTACTCATGGATTTTAAACATGCAAAATAGGAATATTAGTTGAATCATCATAACCGAATAATTCATTCTAGTAATAAAGGGTTACAATATCTCAATACAAAAAATTAAAGATCAAATCCAGTCACTAGAATATAGAAGTCCCATGGCACAAGCATGACTTTCATGCTTTGCCTTTTCAAGAAGCTTCGTGAGTGGATCCGCAATGTTTTGATCGTGTGAACTTTGGAATACATATCTTTCCTTTTTCAACTTTATCCCTTATGTAGTTGAATCTTCGTTCAATATGCCTAGTCTTTTGATGTGCACGTGGTTCCTTGATTTGAGCAATCGCACCCTCGTTATCACAAAGAATTTCTAGGGGGTCCTGAATGGAAAGGACCACCCCTAGATCGGCAATGAACTTCTTTAACCATGCAGCTTCCTAAGTCTGTAGTTGATAATGCCACCACATCTTGCTTAGAGCTCTTCCAAGAGATCGCTCCTCCATTCAAGATGAAAATGTACCCCGATTGTGATCGTGAATCATCCCGATCAGTTTGGAAACTCGCATCCGTGTAACCTTTTACTACGAGCTCTTCTTCACCAGATCCATAGATTAGGAACATATCTTTGGTCCTCCTTAGGTACTTAAGTATGTTCTTTACAGCCATCCAATGACTGCTTCCAGGATTTGTTGGTATCGGCTTGTCATGCTCAAAGCGCATGACACGTCTGGTCTGGTGCATATCATTGCATACATGATGGATCCTATAGCAGACGCATACGGGATCCCCTTCATTTTGTCTTGCTCATCCTTTGAGCTTGGACATTGAGTCTTACTCAATATTGTTCCTCTTTGAATAGGTACGGTACCTTTCTTAGAGTTTTCCATCTTGAACCTTTTATAGATCTTATCAATGTATGCACTTTGATTCAAACCTATCAACCGCCTTGATCTATCCCTATAGATCTTTATTCCTAAAATATAGGTGGCTTCACCAAGATCCTTAATGGAGAAACAACTTCCAAGCCAGGTTTTTACACCTTCCATGGTTGGAATGTCATTTCCATATAGTAGGATGTCATCGACATACAATACTAGGAAAATGGTGATGCTCCCACTAGCCTTTTTATATACACATGCTTCATAAATGTTTTTGATGAACCCAAATTTGGTTATCTCTTCATCAAAATGGTGATTCCAACTTCTTGATGCTTGCTTCAATCCATAGATTGATTTCCTTAACTTGCATACTTTGTTAGGATGTTTTGAGTTGACAAAACCTTCAGGCTAAACCATATAGACATCTTCCTCAAGATATCCATTTAGAAAAGTGGTTTTGACATCCATTTGCCAAATCTCATAATCATAATGAGCAGTTATGGCAAATAATATCCTAATAGACTTTAGCATTGCAACTGGTGAGAAGGTCTTATCATAATCAACCCCTTGAGTTTGAGTGAAACCTTTTGCTACAAGTCTAGCTTTATAAGTATCCAAGTTTCCATGCATATCGGTTTTCTTCTTGAAAACCCACTTACTTCCAACTATCTTGGAGTTAAGAGGTGGTTCAACCAAGTCCCACACTTGGTTGTCATACATGGATTGCATCTCTACGTTCATGGCTTCAAGCCATTTGTCACAATCCAAATTGGACATTGCATCATGATAGGTGGTTGGTGCATCGGAATCTACCACATAGCATCCATCTACGAAAAATCCATATCTTTCAGGTGGATTACTAATATTACCAGATCTGGGAACGTTTTGTGTATATTGATCAACCACTTGATCATTCTCAACATCCTCATGATGAGTGCTAGTGTCAACCAAACGTGTATCGGTTTGTGGTTCTTGATCCTCCTCAAGATCCATAGTTCTACTGCTAGTTCCTTCGTAAGGAACTTAGCTGCTAAGAACTCAGCCTTCTTGGCAACAAACTCCTTTTGTTCCAATGGATCATAGAAATAATATCCCATAGAGTCTCTGGGATATCCAATGAAGATACACTTAGTGGAACGACTTTCTAGCTTGTTTGAGGTGGGAGTCTTAACATAAGCCTCACAACCCCATACCTTTAAATATGACAGTGATAGAAAACTTTCCATGCCATATTTCAAAAGGTGTCATTTCCACTTTCTTGTTGGGGCCATATTTCAAAAAATAGGGGCCGCAGAGAGCAAAGGAAAACCCCAAAAATGACAGAGGCAGTGAGCTCTAGCCATCATAGATCCAACCATATCTAAAAGAGTTTGATTTCTCCTCTCGGATACACCATATGTTGTGGTGTTCCAGGTGGAGATAGTTGTGAGACAATAACCACAACTTCTAAGATGATCTCTAAAAGCATCACTCAGGTATTCACCTCCTCTATCAGTGCGGAGAATTTTTATTTTCTTATTGAGTTGATTTTCTACTTTATTTTGGAAGTTTTTGAAAATTCAAAAGCTTCACCTTTGTGTCTTAACAAGTACACATAACCATATCGACTATCGGCGTCGGTAAAGGTAATGAAGTATCTTTCATGGTACCTAGTCATTGGCTTAAAGGGACCACATACATCCGAATGTATGATGCCTAATAAACTTTTACCGTTCGGACTTGCCACTAAAAGGTGTGCTCTTCATCTTATCCATCTACAACATCTTGTGCAAGAAAGGTTGTTTCTTTGAACCCCTATGGTTGTTTTATGGTATGATAGCATACTATTTCACATATATTTATATGATCCTTATTCTTGGGTTTTGTTTATGGTAAAAAATGGTAAAACTTCAGAATGGTAACCTCACTTTAAACCTATTTTCCACTGCGTTTTTAGTTTAAATGGTTAAATTAGCTTTGATTAACATGTTACAAACCCAACAAAACATGAAACACTATATGTGATTGATGAAAGGATGTTAAATCAAGGTAACACGACCAAGTGGATGACATTTATTCTTACTTCAATCGATATTTGGTGCTTATAGAATTTTACATAAAAGTATTCTAAGGAACTAGTTATACAATGACGTTAAACAACAATAGGTCTCGCATGGATAGTTTTCGCTATCCATAACAACCATTCATAATATGCCAATTCGATTCTTAAGCCTTCTTAACACCCTTATAAACTAATCTAATTAAATCCGATTATAATGATTAGTAAATTCAAACTAAACAACCACAAAGGGAAGATAGTATCTACATTCAAATAGTGACCAAAACCGAACATGAAAACAAACAAATCACCTTTAAAATCAATTCACTACTACACAAAATGCATACGCAGCACTCCACGACCATCTTCGAACACTCTTGCTCACAAATCCTCTGAATTCAATCCAAATGACAACTCCCCACCCACTAAATCCATTATTAAGCACTAGACCATGGATACAAGTTTTAACTGGTCAAAAACCACTCATATTCATTTAATAAGAACCGAGAATCAAATTATAGTTACTAAATGAAAGTTATCATATGTCAAACATGAAACAAAATATATGTTGGACGAAAGGAAGTTAAATCAATGTAACACGACCAAGTGGATAACATATATTCTTATTTCAATCGAAATTGGGTGCTTATAGATTTTTGCATTAAAGTATTCTTGAAAGCTTAATAAAATACATGAAAAAGGAACTACTTATACAATGACGTTAAACGAAAAGAGTTCTCGTATAGATAGTTTTCGCTATCCATAAGAACCATTCATAATATGGCAATTCCATTCTCAAGCCTTCTTAACACCCTTGTAAACTAATCTAATCAAATCAGATTATAATGATCAGTAAATTCAAACTAAACAACCACAAAGGGAAGATAGTATCTACATTTAAATAGAGACTAAAACCGAAAAGAAAATAAACAAATCACCTATAAATTGATCTACTACTACACAAAATGCATACGCAACACTCCACGAACCATCTTCGAACACTCTTGCCCAAAAATCCTCTAAATTCAATCAAAATGACAACTCTCCACCCACTGAATCCTTTATTAAGCACTAGACCATGGATACGAGTTTTAACTGATCAAAAACCACTTGATTCATTCAATAACAACCAAGAATAAAATTATAGTTACTAAATGAAAGTAATCAGATGTCAAACATGAAACACAATATGTGATTGATGAAAGGAAGTTAAATCACGGTAACACGACCAAGTGGATAACATGTACACTTATTTCAATCGAAATTGGGTGCTTATAGATTTTTGCATTAAAATTTCTCGAAAGCTTAATAAAATACATCAAAAAGGAACTAGTTATACAATGACGTTAAACAACAATAGTTCTCGCATCGATATATTTCGCTATCCATAACAACCATTCATAATATGCCAATTCGATTCCCAGCCTTCTTAACACCGTTATAAACTAATCTAATCAAATCCGATTATAATGATCAGTAAATTCAAACTAAACAACCACAAAGGGAAGATAGTATCTACATTTTAATAGAGACCAAAACCGAAATGAAAATAAACAAATCACCTTTAAAATCGATCCACTACTACACAAAATGCATAAGAAACACACCACGACCATCTTCGAACACTCTTGCTAAAAATCCTCTAAGTTCAATCCAAATGACAACTCTCCACCCACTGAATCCGTTAATAAGCACTAGACCATAGATACGAGTTTTAACTGATCAAAAACCACTTGTATTCATTCAATAAGAACCAAGAAACAAATTATAGTTACTAAATGATAGTTATTATATGTCAGACATGAAACACAATATGTGATTGATGAAAGGATGTTAAATCAAGGTAACACGACCAAGTGGATAACATTTATTCAAATTTCAATCGAAATTGGGTGCTTATAGATTTTTACATTAAAATATTCTCAAAAGCTTAATAAAATACTTCAAAAAGGAACTAGTTATACAATGACGTTAAAAAAAAAAGAGTTCTCGCATGGATAGTTTTCGCTATCCATAACAACCATTCATAATATGCCAATTCGATTCACAAGCCTTCTTAACATCCTTATAAACTAATCTAATCGAGTCCGATTATAATGATTAGTAAATTCAAACTAGACAATCACAAAGAGAAGATAGTATCTACATTCAAATAGAGACGAAAACCAAACATGAAAATTAACAAATCACCTTTAAAATCAATCCACTACTACATAAAATGCATACGCAACACTCCACAACCATCTTCGAACACTCTTGCCCAAAATCCTCTAAATTCAATCCAAATGACAACTCTCCACCCACTAAATCCATTATTAAGCACAAGACCATGGATACGAGTTTTAATTGATCAAAAACTACTCGTATTCATTCAATAAGAACCGAGAATCAAATTATAGTTACTAAATGAAAGTAATCAGATGTCAAACATGAAACACAATATGTGATTGATGAAAGGAAGTTAAATCAAGGTAACACGACCAAGTGGATAACATTTATTCTTATTTCAATCGAAATTGGGTGCTTATAGATTTTTACATTAAAGTATTCTCGAAAGATTAATAAAATACATGAAAAAGGAACTACTTATATAATGACGATAAACAAATAGAGTTCTCGTATGTATAGTTTTCGCTATCCATAATAACCATTCATAATATGCCGATTCCATTCTCAAGCCTTCTTAACACCCTTGTAAACTAATCTAATTAAATCCGATTATAATGATCAGTAAACTCAAACTAAACAACCACAAAGGGAAGATAGTATCTACATTTAAATAGAGACCAAAACCGAAATGAAAATAAACAAATCACCTTTAAAATCGATCCACTACTACACAAAATGCATACGCAACACTCCACGACCATCTTCGAACACTCTTGCCCAAAACTCCTCTAAATTCAATCAAAATGACAACTCGCCACCCACTGAATCCTTTATTAAGCACTAGACCATGGATACAAGTTTTAACTGATCATAAACCACTCGATTCATTCAATAACAACCAAGAATCAAATTATAGTTACTAAATGAAGGTAATCATATGTCAAACATGAAATACAATATGTGATTGATGGAAGGAAGTTAAATCACGGTAACACGACCAAGTTGATAACATTTACTCTTATTTCAATCGAAATTGGGTGCTTATAGATTTTTGCATTAACGTATTCTCGAAAGCTTAATAAAATACATCAAAAAGGAACTAGTTATACAATGACGTTAAACAACAATAGTTCTCGCATGGATATATTTCGCTATCCATAACAACCATTCATAATATGCCAATTCGATTCTCAATCCTTCTTAACACCGTTATAAACTAATCTAATCAAGTCCGATTATAATGATCAGTATATTTAAACTAAACAACCACAAAGGGAAGATAGTATCTACTTTCAAATAGAGACTAAAACCAAACATGAAAATAAAAAATCACCTTTAAAATCGATCCACTACTACACGAAATGCATAAGCAACACTCCACGACCATCTTCGAACACTCTTGCTCAAAAATCCTCTAAGTTCAATCCAAATGACAACTCTTCACCCACTGAATCCGTTATTAAGCACTAGACCATGGATACAAGTTTTAACTGATCAAAAACCACTTGTATTCATTCAATAAGAACCGAGAAACAAATTATAGTTACTAAATGATAGTTATTATATGTCAAACATGAAACACAATATGTGATTGATGAAAGGATGTTAAATCAAGGTAACACGACCAAGTGGATAACATTTATTCAAATTTCAATCAAAATTGGGTGCTTATAGATTTTTACATTAAAATATTCTCGATAGCTTAATAATATACTTAATAAAGGAACTAGTTGTACAATGACGTTAAAAAAAAGAGTTCTCGCATGGATAGTTTTCGCTATCCATAACAACCATTCATAATATGCCAATTCGATTCTCAAGCCTTCTTAACATTCTTATAAACTAATCTAATCATATCCGATTATAATGATCAGTAAATTCATACTAAACAACCACAAAGGGAAGATAGTATCTACATTCAAATAGAGATGAAAACCGAACATGAAAATTAACAAATCACCTTTAAAATCAATCCACTACTACACAAAATGCATACGCAACACTCCACGACCATCTTTGAACACTCTTGCCCAAAAATCCTCTAAATTCAATCCAAATGACAACTCTCCACCCACTGAATCCATTATTAAGCACTAGACCATGGATACGAGTTTTAAATGATCAAAAACTACTCGTATTCATTCAATATGAACCAAGAATCAAATTATAGTTACTAAATGAAAGTAATCAGATGTCAAACATGAAACACAATATGTGAATGATGAAAGGAAGTTAAATTAAGGTAACACGACCAAGTGGATAACATTTATTCTTATTTCAATCGAAATTGGGTGCTTATAGATTTTTGCATTAAAGTATTCTTGAAAGCTTAATAAAATACATGAAAAAGGAACTACTTATACAATGACGTTAAACAAAAAGAGTTCTCGTATGGATAGTTTTTGCTATCCATAATAACCATTCATAATATGCCAATTCCATTCTCAAGCCTTCTTAACACCCTTGTAAACTAATCTAATCAAATCCGATTATAATGATCAGTAAATTCAAACTAAACAACCACAAATGGAAGATAGTATCTACATTTAAGTAGAGACCAAAACTGAAATGAAAATAAACAAATCACCTTTAAAATTGATCGACTACTATACAAAATGCATACGCAACACTCCACGACCATCTTCGAACACTCTTGCCCAAAACTCCTCTAAATTCAATCAAAATGACAACTCTCCACCTACTGAATCCTCTATTAAGCACTAGACCATGGATACGAGTTTTAACTGATCAAAAAACCACTCGATTCATTCAATAACAACTAAGAATCAAATTATAGTTACTAAATGAAAGTAATCACATGTCCAACATAAAACCCAATATGTGATTGATGAAAGGAAGTTAAATCATAGTAACACGACCAAGTGGATAACATTTACTCTTATTTCAATCAAAATTGGGTGTTTATAGATTTTTGCATTAAAGTATTCTCGAAAGTTTAATAAAATACATCAAAAAGGAACTAGTTATACAATAACGTTAAACAACAATAGTTCTCGCATGGATAGATTTCGCTATCCATAACAACCATTCATAATATGCCAATTCAATTCTCAAGCCTTCTTAACACCCTTGTAAACTAACCTAATCAAATCCGATTATAATGATTAGTACATTCAAACTAAACAACCACAAAGGGAAGATAGTATCTATATTCAAATACAGACCAAAACCAAACATGAAAATAAATAAATCACCTTTAAAATCGATTCACTACTAAAAAAATGCATACGCATCACGCCATGACGAACACTCTTGCTCAAAAATCCTTTAAGTTCAATCCAAATGACAAATCTCCACCCACTAAATCCATTATTAAGCACTAGACCATGAATACGAGTTTTAACTTATCAAAAACCACTCGTATTGTGTCACACCCCGGGCCCAGGTAGGGTGGGACGTCACATACTAGCAACAACATATGGCAGCGGAAACTAATCATCATAAGAGCATAAAAGGAGAGAACATCACATGGCATTATAGTTTAAAAAGAAAACGGGCTAAAAGTAGGCCTAGCCCCCAATGCAAGTACATAATTTATCTATACAAATTGTTCCATAATAGCCAAATTCAAATTTTCCAATTGTTTTAAAAACTAAATAAGAAAATGCCATGGGTCACGATGCTAAGTCATCATAAGCATTCTACATAAGCCAGACCTTCATCAAGGATTACCTAAAACATGCTCAAAAGAAAATTATGTCAACTAAAAAGTTGGTGAATTCAAGTGCTTAAAGTTTAAAAACAAAATGATTCAATAGAATCCACATTTGATCTAAAAATCATAGTTTCATTATTGTGGGGGATCACAATCAATCCTGCACTCAGTCCCGGCTAGCCTCTTCAAAAGTTATGTTGTACCGGTTAATCTCGAAGGAAGAACTGAGCCTCAAACAGTGGACCATACCTGCCGGATGGTTTACCCTAGTATCTTATAAAAACCTGTCACATGACACAAACGACCCCACAGATCTCAGTGTGGTACTTGTCACATGAAACATGTTGTGGATAGCTTAAACTGAAATCATTTATGAGCTATCGTATGATACTAAGATCGTATGGATAGCAAAATCACAGAACTCACCTTAGGTTTCAGACAACAATTTATTCGCGTATCGGGAAAGTTCAAGTGTAGCACCCTACCAACAAGATTAAGTGATAAGCCACTAATTCTAAGGTCATGAGAGGTGTACTAGGTGTGTCAAGATTCTAAATTTTCAACAAGCTTTGATTTGCTAAGGTTTGCATTAAAAAGTTTCCTTTTATAGAAAGCTAGGGTTTTCTTAAGGAAAAATACATGTTACTAATATGGATCATTTATGCAAGTTAGATTTGTTGGATCTTATAGCCCAAGACACATAAAGATTGATGTGGTTAGTACGTTATGATCCAAGATCGAAATAACAAGGAAATATAATATTTATTAATGATCAAGCAAATAAATATTCACTCCAATGGAAAATGGGTTTTTTGCATTTGAAATAGAACAAATTATATGGATAATGTTCATGAGAAATATATTAATTAAGTAGGTTAAATAACAACAAATAAAAGTGTGGTTAAGGTATAAAATTAAAAGGGTTTAATTTTTTAACTTACATAATAATATTAGTGTTAAAGTTATTATGAAATGGGTGGGAAACCTTTCAATTTTCGGCTGCCCACTTTATGCTCTCCTTGGAATTCTTTGTCTTGTTTTAATACAAGACATTAACCCATTTCACACTACACTCCAACCACACTCTCTCTCACACACATTTGCAAACACTCTCCTCCTCTTTCTTGACTGAATTTTCGGATTTGGAGGAAGGAACAAGAAGAAAGGATTTTGGTGTTCAACTTCCTAACTAGTTTGGTGTTTGGCAAGAAGCTTATGGGTATACTTGCTTGAGGCCTTCTTCCTTGGAGGTTTACATTCAAGAACATCATCTTCTTCATATCATCCATCTCAAATCTCCTTGTTCTTAGAAAGGTAGTACACTATGAACACCCTATGGTTGGTTTTGTTTGATAGCATTTCTTTTCACATACATGATCCTTGTTCTTGGGTTTGATTTGTTGATTAATAAATGGTTTATTTTCAGCAACTAAAACTCGTTTTATAGATCTATATATCCGCTGTGTTTTTATTTAAATTGATAAACAATCTTTGATGATAACATGTAACAAACCCAACAATGGCATCTAGAGCCGGTTATGTGGAAAACTTGCTTCAAAAGTCCAAGAAAAGTTAGTTTGTTGGACTTTTTCAACCCATTAGGGGCTGATTTATTTTGGATGTATGAATCCCTTGTCTTTCAAGTTTTATTTTACATGCTTTAGAATAAATCTTGAAAGATTGATGTAAAATGGTTGATGTTTTGTTTGGACAAAAACCCTAAAATTTTAGTTGATGTTGGCTGAAATTTTGAGGGTTAAAAAGGGAGTTCATTTTGTTCTTAAATAATGTATTTGGATACATGTTTTGGTGCATAACATAGCCTTGACCAAGTGTGTTTTGGATTTGGTTGAATGTTTTGTCATGTTTGGTTTTATTCTTTAAAAGGGTTGTAATAATAATTTTGTGTTTGTATCTTTGGGTTGTAATTTATTTATTCTTTGGTTATGTAATAAATAGATTAGGTGCATTTCTTTTATTAGAGAAATTGTATTAGGATATGATTTTTGTAAAAGAAGATGCACAAGTTGGAGACCAAAGGAAGATACAAGGAAAGGACACAAAAGACATGGACACTTGAAGCATTTGGATGTGGATTCAAGTGGGAGTTCATGGACACATTTTGATGTGTCATTGTTAACCCTTAGGAAAGACCAAATGACAACAAGTGTAGTCAACTTAGTGGCTATGGTTATGCACTTATGATTGTTGGTTGTGTTGTTTGTTTGTTTGTTTGTTTTTTGGTTGTTGTTTGATATATGGATATGCATAACAAACTAATTAACAAATATAACAAGCTGAAAAAAATGGTTCTTTATAATTAAGTGGTTAATAAAAGGTTATTAAAGGATTAATGATTTTAATAAAAAGGGTTTTATTAAAAAGGGAACCATAGGGTACCATGTGTTTGAAAGCATGCAAATACAAGGTACATAGTGTTTTCTAAACTAGAATTATGAAAACTTAATATTTCTTTTGGAAACAAGTTTAACACCGTCCTTTGGCACAACACTTGAGTCACTTGGAAACTCTTAATGGGATAAAGGTCACCTAACCCTTTTTAGGGAACTTGTGATTTGAGGTGGGAATACCATATTTGTGGGATAAAGGTCACCTAACCACTTATATTGGTAAACCCACATGTGTGTGTAAGTAGGGTGACTTGATTTGCAAACCATGTTAAATGGATCACCTACAATGTGGTTTACAAAGGGTGTTGATGGGAGAAACATGTCGACTATACATATGATGTTTAAAGTCAATCCTATACCTCTAGAAGTTGCAAAGGGTTGCAACTGTCAAACGTTGACTACCTTGTTAATTTAAATAATGGGATAAAGGTCACCTAACCACTATTTAAATGTAACGTTGGATTCTAGAATTTTAAATTGTGTAAAACACAAAAGATATTAATAATATAAAATATGAAATATCAAAAATACTAAAATTGACTTTTTTAAATTTTGTATGGCCACCAAAACAATGAAAACAATGATATCCCGTCCGCTCACACACTATCACTAAGAACCATTCTCCAAAAGGAGCATCTAAAACCAACAATTTTATTGATTGGTTTCAAACTTGAGAATTGTTCTCAAGCAAGAGAAACGGTCGTATATTATAGACGATCTGTTTCCCGATCAACCAATGAGGAGGATGAGGAGGCCTATAATAATTGGGTGAAATACACTGAGGACTCGGTCCACGTGTCTTGCCTCATGTTGGCAAGTATGACTCTGGATCTTCAAAAGGAGTACGAACATCACGGAGCATACGACATGATAACCCAGTTGAAGGACACGTTCCAACAACAAGCAAGGGTAGAGCGCTTCGAAACGGTTCGAGCACTCTATGCATGTCGTATGGATGACACTCAATCGGCCTCATCTTATGTACTTAAGATGAAGAGCCACATTGACCGCCTTGAAAGGCTGAATTGTCCTGTCTTGAAAGAGTTGGCTACGGATTTGACCCTAAACTCTCTGTCGAAAAGGTTTGAAAATTTTTTATGAATTATAACACTAATGGGTGGGACAAGAACATAAGTGAGCTTCACTCTATGCTCAAAACAGCCGAGGCGGCTATGGGTAAAGGGTTTTACCCGTTCTCACCATCAATGAAGGTGGGAACAAGAAGAGGCCTCACCCCGCACCCAAGGCAAGTGTTGCCAAGGGTAAGGGTACGTTAGGGGAAAGGGAAGAGAGTAGTAAAAGCGCCACCACCAAAACAAGCGGAGAAGAAGCAAAAGGTTGCTTCGAATGACCCATGCTTTAAGTGTGGGGAGATAGGACATTGGGCAAGAAATTGTCATGTCCGTCTCAAAGAGTTACAAGCTAAGAGGGATGTTGGGCAAACCTCAGGTACAATTTTCATGATTCATATTGATCCCAATTTAATATCCTCTAACACATGGGTATTGGATACCGGTTGTGGAACTCATATTTTCAATTTGTTGCAAGGGTTCAAAAGAAGTAAGGACTTCAAGAAAGGGGATGTTAGCCTCTACATGGGCAATGGGGCAAAAGTTCAAGTTGAAGACCGAGGGGACTACATCTTGAAGCTTCCAAATGGTTTGGAAGCAATTTTGAACAATGTTTTGTATGCTCCTAGTTTGACTAGGAACATTATTTAGTTGCCCAATTAAGACAATACGGTATGTTTTGACATTTATTGAAAATGAAATTCATGTTTCTTTAAATGACATTTTATTTTAAAGCTATTCCTATTAATGATATTTATGAATTGGTTCGTGAAAACACATTATATGATAGCTCATTGTACCAAACCACCACCAAGAAGCTCAAATTGGATTTGAGTGACACCTATCTTTGGCATTGCCGTCTTGGTCAAACAAACAAGAAGCACATACAAACACTTCAAAAGAATGGTCTTTTAAAAGCAAGTAAATATGATTCATTTGATGTATGTGAATCTTGTTTACAAGGCAAAATGACTAAGGCACCTTTTGGTGGCAAAACCAAAGGGCAAAGGATTTATTAGGTATCATACATTCGGATGTATGTGGTCCGTTTAAGCCAATGACTAGGTACAACGAAAGATACTTCCTTACCTTTACCGACGACTATAGTCGATATGGGTATGTGTACTTGTTAAGAAACAAAGATGAAGCTTTTGAATGTTCAAAATCTTCCAGAATGAAGTAGAAAATCAACTCAACAAGTCAATAAAAATTCTCCGCACTGATAGAGGAGGTGAATACCTAAGTGATGCTTTTAGAGATCATCTTAGAAGTTGTGGGATTGTCTCACAACTTTCTCCACCTGGAACACCACAACACAATGGTGTGTCCAAGAGGAGAAGTCGAACTCTATTGGATATAGTTCGATCTATGATGGCTAGAAGCTCATTGCCTCTATCATTTTGGGGTTCCCTTTGCTCTCTATGGTCTGTATTTTGAATATGGCCCTAACCAAGAAAGTCGAAAGAACATTTTGAAATATGGCATGGAAGGGTTCCATCTCTATCATATTTAAAGGTGTGGGGATGTGAGGCTTATGTTAAGACTCCCACCTCAGACAAGTTAGAAAGCCGTTCCACTAAGTGTATCTTTATTAGATATCCTAGAGATTCTATGGGATATTGTTTCTATGATTCAATGGAACAAAAGGAGTTCGTTGCCAAGAAGGCTAGGTTCTTGGAAGCTAAGTTCCTTATGGAAGGAGCTAGCTGTAGAATAGTGGATCTTGAGGAAGATCAAGAACCACAGCCCGATACACGTTTGGTTGACACTAGCACTCAACATGAGGATGTTGAGGATGATCAAATGGTTGATCAATACACACAAACGTTCACAAATCTGGTAGAACTAGTAATCCACCTGAAAGATAGGGTTTTTCATGGATGGATGCTATGTGGTAGATTCCAATGAACCAACCACACCGTGATGCAATGTCCAATTTGGATTGTGACAAATGGCTTGAAGCCATTAACGTTGAGATGCAATCCATGTATGCAACCAAGTGTGGGACTTGGTTCTACCATCTCTTAACTCCAAGGTAGTTGGAAGTAAGTGGGTTTCAAGAAGAAAACCGATATGCATGGAAACTTGGATACTCATAAAGCTAGACTTGTAGTAAAAGGTTTAACTCAAACTCAAGGGGTTGATTATGATGAGACCTTCTCGTCGGTTGCAATGCTAAAGTCTATTAGGATATTATTTGCCATAGCTGCTCATTATGATTATGAGATTTGGAAAAATGGATGTCAAAACTGCTTTTCTAAATGGATATCTTAAGGAAGATGTCTATATGGTTCAGCCTGAAGGTTTTGTCGATCCAAAACATCCTGACAAAGTATGCAAGTAAAAAAAATCAATCTATGGATTGAAGCACGCATCAAGAAGTTGGAATCACCGTTTTGATGAAGAGGTAATCAAATTTGGGTTCATCAAAAACGCTGATGACGCATGTGTGTATAAGAAAGCTAGTGGGAGCATCATCACTTTCCTAGTATTGTATGTCGATGACATCCTACTATTTGGAAATGATGTTCCAACCTTGGAGGTGTAAAGCCTGGCTTGGAAGCTGTTTTTCCATTAAGGATCTTGGTGAAGCCGCCTATATTTTGGGAATAAAGATCTATAGGGATAGATCAAGGCGATTGATAGGTTTAAATCAAAGTGCATACATTGATAAAATCTTGAAAAGGTTCAAGATGGAAAACTCTAAGAAAGGTATCATACCTATTCAAAGAGAAACGATATTGAGTACGACTCAATGTCCATACTCAAGGTTGAGCAAGATAAGATGAAGGGAATCCTGTATGCGTCTGTTATAGGATCCATCATGTATGCAATGATATGCACTAGGCCGGACGTGTCATGCGCTTTGAGCATATACCAGCAAAATCCTGGAAATAGTCATTGGATGGTTGTTAAGAACATACTTAAGTACCTAAGGAGAACTAAAGATATGTTCCTAATCTATGGATCTGGTGAGGAGGAACTCGTGGTAAAAGGTTACACGGATGCGAGTTTCCAAACAGATCGGGATGATTCACGATCACAATCGGGATACATTTTCATCTTGAATGGGGAGCAGTCTCTTGGAAGAGCTCTAAGCAAGATGTGGTGGTATTATCAACTATAGAGTCAGAATACATCGCCGCTTCGTTAGCAGCTCAAGAAGCTGCATGGTTGAAGAAATTCATTGCCGATCAGGGGTGGTCCCTTCCATTCAGGACCCTCTAGAAATTCTATGTGATAACGAGGGTCCGATTGCTCAAATCAAGGAACCCCGTGCACATCAAAAGACTAGGCACATTGAGCGGAGATTCAACTACATAAGGGATGAAGTTGAAAAGGAAAGATATGTATTCGCAAAGTTCACATGGATCAAAACATTGTGGATCCACTCACGAAGCTCCTTGAAAATGCAAAGCATGAAGGTCATACTTGTGCCATGGGACTTCGATATTATAGTGACTGGATTTGATCTTTAATTTTGTATTTGGATACTGGAACCCTTTATTACTTGAATGAATTATTTGGTTATAATATTTTAACTAATGTTCCTATTTTGCATGTTTAAAATCCATGAGTAAGTCATTTACTCAAAAACATCCGTACTCGTTCATTCTTGTGGGAACAAGTATGAGGGTAAGACTATTATAAACTTGGATTGGTAGATATTCATATGGATGAATACAAAGCAAAGGGTTGCTGCCAAGGTTGATAAATATTTGTGGGATACAAATATTGGACTGACCCACATCTCAAATATTACTACATGGAATCTTCTTGATTGATCACAAGAAAATTTGAGTAAAGGCGAATATCATATGTTATCCTATGACTTGAGATACATATTGGGTCTTGATATTCACCGAATGTTATACTTTGACTTAGTTCTTCGCTGTTCTGAAACATGGCAGTACATAAGGCTGATTTCATGTATAATACGAGGTGATTGTGACAGACGTATGTAGTCAAGAGGGATTTGTCCCTCTTTTTATACATTGAGAGTAAGATGTCTAAGGCCTGCTAAAGTTAAAACAATAGAGAATGATCAGTCTATATCTTTAGGATTTAACATGAAATCTGTGACAAAAGGATAGATGATTGATTCACCTAAAACATTTTCGAGTAAGGTACTTGAAGGGGATGATGTTATTGAATGGCTATTAGTAATACGTATTAAGGTAGTAAACCGTTGTTAGGCGGTATTTACTGCTTGCATCAATCTTCTATGAATCTTATACAAGTGGGAGATTGTTGGATCTTATATGCCCAAGACACATACAAGATTGATATGGTTAGTACGTTATGATCCAAGTCGGGTCATACCCAATAACAAGCTAAACAAACACCAATAAATATTTATTTGTTGATATGATCTAGCAAATAAATATTGACACCAATTTAGAAAATGGGTTTTCTAAATTATTGCATTTGAAATAGAACAAATTATATGGATAATTGTTTATGAGAAATTATATGTATTGTTATTTAAGTAGGTTAAATAACAACAAATAAAAGTGTGGTTAAGTTATAAAATTAAAAAGGGTTTAATTTTATAAACTCATACATAATAATATTAGTGTGAAAGTTATTATGAAATGGGTGGGAAATCTTTCAATTTTCGGCTGCCCACTTTATGCTCTCCTTGGGATTCTTTGTCTTGTTTTGATACAAGACATTAACCCATTTCACACTACACTCCAACCACACTCTCTCTCACACACATTTGCAAACACTCTCCTCCTCTTTCTTGGCTGAATTTTCGGACGGAGGAAGGAACAAGAAGAAAGGGTTTTGGTGTTCAACTTTCTAACTAGTTGGGTGTTTGGCAAGAAGCTTGTGGGTTGCTTGCGGCCTTGCTTGGAGTTTTGTTTACATTCAAGAATCATCTCTTCTCATCTATCATCTATCTCAAATCTCCTTGTTCTTAGAAAGGTAGTACTCTATGAACACACCCTTGTTTTGTTTGATAGCATTTTTTTCACAAACATGATCCTTGTTCTTGGGTTTGATTTGTTGGTCAATAAATGGTTTATTTTCAGCAACTAAAACTCGTTTTATAGCTCTATATATCCGTTGTGTTTTTGTTTAAATGGTTAAACAATCTTTGATAAACATGTAACAAACCCAACAAGATTAAGTTTACCAAATGATTATTAGTCCAAGGGTTCAGTTAATTGAGGTTTGGCTGAATTTACAGTTTTAGATTCCTCCAAGTTTTAGAATTTAACAAACTACACCCAAAGTTTGTTTTCTTTCATTTATTGACTTTATTGTGCCCAATATCAGATTTTGGAGTTAAATATTACATTTTAATAATTTAAACTCCTAAATTTTCATTAGATTTAGATTTGAGTGGTAAACTTATGTTTTAAGTACCGGCTACCGGGGTAAAACAAAAGTTTTTAACGGTTAAGCATTAAATTCTATAGTTTTGAGTCTTAACCTTTAAATATTATTTTAAAGACTTTTTGATAAGTTTCTAATCTGTTGAGAATGTATTTTTAAGCCCTTTTAGTCGAAAGTCTCATCTTTAAGTTTAACCCGTTAAAGCGCGTTTTTACCCGAAATCGACCGTTCAAAAACTTGTTTGACCAAATGTTTCACCCTATTTAAGTCTTATAGTTCCTAACTCACTGAAATAACATGATTTCCATAGATTTTAGGTTTATCCTTTTACTTCCAAGATTTCTTCCAAAAGTTACCCAGTTAAGACCTGTTTTTAACTAAAATTTCCATTTAAATCATTCTTTGACCATTTAATCAACAAATCCGATCCATACCACTTTGTCAACCCTTTTAGAGCCTGGAATTCTTTTTAATATGGTTATACTCTAAGTTCTCTTATTTTTAAGTCTTTTTACCACCTTTCGGGTCCCAACATAAGCTCATAATGCCTACAAGTCCATACTTTTATTATTTTTGGCCATTAACATCACCTTATACACAGCTAATAACTCAAACCTTACTGATAAATAGCTCTAACTTACGGATTTAACATGTAACCTGTAGTTGAGTGTTTTCATCATTTAAACCCATTACACATGTGTAAAACCTTATGGATCATGCTTAAACATTACCAAATCATTTTGACACTTTCAAAACAGGTTATTAAGAGTTTTATAAACCATTTATAAGCAGGTTATAAGCTTTGGTTCGGAGGTCACAAGGCACAAAGGTTAGATGGTGCAAAAGTCACCCAAAAATAGGGTTTTCATGGAGTAACTCATGTTCCACCCATAGAATGACTAATACATTGAATGAGATACCTTCAAGGATGTTAGAAGCTCCTCAAGAAAAAGGTGATAGCAGTAAGCTTCTGTTAGAACAAAGAAAGTAAGGTTTTTGGTAGATAAATGAAAGAATAACACATGATGTACATGGTTCGGGTGTGTATATGCTTACACTTTGAGTGGTTCGCGACTTGGGGAGATTAGAAGGAGAATATGAGCTGTAGATTCTCGAACAAGGGCTGGAGAAGTCGAACTTGAAGAAACCGTGTACCAAAAGCTCACAAGGTAGCACCTTCTTGCTAGTTTGAAGCTTGACCGATGATGTTGGAGTGTTGTTCTTCTAATATCAAGCTGAAAATAGAGAGAATTTGGTGGTTTGTGTGTGTGTTTCAGCTGGAGACTTCGAGAGAGAAGAGAGGAGGAAGAGTGTGTGTGTGTGTGTGGTTGAATGAATTGTTGCATGAAATGGGAGTGGGGAAGGATGGTGGCAAGTTTGGGTGGTGTAGAAGGAAGAGGATAGGCCCACAAGGGGCGGCCGATTTTGGTGTCTTGTGTAGTGTTTTTTATTTTAAATTTTAATAGAAATTGATATTATGTAGTGTTATTTTTGTTAGGACCGTTTAGGTACGGAGTACTAATTGATTTACGTGTATACCAAACCAAATAGGTGGAATCCTATTTGATTGGCGATCCAATCAGTGAGAACGCAAGTATAATCGATCTAAGAATGAATCAAAACGTTAAGAACAATTGCAAGATGATTAACTGCGATCTATGAACTTGGAACAGGTGTTCTTGAGTCTCTAGACGGCTAGGGTACGATCAGGTGCGTAGGTATTCGAATTATCACTTTTTTCACGAATTAAGTGGTATTTATAGGTTAGGGTTTTCCATTCGTATGACTGAACCATTAACATGGTTCAGTCGTGCGACTGAAGCATGTGGTTGATTCATCCGCACGACTGAATGTTCAGTCGTGCGACTGAGTCAATCTCATGTCACAATCGTGCGACTGATCCAGTCTCCTGGTTCAGTCGTACGATTGGTCCATTAGCATGAAGTGTTCATGCGTATGGTCCATTAGCATGGTCCATTCGCATGAATACTTCATACGATTAAGTTTAAACACATTTCTCAACCATTTTTTACTAAGAACTATGTAAACAACCACAAACCTATATAGTTAGTTCAAAATGTGTTATCACACAACAAACAATGAAATATTAAACATTATATGCATCAACTACACATTGTATTTCATTCATACCCATTCAATTACATATATGTAAGACATGAAAGACATTTACATTTAGTTCCTAAACTAGGTACACATGTATCTACAACTCCCCCTTTGGACCAGTTTACTCTATTGTCTAACATTCTTCATCAGCTCTTCAAACTTCTTGTACTTCTCCTCTTGTAGCTCCAGCATGTATCTCAAATGTGAAACAGAGCCTTATTACATTTTAGAACTGGAGGGCTTGTACTATATCTTGCGTGTCATAGAACAGTGGCCATTTGTATAACGTGTAAACATCGTTAGCCGACAAGTTGGTTAGCCACATTGTGTCAAATACCCTGATAATTTCCATATTTCTATCTCTGTTCAAAACTATGACCGCCTCACCTGTTCTCCAATCATTGTACCACCATTTAAAGTATGGAGTGATTTCCTGAGGCATTTCCTTAGAAGGATTTTTGACATCGTGCGCGAAGGACTCCACTTCAGCACTATCTTTGGCTTTCCAGTAATGGCATCAACTTCAGACTTTCTGATGTACCTTGTAGGTTGTTGGGGTCTAAAGTTAACCCACCTGGTGTGGTACTCTCTCTTCAATGCAGCTTCAAACCAGCCAGACATTTTTCTTGGGTCAGCATACAACAGCTTCAGTTTGGCCAGCTGGTTGAGCTCAAAACCAGGTAGAGTCTTTAGATCGTGTGGGAATCTGAAGTACTCGATTCCCTTCTCCCTCTTTATAGCATGTATATTTAGATCATCAAAATATGCCCACGCTATGATCTTTCCTGACACCTTCAGATGCTTCTTCACTTTGTAGAGCTTGGTGTAGGCACTCGGCTTTGGAGCAGTGCGTTGGGTTCTGATCTTTGCAAAACATGCCGCCCATTTAGCCTTTTTGATGTTGACATGGCGTCTTGAGGCGTGGGCTTGGGCTGATCCTTATTCTTCTCGGACTCTTGCTCCATCTGATCCAGTGTTGCAAACGTATCACTGACAAGAGTGTCACCCAGATTGGGGACTACATTTCCCTCTTTGTCAGCATACTCTGGATAATGCTCAGCAATGACGTCCTTGATCTCGATTTCATCTATGTCATTGAGCTCATCATCACTTGTAACTTCAATAGTAGGAGCGTCCTTGACAATCTCGTCCGGGTTGAGCCGGAACATCTCAGCAAACTGGTCATCAGTAAGGTCATGAATGATTTCTCCTTCTTCAGGAGTATAGCTTACAGACCTTCTGACTATCCCTTGCAAATCAAGAATCATTGTAAGTTGAGACTTGATTTGCTGAAGGGCGCAACATCGTATTCATCTTGCTGATATGCTTGATCTGCTTGATTTAAACATGTAACACATCAATCATTAGTCAATAATCAAGACAGTTAAACCATTAAATATATATAAACATTAAGTACAAAAGTTTAATACATGATTCAAGTACAAAAGCTTTCAAATACATAAATATCTAATCATTACTTTTGCCGTGAATCGCGGGCTCATCAGTAGGTGAGGCAGAAGACGAGGCTTATTGGTCTTGATTTCTCTTTGTACGTCTCTCTTGACCCTGAGCTGAGGCAGATGCAGCTGCATCTCCTTCTTCATCATCATCATCATCATTCTGCCCTTCCCTTGTCTCTTCATCGTCACTGGCCTCATCATCATCACTATCATCATCTGATCATCATCATCATCATCATCATCATCTCCTTCTCTATCTTGAGTGGCTCATCCTTTGATCCCTTGAGCTTGAGCATGATGGTCTTGTTTGTAGCTTCCAACTCCCAAATCCTTTTAGCTGATTGGTCATTTTGCTCCTGGAGTTGGGCAATTTGCTGAGCTTGCTGTGAGATCTGCTGTGCTTGGGTAGCATTAAGCTCCGCAAGCTGACGTAGTTGGGCAGCCTTCTCTTCATCAGCAGCCGACAGCTTCAGCACCATACGGTTAAGTGCTGACAGCTGTTCCTCTACCCCAGTGGGGGCAGAGATGATCCAGTGTGTGAATGATGGGTGGGATGATGGTTTGGCTTGGTGGCTGGTTGTGGTTGTGGTGGCAGTGGTGAATATGGGTGGTGGTGTATGAGTGGGTGGTGACGGGTAGGTTGTAGTGGTGGGTAGTGTGGTAGGAGTGGTGGATGGTGTGGTAGTAGTGGTGGTGGTGGTGGTCAATGTGAACCTTGGCCTCTTCCCCTTCTTGTCGTATGGTTGGGCCATTCTCTTTTTCCTCAAGCCCTTGGATGCAGAGGCTCCCCCTTGGCTACTGGGCAGGTCTGGGGTATAAGATGGATCAGTAGTAGCCTCCCCAGACTCACCTTGGCGTCCACCTACCGCCTTAATCCCCCTCTCGGTGGCAACCACCCTGCTGCCCACCGTCCGAACTAACGACTCCTCATCACTCTCCTCCTCCTCATCAGGACGAAAGTCCTGATGGAATCCTGCCACGTCAGCTCCTCCGTGGGTGGATGGTGGAGATGTAGTATCTATGGTAGTGGCCCTAGATTGGGTGGGGCCAGTATCTCCACCATCACCAAGGTCATCGTCATCAGAATCATCAGATGGGAGCACAATCGGCTGAGAGTCAGAGTCACTATCATCGTGACACCACTTCCTCTTCGCTGGCGCCACATAGTCCACTCGGGCCAGATGCCCAATCAACCTCCTTACAGGGGGCTTCACCTGCTTTCCCCGGTATACCCTCATCCTTCCTAGGGTGGTATCATCCATCACCTCTAGGATAACTATGTCCTCTGTCTCCTTGGGCAGCGAAGGAAGCTTCTGATCAATGATCATCTGTATGAAGCGAGGGTACATGCAGAAGCCTTCCTTGCCCTTGGCCTCTATGTTCTCCACCAAATAGGTGAAGATCATCCTCGAAAAGCTGAAAGGATGATTCAGAATCAGAGCCACATAGGCGTTCTAAATCTGATCAGAGAGCTCATCAAAACCTCCCTTCCTTGAGGCTATACATCTCAGCAGCACATGGGCTAAGTATTTGAACTGGGGACACAGGTTGCTCTTGTTGAGCACACCTGCGTTGATATCCCCCGAGTACTTAGCCCGTAGAAAGCATCCACGAACCGTTAGTGGATGTAGTCTGGTGGGCAATCGCTATCGTCTCCCAACTCTAACACTGTCCGTAGGTCCTCCTCACTAATGTCAATGGCCTGGCCAAAGATAGAACTCCAAATCCGGTGAGGCTCTAAGGACCTATCTACAACATCGCTTCCCAGAAAGCCTGCTGTATCGACCTGTATGGTGTGCACGGGGTAGAGATCTCTCTGAAGATCCTCGATCTCCTCAGAAATGAAATAATGCCTACGAACTCAGGTGCATTCCGGGATGTCAAATCAAGATGTGCACATATGTTGTGCATTGTGCTCATCGTCCACCGACTCGCCATCTGTTACACAATGTAAATAAACATTAGTGTGGGTCAATGAGTAACAATTTGATTCATTGAACTTGAAATCTTCGGTTCTGTCATGCGAATGAAACACTGAGATCTAGTCATGCGAATGAGGTGTGCGACTGAGATCTAGTCGTGCGAATGAGCTCATACGTACGACTGAGCATGCGACTGGGCTTAGTCGTATGCTATCTCATGCGTTTACACCAGTCGTGCGACTGTACTCATACGCATGGTTCAGTCGTGCGGTTTAGCCATTCGCCCAACTCAGTCGTGCGACTGAAGTTCATCAGGGTGTCCATTCGTATGCCAGACTGACTGTTCAATTCAAATTCAAATTTTGTGCAAAATTTAATGATAGACGTTAATAACCTTTAATTTCACAATGTGCTTAGTTTTATTAGTTTCTTAGGCAAACTAAGTCTCGGTTCTGTTTAGGGCTTAAATTCAATCATTTAGGGCACAAATCGATGGACATTTGAGTGGATTGCACCTCACTTTACCTGTATAATCATTAGAAATCGTCAGTACACAACAATCAGTGGTCTAGAATGATCAAATGGAAATCAGGCAGAGTAACGGTGAAGTCGTGCGATTTGGGGGTGATTTGGGAGTGATGAATGAATGCGACCGACTCCCCCTCCTTTTATAGTAGGGTTTCCTTCAGTCGTGCGACTGAGCCCAGTCGCATACTTGATTCGTGCGACTAGAAGTCAGTCGTGCGACTGGCACAGTCGGCCACTGTCAGTCGTGCGACTAGGTGTCAGTCGTGCGACTGTCTCATTCGGTCACATCCATTCATGCAATTGGTTCAATCTTGTGATCCAATCGTGTGAGTTTACTCATGCTTATGGTCCAATCACACGTTTGGGCCATACGTGTGGTTTAGTCGTGCGATTGGGCTCATACGTATGGTCCAATCGTACGGTTGGTCCATACTCATGGTCCAGTCATGCGTATGACTCATACTTATGATTTTGATTTTATGACCATTTGACACTTAGCCCTTTTTAACAATTGATAAAACATTTCGAGCATTCGATCATCTCAGACATGATCATTTTAACTTAGAAAACCTTTGATCACCTCAGACGTGATCCTTTTAAAACAAAAAAATTTGTCACCTTAGATGTGACTCTTTTAACATGTGAAAACCAGTTTGGTCACCTCAGACGTGACCCTTTTAAGTGATTAAATCCCTGATAGAGTTTCGATGCGTAGTCCGACTTTTAACTACTAAATTAACTAAAATTAACTAACTTAACCAGCTAGAAATAAACAAAACTAAAACATAATTTTGTATTTTTTTGTGTAAGGTTGAAATCCTAAGATAAGTATCTACCAGATTTTCCTTTCTAGACAGTATAACATCAAGTTACATTGATCATAACTAGAACAATTCATTATGGAATCATACAGGTTTATCAAATCATTTGGGACATTTTACCAAAGCCTTTTGATCCTAGATTCTTGTTTTTCGAGAGTCATTTGCAAGTTAGGAAATCATACTAGAGCTATAAGATGCACACACTGATTTGGACTTTCAAGAGTTGCTGCTCACGATGATTGTCAGTATACTTGTCCTCTTAAATCCATACACACATTTTTGACACTCATTGGTAATGAAATAAGGTTTAATTATTTCAACAAACATTTGTGGATCCCACACTCATATGGTAATCAACATTCCTCAGGAGATTTTTGAGCGGTCTACGGGTGTTTTGACAAGAAGAAACTATTCTAAGAGCTTTCAAAGAGATGCCAAGCCTCAGTCAGTGCCATCGCACAGAAGAGAGGCGCAAACAACCAATGAATTCTAGAATATTTAGGTTATGCTTATCCTCAGGTAAGTGCCATCGCACAGCAGAGAGGCACACAACCTATCTTCTTGTGAGAGCATTTTTCTTTTCTTTTTGCACATAACGGACCAACAACATTTGTTATTAGCTTGATTGCGTTTACACATTTCTTTTCGTGCTTTGCTCTTTTTATGGACATCCGCACACATTTGTGGTGTTTATTTTGCTCGTCACCCCTTATTGGAACTTCGCTGATTGTGTTAACCAGGGATAAGATGATAACCCACAGCTTGTTGAACAACTTAGTTTGAATTTAAGTCACCAATGAGGTCTACTCCCTATTGTGTTGAATCTGCGACACATCATATAATGAACTTGCAACCTCTAAGTCTACTTCTCTATGTTACCTTAGTAACATACTAGTTTTACTATCATTTTTCCTTTTATTTTGCTTAGACTTCTTAGACTTATACTTCCAATTTTGCATCTTAATCAGTTAAGTTCTTTTAAAGTCCCAAACTCTTTGTTCCCGTGTACTATCATTTTCCATAAACATTGAATCAGTATCACAGATACGATCTTATTTCTATTAGCTAGACTGTCCTTCTCCCTCGTTCTTTTAGTACTGAAATTAAAACAACTAATTTAATACTAATTTAACCTATTCTCCCCCTAAAATTCTAAAACCGAAAATATTTTTTTGCGTTTTTGGATTTTAAAGAGACAAGAAAGTAAAATAAGAAAAATAAAAGAAAATAAAAAGAAAACATTGTCGGACTAAGCATTTTCATACTCTGTGATCACATCACTTTTGTTTTTCACCCCGTTGACTTCTAACAGATATAAAAATCTTGGTTTATCAAAGGCTTTTGTGTAGAGGTCAGCGCGTTGAAAGTCCGTATTAATTTTAACAACATCTATTAAATTCTTTTCAAAACAATCACGTATAAAGTGATATTTAATTCCAATGTGTTTGGTCTTAGGATGTTGGACCAGATTTTTAGTTACAACTATAGCAGCAGAATTATCAACAATATAGGAGTGTTAGAGAATTTCAAACTGTAGTCCCGCATTTGATGTTGAATCCAGATGATTTGTGAACAGGAGCTTGCAGCAGCAACGTATTTAGCTTCACAAGTTGACAGAGCAACCGATGTCTGCTTCTTACACTGCCATGTGACTAATCTTCTCCCAAAGAATTGACATCCCGCTGAAGTTGACTTGTAGTTCATTTTGCAACAACCATAATTCGAATCGCTATACGCTGTAAGCTCAAAATCATCATCATGAGGATACCACAACCCAAGTGTTGGAGTACCCTTCAGATGACGAAATATCCTTTTGACGCCTATGAGATGGTTGACCTTCGGTTTCGCCTGATATCTGGAGCATAGACATGTTGCGTACATGATATCAGGTCGTGAGGCAGTGAGGTACATGAGTGATCCGATCATTCCTCGGTACATGGTGGCATCCACCAGATCACCATTTTCGTCGGGTGCCACATCGTGGTTTGTAGCAAGTGGAGTTCCAGCTGCCGAAGCGTTCTCCATATCAAACCAACTTAGGATATCACCTACATACTTTGTCTGATGTAGGAAAATTTCCTTAGGTGTCTGATCCATCTGTAACCCGAGAAAGAACTTCATTTCTCCCATGGCACTCATCTCAAACTCAGCTTTCATTACTGCTTCAAATTCTTTACATAGATCTTCGTTTTTGGACCGAAAGATTATGTCATCAAACATAAATCTGTACAAGCAGTAAATCACCATCTTTTTCTTTGATGAACAGTGTACAATCAATCACTCCTCTGCGAAAGCCATGTTTCACAAGATGAGTCAAGACCTTCTCATACCATGCTCTTGGGGCTTGATGAAGCCTGTATAGTGCCTTGTCTAGCTTGTACACTCTATCCCGATGATACGGATTCTCAAATCCCTCAGGTTGACTGACATACACTGTCTCTCGGATTTCACCATGAAGGAATGCACTCTTCACATCAAGCTGATAGACTTTAATCTTCATATACGATGCGTAGGCTAGGAAGATACGGATGGCTTCCATTCTTGCCACAAGTGCAAACACTTCGTTGTAATCAATTCCCTCGACTTGTCGAAATCCTTGAACTACTAGTCGAGCCTTGTTTCTGATAATGACCCCTTGGTCATCCTTCTTGCATTTCAAAACCCATTTAGTGCCAATGACCTTAGCACCTTTAGGTTTATCCACCAGAGTCCACACTCCTAACTTCCTTGAATTGAAGAAGTTCTTCTGCATGGCACTCACCCCAACCTCATCATTTAAGGCATCACTTACATATTTTGGCTCAAATTGAGACACAAAACATCGATAAGCACTGTCGTGAAGGTAGCCTTTTTCCATGACTAAGGCATAATCAGCTGAGTAGAGCTGATTTCTTGTCTGTACTCCCGATTGTACATCCCCTATGACATTGTCCAGAGGATGATAACCATTTAGTCGAGATAACAGGAGTGGTCGGTACAACTACCTCAGTATCCAGATTGTGAACCGCAGGTTCAGTATCTAAGGTAGTGGGAGTATGGGGTTCCGAAGTGTTAGAGGCATCTACATCTGATGCTTGTGTACTTGTAGTAGTAGGAACCTGTGCCTCCTGATCCACCTGAACATTTTCCACTTCTTCATCGATAGAAGAGGAGTCACTTACCTCCGTGCTCCCCCTAGTTACTAGAAGACTGACCTGTGACCCGGATATTGTCGAGTCTACGCGGTGTGTTTAAGACATCATACATCATCTTTGTCGAAAGCTCATCATCAGAAGGAGTGAGAGTATGTTGAAGGACTTGAAGAATCCATCATAATCGAAAAAGAAGGCGGGTCCTTTTTTTTGGGTAAAGGGTTACCCCGGTGATTCTATTTATAAATAGGAAAATAAACGTACAAGTAGTGTAGATAGGTTCTACACTAATTCTTATATAGGACATTCCCCCTATATAAGGAAACTCAAAAAACTAGCTAACAAAAAACTAGCCCATCAGACAACAAACCAAACACGAAAAATTAACTAAAATAAGAACAATGCACCCCCAGATCAACCTCCATCATGCAAGACTAATTGTTGCTAATTTTCCAATCCGCAAGATATCAAGAACTCTTGTTTCTTCTTGAATTTCAGACCCATAAGCTTTACCTAATAGTTGATAGTATGATATCACTCAACACCTTTGGATGTCGAGGCTGGTTGTTAAAAATTCGATTGTTCCTTTCTTGCCATATGAAGTAAACCACAGCCGCAATCATTAGCTTTCGTATAATATTAGGAAGCGTCTTCGAACCAGCATGATGTTGTAATCTCTCTGCTTTACTCAACCAAACAGGAGGGCACCTTTCTATGTGAGCTTTATCCTTGATCAACGAGCACACCTTAGACGAGTATGGACCATTCAAAAAATAAATGGTTGTGAGAATCTATGTTTTGAATGCACAATAAACAACCTAGCATATTCATATTCCCTCGACGGGAGGGTCCATTTCATAATCCGGTCTTGAGTGAGTAATTTTTCCCTCAAAACTAACCAAAGGAGAAAAGCATGTCGAGGATACATTGGGGATACCATATGCACTTATACCATTCAAACTCTTCCTCCCTGTACCGGATAGAATCCCACACCACAGACGTATAGTAGTTGTGGTTCTTATTATTGTACCACCAAACCCATTTATCTTCCACTCCTTGCAACAAAGTGGGACATTGTATCTGCAATAAGACCGGGTAAACGTCATGCCAAGCAACCGCGCCACCGCCACCTCCCTTCAAACAGATGTCCGCTACAGTTGAAACAGTAGAGAACCCAGCAGAATAAATGTGACGATGGGAGATTATAGAAGATAGAGGCCCCAGGTTAGTCCATGAATCATACCATGCAGAGGTGGTGCACCCATCTCCAATAGATTTGCGCAAGAAAGGCCTGACCTTTGGACGCAAGCCCAATACTTTACGCCACACCCAAGAGCAGGAAGAGCGAATTCTAACAACCCAGAAATTCTTCTGATATAGTCTGTAATGATAGATCCAATCCACCCATTAAGATTCTCTTTTCCGAAGGATGCTCCAAATATGAAAAGTCATGAGAGCAATGTTCATCTCCTTTATCCTTCGAATTCCCAATCCACCTTCATTCTTTGGTAAAGATACTATTTTCCATGAAACTTTTGCTTTACCATATTGCATAGGACCTTAAACTTTTCCTACAGGGGGGTGATGAATCTCTGATCATCGATGTTGCACCACACTTCTACTTGACCCGATGAGTTGTTGTAAACCCTCTTATTCGGTATGTTGTATCCTAGAAAAATACATTCTTCAGCCTTTTCACTGAACTTTCCTGACTGATGTTTCTTCAGCAGTGTACATGGTGCGCCAAACGGTTCAAGATACTCCATATTAGGTTTACGTCGCTGGAGCAACTCGTAACACGTTTTACCAGTCGTTTAACCACCAAGACTCGATTCAGAGTGTAACATGCATTTGCTACTGCCTCGTTCCAGAATTGGATAGGCAGTTTTGAGTATGCTAGCATCATCCTGGCTGTCTCCATCAAGCTTTTGTTCTTCCGTTCAGCAACTCCGTTCATCTGTGGAGTGTAGGAAGATGTGAACTGATGAACAATTCCCTTTTCTTTGCAGAATGCCTCCATCCACTGATTCTTGAATTCTGTACCGTTGTCTGAGCGAATCTGACGTACCTTTAACTTGTATAGAGATTCCATGTGGTCACAAGTTTTTGAACGAATCAAATGTTTCTGATTTGGATTTCAGAAACATTACCCAAGAGAATCTGGAATAGTCATCGGTGACTACATAACAATACAGATCTCCAGTGATGCTCTTTGTGCTCACAGGACCAAATAGATCCATATGTAGAAGTTCGAGTGGCAATTCAATAGAGTTGACGTTCTTTGCCTTTTGAGACTTCTTGGTCTGTTTCTCTTTCTTACACGCCACACAGAAATCCGAAAGTTGAAAGTTTTTGACATTAATTCCATTGACCAAATCATTCTGAATGAGATGATTCATCTTCCTTGGATTTATGTGTCCCATTCTCCTATGCCGGGAGATGGATTCCTTCTCAGTTGCCTTTGACAAGAAGCATTGGACTTGATGATCGGTGGTGGAGACCTTTGATAGATCCAAGAGGTATAAGTCATTATACCTTGAAGCTGACATTTAAATTTGGTCCTCCGGAATGATGTACTCTTTCTTCAACACGTAGCACTTCTTGTTGTCAAAAACAACCTTGAAACCTTTTTCACAAATCTATGATACAGAAAGTAAGTTATTTTGTAGTTGTTGAACATAGTTGACCTTGTCAAACTTAACTTTCTGATTTCCCACTTCTCCCTGTGCAGTAACCTCCTTTATTTCTAGCAAAGGAAACATGTCCTCCCTTAATTTGTTTGACGTTTGAGAGGAGAGACAAGTTCCCAATCATGTGCCTTGATGCCCCACTATCAACGATCCAGGTATTTGTAGAAGCACTATAGCGGACACCCTGCACATTTAAAGGAAATGATTAGTTTAGGTTAGGTACCCAAGCCTTAACTAGCTTGGGTTACCCAGAGGCATCACACATCATGAATTCTACCTACTGTCCATTTGAAGGTGAGGGCATATCATGCTTCTTACTGTTCTCAGTATCAGACATTTGATTTGATTTTTCTTTCCACATGCCAGTTTTGTGCAAGGCCTGTTTGTGATAAACAGACGACTGGCTTATGGTTTGAACTTTATTTTCATTATTTCTTTAGGTGGAGTAATAGAACTCTTTTAGTAAAGAAATCTGTTTAGTATCATGAAGTTCAACTTTCTTTCTTGGTTTGATATTGAGGACAATAGAAGCAATGTGTCTCTCTTTCCACATTGTAGCACGATCGACCTTCAACATGTTGGGAAAGACGTCTCTGTGGGGAAGTGTGTGGGACTGGTGTGACTTTGGATTGTTGGGTTTTGTCACTTCTTGTTTAGATGTTTTATCTTTTTTGACAAGATTAATTATTTGAACCTTTTTAACATCTTTACCTTTTTGTTTATTTGGACTTAGAATGAATCACGTGATTAGTTAACTGTTTGGTCTTTTGGGTTCATTATTGGACGTTGTTGAACTGACTTTACCTTAACCTTCTCAAATGCTCATCCAAATTAACGATAGTCATTTTAACCCTTAGATTTCAAAGTGTCCTCCTTCAGTTTAGTGACAGTTCCACCGTTTGACATGTGGAATCTGGATCACTAACTAGAGAAGTGGTCAACACATGATCCTTAATAGGATTGTTATTTACTGGTCGACATTTAGTATTTAACAAGATCTCATGTGGTGGTGGAACACCTTTGTAACCTAATCCCTCCCCGTTATTCGTTCTTTCACTAAGTTTTAACTATGTGAGAAGAACTAGTCCAATGTGCAGTTTTTGTTTTAATGAATTTACTTCGAATTCCAAAACTGCTTCTTCCTTTTTAGTTTCTTCAAGGGAGTTTAAATAGAACTTAATGTCATTTGCTTGGTTAAAAGCCACAACTTCGGTTTCCCTAAGTTGTTTATTTAACAGTTCTATTTTCTCTTGTAACTGTGCTCATTTAGTTTTAAAATGCGATTGCTTCTGTGCACAATTGCAAGTCCTTACTAAGCTATCGTTGTGATCTAAACCTAGCAAATTTCAATCTCATGCTTCCCAAATTTATTACATCCAAAAGCATGATTGTCAACAGTTGGTTTTAGTACTTACTTGTGAAGATTCAGTTGAATCAGCCATCAGTGCAGAGGTTTAACTCTTCAGCTGCTGGAGATTCTGAACATGTCGTTTTGGTATCTTCTTCAATCAGGGGTTTGACCACTTTCGCAGTATCTTCAGTTTCTGACATTGCTAGTTCGACCGCGATATCAGCTTCACTATTAGTATCGTCATCTAACACACGACATTTGCAATGTTAGATTCTCCCAGAGACATAAATTTGAAGGTCCAATCTTGTCCTTCCTCACCTTGAGCAGTCAAAGCCTTTGTCTCTGTACTAGACGAGGTAGCTCCACATGTTGGTTTGTCTTGACGGTTAAAAGTCGAGAACGGGTTGCCGTTGCCTGTCTTCTTGGGCTTTACACACTCATGTTTAAAGTGCCCCTTCTCTCCACAGTTGAAATAGGTAACTTTGGACTTATCGAAACAAAAGTAGTGTCTTTAGTAGCTATCAAATTTTGTCCCGTCTTCTTAACAAACTTTTTAGCTCTCTGCACAGTGTTGGACCTTATATGCCCAAGACACATACAAGATTGATGTGGTTAGTACGTTATGATCCAAGTCGGGTCATACCCAATAACAAGCTATACAAACACCAATAAATGTTTGTTTGTTGATGAGAATCATACAATAAACATTGACACCAATTTAGAAAATGGGTTTTCTAAAACATTGCTTTGTAATAGAACAACATTATATGGATAGTTTGTTCATGAGATTTATTTGTTTCATTATTTAAGTTGTAATATATAACAAATAAGTGTTTGTTTGATATAAAATTAAAATAGGTTTTAGTTTTATAAATTAAGGGTGACAGAGTACAAATTATAAAAGTTTCAAAAATGGGGGGAAAACCCCTTTTGGAACACATTTCAGCCGCCCAAGGTGGGGGTCTTCAAGAGTCTTTTAGTCTTGTTCTTTCAAGATTTTTAGCTTCTCTTTGCACTCTTCCATCTCTCCTCTCTCAAAGGCACACTTTCTCTTACACACACAAGCAATAGAACCTCCAAAAACAAGGCTGATTTCGGACTAAGAAGCTGAAAAAGGGGCTGAATTTTGCGGTTTTTGGAGGAGCTAAAGAAGAGTTATCTTTGGTGTTGCATCCTAACAAGCAATGTGTTTGAAGGGCTTGGTGGGTATCACTACTTGAGGCCTCCTCCTTTGAAGGCTAGACACATTCAAGAACATCATTATCTACCTCTTTTTCATCCACAACTTTTGCACAGAAAGGTTGTTTTTCTATTAACACCCTATGTTGGTTTTGTGTTGTTTGATAGCATATTATTTCACATACATTTGATCCTTATTCTTGGGGTTTGTTTGTAGTTTAATATGGCAAAATATTTCAGATTATAAACCATATATTAAACTCCTTTTTCCACTGCGTTTTCATAGTTTAAATGGTTAAACTAGCTTGTTACGTGTGACAAAACCCACCAATGGCATAGAGCGCGGTTATGTGGGAATATGTGCTTCAAAAGGTCTGAAAAATTAATTTTCATGGACTTTTCAACCCATTAGGGGCTGCTTGTTGTGGATTTATGAATCCCTTATATTTCAAGGTTTAATCTTGCATGTTTGGTAAACCTTGAAGATTTACTTCAAATGGTTGATTGTGTTGTTTGGACAACCTAAAGTTTTAGTTTATGTTGGCTGAAACTTTAGGGGTGATATAAGGGATTCTTTGTTGTTCTTGGATGTTAGTGTGTTTCATATTATGGTGCATAACATAGCCTTGGCCTTATGGTGGTTTTGGTTGATTGTGTTTTGTCATGTTGGTTGTTTTCTTGAAAGGGTTGTAATTTTGTTGTTTTGTCTTGGGTTGTTAATTATTATTCATTTGGGAGTTTCTGTGGGGAAGTGTGTGGGACTGGTGTGACTTTGGATTGTTGGGTTTTGTCACTTCTTGTTTAGATGTTTTATCTTTTTTGACAAGATTAATTATTTGAACCTTTTTAACATCTTTACCTTTTTGTTTATTTGGACTTAGACATGAATCACGTGATTAGTTAACTTGTTTGGTCTTTTTGGGTTCATTATTGGACGTTGTTGAACCTGACTTTACCTTAACCTTCTCAAATTGCTCATCCAAATTAACGATAGTCATTTTACCCTTAGATTTCAAAGTGTCCTCCTTCAGTTTAGTGACAGATTCCACCGTTTGACATGTGGAATCTGGATCACTAACTAGAGAAGTGGTCAACACATGATCCTTAATAGGATTGTTATTTACTGGTCGACATTTAGTATTTAACAAGATCTCATGTGGTGGTGGAACCACTTTGTAACCTAATCCCTCCCCGTTATTTCGTTCTTTCACTAAGTTTTTAACTATGTGAGAAGAACTAGTCCAACTGTGCAGTTTTTGTTTTAATGAATTTACTTCGAATTCCCAAACTGCTTCTTCCTTTTTAGTTTCTTCAAGGGAGTTTAAATAGAACTTAATGTCATTTGCTTGGTTAAAAGCCACAACTTCGGTTTCCCTAAGTTGTTTATTTAACAGTTCTATTTTCTCTTTGTAACTGTGCTCATTTAGTTTTAAAATGCGATTTGCTTCTGTGCACAATTGCAAGTCCTTTACTAAGCTATCGTTGTGATCTAATAACCTAGCAAATTTCAAATCTATGCTTTCCCTAAATTTATTACATTCATAACAAGCATGATTGTCAAACAGTTGGTCTTTAGTACTTACTTGTGAAGATTCAGTTGAATCAGCCATCAGTGCAGAGGTTAACTCTTCAGCTGCTGGAGATTCTGAACATGTCGTTTTGGTATCTTCTTCAATCAGGGGTTTGACCACTTTCGCAGTATCTTCAGTTTCTGACATTGCTAGTTCGACCGCGATATCAGCTTCACTATTAGTATCGTCATCTAACACCTTGACATTTGCAATGTTAGATTCTCCCAGAGACATAAATTTGAAGGTCCAATCTTGTCCTTCCTCACCTTGAGCAGTCAAAGCCTTTGTCTCTGTACTAGACGAGGTAGCTCCACATGTTGGTTTGTCTTGACGGTTAAAAGTCGAGAACGGGTTGCCGTTGCCTGTCTTCTTGGGCTTTACACACTCATGTTTAAAGTGCCCCTTCTCTCCACAGTTGAAATAGGTAACTTTGGACTTATCGAAACCAAAAGTAGTGTCTTTAGTAGCTATCAAATTTTGTCCCGTCTTCTTAACAAACTTTTTAGCTCTCTGCACAGTGTTGGACCTTATATGCCCAAGACACATACAAGATTGATGTGGTTAGTACGTTATGATCCAAGTCGGGTCATACCCAATAACAAGCTATACAAACACCAATAAATGTTTGTTTGTTGATGAGATCATACAAATAAACATTGACACCAATTTAGAAAATGGGTTTTCTAAAACATTGCTTTGTAATAGAACAACATTATATGGATAGTTTGTTCATGAGATTTTATTTGTTTCATTATTTAAGTTGGTAATAATAACAAATAAAAGTGTGTTAATGATATAAAATTAAAATAGGTTTTAGTTTTATAAATTAAGGGTGAAAGAGTACAAATTATAAAAGTTTCAAAATGGGGGGAAAACCCCTTTTGGAACACATTTTCAGCCGCCCAAAGGTGGGGGTCTTCAAGAGTCTTTTAGTCTTGGTTCTTTCAAGATTTTTAGCTTCTCTTGCACTCTTCCATCTCTCCTCTCTCAAAGGCACACTTTCTCTTACACACACAAGCAATAGAACCTCCAAAAACAAGGCTGATTTTCGGACTAAGAAGCTGAAAAAGGGGCTGTAATTTTCGGGTTTTTGGAGGAGCTAAAGAAGAGTTATCTTTGGTGTTGCATCCTAACAAGCAAGGTGTTTGAAGGGCTTGTGGGTATCACTACTTGAGGCCTCCTCCTTTGAAGGCTAGACACATTCAAGAACATCATTATCTACCTCTTTTCATCCACAACTTTTGCACAAGAAAGGTTGTTTCTATTAACACCCTATGGTTGGTTTTGTGTTGTTTGATAGATTATTTCACATACATTTGATCCTTATTCTTGGGGTTTGTTTGTAGTTTAATATGGCAAAATATTTCAGATTATAAACCATATATTAAACTCATTTTTCCACTGCGTTTTCATAGTTTAAATGGTTAAACTAGCTTGTTACGTGTGACAAAACCCAACAATGGCATCTAGAGCCGGTTATGTGGAATATGTGCTTCAAAAGGTCTTGAAAAATTAATTTTCATGGACTTTTTCAACCCATTAGGGGCTGCTTTGTTGTGGATTTATGAATCCCTTATATTTCAAGGTTTAATCTTGCATGCTTTGGTTTAAACCTTGAAAGATTTACTTCAAATGGTTGATTGTGTTGTTTGGACAACCTTAAAGTTTTAGTTTATGTTGGCTGAAACTTTAGGGCTGATATAAGGGATTCTTTGTTGTTCTTGGATGTTTAGTGTGTTTCATATTATGGTGCATAACATAGCCTTGGCCTTATGTGTTTGGTTTTGGTTGATTGTGTTTTGTCATGTTGGTTTGTTTCTTGAAAGGGTTGTAATTTGTGTTTTGTATCTTGGGTTGTAATTTATTTATTCATTTGGTTATGTAATAAATAGATTAGGTGCATTTCTTTTATTAGAATAATTGTATTAGGATATGATTTTTGTAAAAGAAGATGCACAAGATGAAGACTCAAAGAAGGACACAAAAGACATGGACACTTGAAGCATTTGGATGTAGATTCAAGTGGGAGTTCATGGACACATTTTGATGTGTCATCTTCACTCTTAGGAAAGACCTTATGACAACACTTGTGATGGCAAACAAGTGTGGTCAACTTAGTGGCTATGGTTATGCACCCATGTTTGTATGTTTATGCTTGTTTGGATGTTTGTTGTTTGATTGTTTGGTTGTCATTTGGTTATGCATTACAAACCCATTAACAAACTTAACAAGCTAAAATTTTGATGGTTCTTTATGATTAAGTGGTTAATAAAAGGTTATTAAAAGGATTAATGGTTTTAACAAAAGAGGTTTTATTAAAAAATGAACCATAGGGTACCTTGTATTTGAAAGCATGCAAATATAAGGTACATAGAGATTTCTAAACTAAGATTATGAAAACTCAAATTTCTTTTATAAATAAGTTTAACACCGTCCTTTTGCACAACACTTGAGTCATTTGGAAACTCTTAAAGGGATAAAGGTCACCTAACCATTTTGAGGGAACTTGTGACTTGAGGTGGGAATACCATATTTGTGGGATAAAGGTCACCTAACCACTTATGTTGGAAAACTCACATGTGTGTGCAAGTAGGGTAACTTGATTTGCAAACCATGTTAAATGGATCACCTACAATATGGTTTACAAAGGTGTTGATGGGATAAACATGCCGACTATACATATGATGTTTTAAAGTCGATCCCATACCCTAGAAGTTGCAAAGGGTTGCAATTGTCAAAACGTTGACTACCTTGTTAATTTAAATAATGGGATAAAGGTCACCTAACCACTATTTAAATGTAACGTTGGATTCTAGATTCAAAATTGTGTAAGACACTTAAAAGGGGTTTTAATTATTAAAATATGAACAATATCGAAATTACTAAAATTGAACTTTGTTATATTTTGTAGATGGCCACCAACAATAATGATAACAATGAAATCCCGACCGCTCACTCACTATCACTAAGAACCATTCTCCAAAAGGAGCGTCTAAACCATAACAACTTTATTGATTGGTTTCGAAACTTGAGAATTGTTCTCAAGCAAGAGAAACGATTCCGATCAACCTAGTGAGGATGATGAGGAGGCCTTTAATAATTGGGTGAAATACACTTAGGACTCGGTCCAAGTGTCTTGCCTCATGTTGGCAAGTATGTGTAACACCCGGAAATTTATTATTTTGAAGCCGGCGAAGAAAGAAAAGAAATAAAGTCCAAAGTCGAGGGACCAAACTCGCCAACGAAGAAAAGTCGGGTAATGTGGTGATATGTGTAGGGAGAGGGCAGCCCACTCTCCCCACACATCACACATTTCAGCTCACAAAGAAGAGAGAAAGAGGAGAAAAGGGAGAAAAGTGGTGTTTCGGGTGATTCGGGTGTCCAAATCCGTCGAGTGGCAAGCCAAATCGAAGCTCTTGTCTTTGTGCTCGATTGTGTGAGTTCTAGGACCCCACTTTTACTCGTTTTCAACTGGTTTTGGGGCTGGAAAGTGTTCAAAACCCGTTTTTATGTGTGTGTAGGTTTGACCCATTTGGGTGTGATGTGTATGATGTGTTTAGTGTATGATTTCGGGCTTGTGTGTGCTTGTATGGTGTTATGGTATGCATTCCTAAGGTCCAGGAGGGTTAATTTAGGCTTAGATTGGGTTTGGATGAGCTTGGTGGCCGAAAATGGCAGATTGGGTTCGGGATGAACTCCATTCTGCATCAGCTAGGGCTAGGCGACCGAATGAAGGCCATACGGCCGAATGAGGGCGATTGAAGGTCATTCGCACGATTGGGATTCAGTCGCACGACTGGGAGTCCAGTCGCATGAGGGTTGTACGACTGAGGGTTCAGTCGCAGATGCTTAGTCGCATGAGTCCATTCGCATGAGGTTAGTCGCATAGGTGCCATTCGCAGTAATCCCATTCGCACAAGGTCCATACGCACGATTGGATGTTCATTCGCATAGATGACCATCCGCATGGGTCCAGTCGCATGATGTTCAGTCGCATGGAGGCCATGCGACTGAAGGGTGTCCATACGCCCGAATAGGGCTGTTGCACTCAAATGAATGAGTAGTTTAACTTTTGGCCTCGGGGGAAAGGTGCAGATGTAAGTTTGGACGTAAGGTAATCCGTAAGGGCATGTAAGAGTTTGGTTATGGCCTTAGAGTGGATATAGGGCATGATGATGATGATGATGTTGCATGTTTATGCATATTATGAATGTATGATGTTGCCCTGTATGATGATGATGAATGCGTATGATATGTTCCTTATATATGATGTATGATTATCTTTCTTATGGCTTTACGTATTATGACGAATGAAAGGAAGTATTATGTAACGTAAAGTGGAAAGAGATGACACGTCTTGCATGCATCGGATAACGGGTCCTTCTTTGTGATTGACCATTATGTGGAACCTCTACCGCTTACCCTTAGTACTGTGGCATACGTTTAGCTGTTCATTTATTGACTTCGGCCCAGTGGCTATGACTGGTCAGTTATCATTAGTACTGTGGCATACGTTTAGCTGTTCATTTACTGACTTCGGCCCAGTAGCTAAGACTGATCGGTTAACCCCAGTACCGTGGCATACGTTTAGCTGTTCATTTATTGACTTCGGCGGCCGGTAGCTGAGACTAATTGGGGTGTAGCATATGGTATTGGTATGGATGATGTCCGATGCGCAAGTAAGTTAAAAGGAACGAATGAATGAAAGAATGAATGAAGAAGAAGATTAAGGATATATCTATGTGTACGTATGATGTGTGATCACGTTAAAGTAACGAATGGTTTTATATGAAAGTAAAGTATGTTTTATTATTAAAACTAGAACTCACTCAGCAACGCTGACTTTTATTGCATTTTCCAGTTGGCAGGTAATTGATTGCTGAGGATGGCACGGCAAGGCTACTCGGCTCTTTTGGGATGGCATCCAATTATATAGCTTTTGTGATGTAATGCAAACACGAATTTTGTAACCGGATAATGATGTATTATTTGGCAAAAGTAATTATAATGAAACGTGATGTCATTCTTGAGTGTTTCCGCTGCAATGATTTCTTAATGTAATGTAATTATATGTTTTATGCGCGATGAATGACCAACTGTAAGCGTCCCGGGAACGGGGCCTTACAAGTTGGTATCAGAGCCAAAGTTTAAGTGAAATGGGTAAAATTTTCAAAATAAACCTTAACTTAAACTGAAAATGGGACGGAAAGGGAATGGGATGCCAAACTGAGTAGCTACGTGCCATCAGGTATTTTCTTAAAGTTAACCGGTTTACGTGCGCATGGTATATGTTATGTGTTGTATGTAGGTTTGAATACTGATGTAGTCAGGACAGGTAATACTTGGGGTATGAAGAGTACAGTAAGTGGCTAATCACAACTGGCCACTGTATTAGGGACTTACTATACTTGACATAAACTGAGTTGTTTCCTTGAATGACCGTGTTGGTGTTTGAATCTTTCAGTGTGGTAGAGAATGGCTGGTGGTAGATCTTCTAGAGCTTCTAGGGGTGGAGGCCGTGATGGCCCTGTTGCTGAACCACGCCCTAAAAGAGGAAGGCCTAGAGCTGAGAAAGAGGTTCCTGCAGAACCTGAGACCCCTCATCCAGAAGCTGGGGATGAGAGTGCGAATCTTAGGGCCTCGGTAAAGGAGGCCGTTGTTGAGGAAGTACATCAGGTCATGCAGACAATCTTACCGTCTGTGGTGACCGAAAGTCATCAAGGCTGTGAAGGAAGGGGAAAGGAAGGAGAGAAACCGGGCCTCGGGGGAGCAACCGGAGCCTGAAACGATTTTCTCCGATAATGAGGAGGAAGAGGAAGAGGAGCCTGTGCGAGAGGTGGCACGAGGCTGTAACTACGGGGTGTTCATGAGATGCAAGCCCCCAACTTTTGACGGTAATGGCAATGCCGCTGCTGCTCACCGATGGGTGAGAGAAATGGAGGCTGTTCTCGACATAAGCGAATGCCGAGAAGATCAGAAGGTAAAGTTTGCCACCCACTCCTTTGTGGACTCGGCACTATGCTGGTGGGACAACATTGTCCAAGCAGAGGGTAATCGGGCGATCGGAGAATGAGGTGGCCCGAACTGAAGAAGATGGTGATCGAGGAGTTTTGTCCTCATAGGGAAATGGATAAGATTGAGAGGGAGTTCCTGCAGCTGGAGGCGGGATCCATGACACACCAGCAATATACTACCAAGTTCAACGAGATGGCACGGTTGGTGCCGGATCAGGTGACGCCTCTTTCTCGGAAGATCAAGAGGTACATTCAGGTTTTACCGGTGGATGTCCGCCGGCATATGATCGCGCCCGGCCAAGTACGTTAGGTCGGCGGTCGCGTTTTGGCCGGAAGACTTTATGATGAGAGGGGAGTGGTGGTGGTGGAAGCGAATAGGAAGGGTGGTGGTGATCGAAGCTGGAACGGAGAAGGTGGTTGGGGGGGTGAGGCCTCGACGGGTAACAAAAAGGCACGGGTGGAGGACCGCCGCGTGGCCACACCGGGAGCAGGGTCGAGGAGATGTGGTAAGTGTGGAAAGGAGCATGCGGGAGAATGCAGGCTGAGGTGTTGAATGTGTGCTTCAAGTGTGGGAAGTGGAAGTGGGAAGAAGAAGGTGGCGGTGATGTGTTTAACTGTGGTGAAATTGCATATGAGCAGGGATTGCAAGAAGCCGAGGGCTGAGAGTTCAGGGGCGAAGAGGACGGGAGGTGATGGACCGAGGGCGAGCGCCAGGGCATTCACCATGACACAGGAGGAGGCTAGGACGGACCCTGACGTTGTGTCCGGTACGTTTCTGGTGAACCAAACTTTAGCTTCGGTGTTATTTGATTCTGGTGCGAGTAAAAGTTTTATTTCTGCTGCTTTCTGTGCTAAGCTGCCTGTTAGTAGTAGACGTGTTGATGCGCCCTTTGATGTAGAAACTGCCATAGGTAAGTCTACCAGGATTTCTGAGATGATAGAGAACTGTGATGTGGAGCTCGAGGGTCATAAGTTCCCGGTTAGACCGTTTGTGATGGCCTTAGGTGGTTTTGATTTGGTTCTTGGGATGGATTGGTTAGCGGGCTTCGAGGCGAACATTGTGTGTCGCAAGAAGATGATTCGGTTGTTGGCGCCTGACGGTAGTTCAGTGACAGTGTATGGTGATCGGGTTACTACGATTCCGAAATTGATCTCGATGGCGGTGGCGGGAAAGTGCATGAGGCGTGGATGTAGTGCCTACTTGGCCTATGTAAAGGATGTGGATACGCCAACACCACAACTAGCCGATGTACCGGTTGTGTGTGACTTTCCAGATGTGTTTCCAGAAGATTTATCAGGAGTGCCACCTGACAGAGAGATCGAGTTTCAAATTGATCTGATACCGGGTGCCCAACCTGTTGCCAAGGCACCGTATCGGTTGGCTCCGACCGAGATGAAAGAGTTGATGGAGCAGTTGCAGGAGTTGCTCGATAAGGGGTTCATTAGACCGAGTATCTCTCCTTGGGGTGCTCCGGTCCTGTTTGTAAAGAAGAAGGACGGTAGTATGAGGATGTGCATCGACTATCGCGAGCTAAACAAGTTGACAGTGAAGAACCGATACCCCTTACCGAGGATAGATGATTTGTTTGATCAGCTTTAGGGTGCCAGTTGGTTTTCAAGGATAGATCTTCGATCTGGTTACCATCAGTTGAAGGTGAAGGAGCAAGACATTCCTAAAACAGCTTTCCGTACGCGCTATGGCCACTACGAGTTCCTCGTCATGTCTTTTGGTTTGACCAATGCGCCAGCTGCTTTTATGGATTTGATGAACCGTGTGTGTCGGCCTATGTTGGATAAATCAGTGATTGTGTTTATTGATGATATCCTGATTTACTCGAGGAGCGAAGCAGAGCATGCCGGTCACATTCGGGAAGTTCTAGAGACGTTGAGAAGAGAGAAGTTGTATGCTAAATTCTCCAAGTGCGCGTTCTGGTTGCGCGAAGTTCAGTTCTTGGGTCATGTGGTGAATCCTGACGGGATTATGGTGGACCCGGCGAAAGTGGAGGCGGTTATGCAATGGAAGTCACCAAAGACGCCATCCGAGATTCGCAGTTTCTTGGGTTTGGCGGGCTACTACAGAAGATTTATCCAAGACTTCTCCAAGATTGCTTCTCCACTAACTAAGTTGACCCGAAAAGAGGCGAAGTTCGTATGGGGTCAAGCTCAAGAGAAGGCGTTTGAAGAATTGAAGGCGAGGTTGACTCAAGCTCCTGTTCTGTCATTACCCGATGGAAGTGAAGATCTGGTGGTTTATTCCGATGCTTCTTACTCGGGGTTGGGGTGTGTGTTAATGCAGAGAGGAAAGGTTATAGCCTATGCATCCCGACAGTTGAAGGTTCATGAGGTCAATTATCCTACTCATGACTTGGAGCTAGCAGCTGTGGTCTTTGCATTGAAGATTTGGAGGCACTATCTGTACGGGACTAAGTGCACCATATTCACTGACCACAAGAGTCTGAAGTATTTCTTTGAGCAGAAGGATTTAAACATGAGGCAGAGACGGTGGTTGGAACTTATAAAGGATTATGATTGTGAGATCCACTACCATCCGGGCAAGGCCAATGTGGTGGCTGATGCCCTTAGCCGGAAGGAGAGGCCCGAGCCTATTCGGGTGAAAGCCTATCAGTTGATCATGACCTCTGATGTAATGAAGCAGGTTAAAGAGTTTCAAGATGAGGCACTGAAAAAAGATCATCTTAACTCTGAAAGAATGAGAGGTCTGGTTGGAGAATTGGGTGAAAACACGTTCGGTGTTAGGACCCGATTCGATCGTGTGTGGATTCCTCGTTTTGGGGATCTACGGGTGAAGATAATGGATGAAGCTCACAAGACACGATACTCCATTCATCCCGGAGCCACGAAGATGTACCATGATATGAAGAAGGATTATTGGTGGCCGGGTATGAAGCGCGATATGGTGGAGTATGTGAGTAAGTGCCTTGCTTACAGGTGAAGGCCGAGCACCAAAAGCCGTATGGGAAGATACAACCTTTGGATATACCGGAATGGAAGTGGGAGCACATCACCATGTATTTCATTACAAAGCTACCACGTACTCCGAAAGGGTATGATGCCATATGGGTGATAGTTGATCGTTTGACGAAGAGTGCTCACTTCCTACCGATCCGCGAGACATATTCATCTGAGAGGTTGGCTGATCAGTTCATCAAGGAGATTGTGACTCGCCATGGTGTGCCGGTGTCTATCGTGTCGGATCGCGACACTCGGTTTACATCTAAATTCTGGAAGAAGTTCCACGATGCTATGGGGACGAGGTTACATATCAGCACGGCTTATCATCCCCAGACTGATGGTCAGTCAGAAAGGACCATCCAGACGCTGGAAGACATGCTTCGGGCATGTGTGATTGATTTTGGTGGAAGTTGGGATGACCACCTACCGTTAGCCGAATTCTCATATAACAACAGCTATCACGCCAGCATTGGCATGCCTCCATATGAGATGTTATACGGTAGGAGATGCAGAACGCCCGTTTGTTTGGGGTGATATTGGTCAGAAGGAATTGGGAAGCGTCGAGGTAATCGAGGCTACGACTGAGAAGCTTGAGAAGATTAAAGCCTTCATGAAGGCAGCCAAAGACAGACAGAAGTCGTATGCTGATAAACGACGCAGGCCGATTGAGTTCCAGGTGGGTGACCGGGTTATGTTGAAGGTCTCACCCTGGAAGAGTATCATTCGCTTCCGAAAGCGGGGCAAGTTGAGCCCAAGGTATATAGGCCCTTTCCGAATCATTGCTCGAGTAGGAGAGGTGGCCTATCGACTGGAGTTACCGGATGAGTTAAGTGGAATTCACCCGACATTCCATGTATCGCATCTAAGGAAGTGCTTAGCAGATGAAGATATGATTGTCCCATTGGAAGATATCGAGGTAGATGAACGGCTCAATTATGTGGAGCAACCAGTGGCAATCATTGACCGAAAGGAGAAAAGGCTGAGGAATAAAGTGGTTCCTCTTGTGCGTGTGCAATGGAAGCACAGGAAGGGATCCGAATCAACGTGGGAGACTGAGGAAGAAAAATGAGACAGCATTATCCACGTTTGTTCGAGGAATAACAGGTTTCGGGGACGAAACCTATTTAAGGGGGGTGGACTTGTAACACCCGGAAATTTATTATTTTGAAGCCGGCGAAGAAAGAAAAGAAATAAAGTCCAAAGTCGAGGGACCAAACTCGCCAACGAAGAAAAGTCGGGTAATGTGGTGATATGTGTAGGGAGAGGGCAGCCCACTCTCCCCACACATCACACATTTCAGCTCACAAAGAAGAGAGAAAGAGGAGAAAAGGGAGAAAAGTGGTGTTTCGGGTGATTCGGGTGTCCAAATCCGTCGAGTGGCAAGCCAAATCGAAGCTCTTGTCTTTGTGCTCGATTGTGTGAGTTCTAGGACCCCACTTTTACTCGTTTTCAACTGGTTTTGGGGCTGGAAAGTGTTCAAAACCCGTTTTTATGTGTGTGTAGGTTTGACCCATTTGGGTGTGATGTGTATGATGTGTTTAGTGTATGATTTCGGGCTTGTGTGTGCTTGTATGGTGTTATGGTATGCATTCCTAAGGTCCAGGAGGGTTAATTTAGGCTTAGATTGGGTTTGGATGAGCTTGGTGGCCGAAAATGGCAGATTGGGTTCGGGATGAACTCCATTCTGCATCAGCTAGGGCTAGGCGACCGAATGAAGGCCATACGGCCGAATGAGGGCGATTGAAGGTCATTCGCACGATTGGGATTCAGTCGCACGACTGGGAGTCCAGTCGCATGAGGGTTGTACGACTGAGGGTTCAGTCGCATGGATGCTTAGTCGCATGAGTCCATTCGCATGAGGTTAGTCGCATAGGTGCCCATTCGCAGTAATCCCATTCGCACAAGGTCCATACGCACGATTGGATGTTCATTCGCATAGATGACCATCCGCATGGGTCCAGTCGCATGATGTTCAGTCGCATGGAGGCCATGCGACTGAAGGGTGTCCATACGCCCGAATAGGGCTGTTGCACTCGAATGAATGAGTAGTTTAACTTTTGGCCTTCGGGGAAAGGTGCAGATGTAAGTTTGGACGTAAGGTAATCCGTAAGGGCATGTAAGAGTTTGGTTATGGCCTTAGAGTGGATATAGGGCATGATGATGATGATGATGTTGCATGTTTATGCATATTATGAATGTATGATGTTGCCCTGTATGATGATGATGAATGCGTATGATATGTTCCTTATTATGATGTATGATTATCTTTCTTATGGCTTTACGTATTATGACGAATGAAAGGAAGTATTATGTAACGTAAAGTGGAAAGAGATGACACGTCTTGCATGCATCGGATAACGGGTCCTTCTTTGTGATTGACCATTATGTGGAACCTCTACCGCTTACCCTTAGTACTGTGGCATACGTTTAGCTGTTCATTTATTGACTTCGGCCCAGTGGCTATGACTGGTCAGTTATCATTAGTACTGTGGCATACGTTTAGCTGTTCATTTATTGACTTCGGCCCAGTAGCTAAGACTGATCGGTTAACCCCAGTACCGTGGCATACGTTTAGCTGTTCATTTATTGACTTCGGCCCGGTAGCTGAGACTAATTGGGGTGTAGCATATGGTATTGGTATGGATGATGTCCGATGCGCAAGTAAGTTAAAAGGAACGAATGAATGAAAGAATGAATGAAGAAGATAATAAGGATATTATCTATGTGTACGTATGATGTGTGATCACGTTAAAGTAACGAATGGTTTTATATGAAAGTAAAGTATGTTTTATTATTAAAACTAGAACTCACTCAGCAACGCTGACTTTTATTGCATTTCTAGTTGGCAGGTAATTGATTGCTGAGGATGGCACGGCAAGGCTACTCGGCTCTTTTGGGATGGCATCCAATTATATAGCTTTTGTGATGTAATGCAAACACGAATTTTGTAACCGGATAATGATGTATTATTTGGCAAAAGTAATTATAATGAAACGTGATGTCATTCTTGAGTGTTTCCGCTGCAATGATTTCTTAATGTAATGTAATTATATGTTTTATGCGCGATGAATGACCAACTGTAAGCGTCCCGGGAACGGGGCCTTACAGTATGACTCCAGATCTCCAAAAGGAGTATGAACATCATGGAGCATAGGACATGACCCAGTTGAAGGAAACGTTCCAACAACAAGCACGGGTTGAGCGCTTCGAAACGGTTCGAGCACTCCATGCGTGTCGTATGGACGACACCCAATCTGTTTCATCTTATGTACTTAAGATGAAAAGCCACATCGACCGCCTCGAAAGGCTGAATTGTCCCGTCTCGAAAGAGTTGGCTACGGATTTGATCCTCAACTCTTTGTCAAAAAGGTTTGACAACTTTGTCATGAACTATAACATGAACGGATGGGACAAGAACATAAGTGAGCTTCACTCTATGCTCAAAACTGCGAGGCGGCCATGGGTAAAAAGGTTTTACCCATTCTCACCATTAATGAAGGTGGGAACAAGAAGAGGCCTCACCCCGCACCCAAGGCAAGTGTTGCCAAGGGTAAAGGGTACATTAGGGGAAAGGGAAAGGGAGTGGTAAGAGCGCCACCACCAAAACCAGCGGAGAAGAAGCAAAAGGTTGCTTCAAATGACCCATGCTTTAAGTGTGGGGAGATTGGACATTGGGCAAGAAATTGCCCAGTCCATCTCAAAGAGTTGCAAGCAAAGAGGGATGCCAGGCAAACCTCAGGGGTTCAAAAGAAGTAAGGACTTCAAGAAAGGGGATGTAAGCCTCTACATGGAGAATGGGGCAAAGGTTCAAGTTGAAGGCCGAGGGTACTACATCTTGAAGCTTCCAAATGGTTTGGAAGCAATTTTGAACAATATTTTGTATGCTCCTAGTTTGACAAGGAACATTATTTCTGTTGCCCAATTAAGACAATATGGTTATGTTTTGTCATTTATTGAGAATGAAATTCATGTTTCTTTAAATGGCACATTTTATTTTAAAGCTATTCCTGTTAATGGCATTTATGAATTGGTTCATGAAAACACGTTATATGATAACTCATTGTACCAAACCACAACTAAGAAACTCAAATTGGATTTAAGTGATACCTATCTTTGGCATTGCCGTCTTGGTCATATAAACAAGAAGCGCATACAAACACTTCAAAAGAACGGTCTTTTAAAAGCAAATGAATATGATTCATTCGATGTATGTGAATTTTTGTTTACAAGGTAAAATGACTAAGGCACCTTTTAGTGGCAAATCTGAAAGGGCAAAAGATTTATTAGGCATCATACATTCGGATGTATGTGGTCCTTTTAAACCAATGACTAGGTACCATGAAAGATACTTCATTACCTTTACTGATGACTATAGTCGATACGGTTATGTGTACTTGTTAAGACACAAAGATGAAGCTTTTGAAATGTTCAAAATCTTCCAAAATGAAGTAGAAAATCAACTCAACAAGAAAATAAAAATTCTTCGCACCGATAGAGGAGGTGAATACCTAAGTGATGCTTTCATAGATCATCTTAGAAGTTGTGGTATTGTCTCACAACTATCTCCACCTGGAACGCCATAACATAATGGCGTGTTCGAGAGGAGAAATCAAACTCTATTAGATATGGTTCGATCTATGATGGCTAGAAGCTCACTGCCTCAATCATTTTGGGGTTTCTCTTTGCTCTCTGCGGCCCGTATTTTGAACATGGCCCCAACCAAGAAAGTTGAAACGACACCCTTTCAAATATGGCATGGAAGGGTTCCATCACTGTCATATTTAAAGGTATGGGGTTGTGAGGCTTATGTTAAGACTCCCACCTCAAACAAGCTAGAAAGCTGTTCCACTAAGTGTATCTTCATTGGATATCCTAGAGATTCTATGGGATATTATTTCTATGATCCATTGGAACAAAAGGAGTTTGTTGCCAAGAAGGCTGAGTTCTTAGAAGCTAAGTTCCTTACGGCAGGAACTAGCAGTAGAACTATGGATCTTGAAGAGGATCAAGAACCACAAACCAATACACGTTTGGTTGACACTAGCACTCATCATGAGGATGTTGAGAATGATCAAGTGGTTGATCAATATACACAGAATGTTTGCAGATCTGGTAGAATTAGTAATCCACCTGAAAGATATGGATTTTTCGTAGATGGATGCTATGTGGTAGATTTCGATGAACCAACCACCTACCATGATGCAATGTCCAATTTGGATTGTGACAAATGGCTTGAAGCCATGAACGTTGAGATGCAATCCATGTATGACAACCAAGTGCGGGACTTGGTTAAACCACCTCTTAACTCCAAGATAGTTGGAAGTAAGTGGGTTTTCAAGAAGAAAACCGATATGCATGGAAACTTGGATACTTATAAAGCTAGACTTGTAGCAAAAGGTTTTACTCAAACTCAAGGGGTTGATTATGATGAGACCTTCTCACCAGTTGCAATGCTAAAGTCTATTAGGATATTATTTGCCATAGCTGCTCATTATGATTATGAGATTTGGCAAATGGATGTCAAAACTGCTTTTCTAAATGGATATCTTGAGGAAGATGTCTATATGGTTCAGCCTGAAGGTTTTGTGAACTCAAAACATCCCAAGTAAGCAAGTTAAAGAAATCAATCTATGGATTGAAGCAAGCATCAAGAAGTTGGAGTCACCGTTTAAATGAAGAGATAACCAAATTTGGGTTCATCAAAAATGCTGATGAAGCATGTGAATATAAGAAGACTAGTGGGAGCATCACCATTTTCTTAGTATTGTATGTCGATGACATCCTACTATTTGGAAATGACATTCCAACCATGGAAGGTGTAAAAGCCTGGCTTGGAAGCTGTTTCTCCATTAAGGATCTTGGTGAAGCCGCCTATATTTTAGGAATAAAGATCTATAGGGATAGATCAAGGCGGTTGATAGGTTTGAATCAAAGTGCATACATTGATAAGATCTTGAAAAGGTTCAAGATGGAAAACTCTAAGAAAGGTACCGTACCTATTCAAAGAGGAACGATATTGAGTAAGACTCAATGTCAAAGCTTAAGGATGAGCAAGACAAATTGAAGGGAATCCCGTATGCTTCTGCTATAGGATCCATCATGTATGCAATGATATGCACTAGACCGGACGTGTCATGCTCTTTGAGCATGACAAGCCGATACCAATAAAATCCTGGAAGTTGTAATTGGATGGCTGTTAAGAACATACTTAAGTACCTAAGGAGGACCAAAGATATGTTCCTAATCTATGGATCTGGTGAAGAGGAACTCACAGTAAAGGGTTACACGGATGCGAGTTTCCAAACTGATCGGGATGATTCACGATCACAATCGGGGTACATTTTCATCTTGAATGGAGGAGCAATCTCTTGGAAGAGCTCTAAGCAAGATGTAGTGGCATTATCAACTACAGAGTCAGAATACATTGCCGCTTCATTAGCAACTCAGGAAGCTGCATGGTTAAAGAAGTTCATTGCCGATCTAGGGGTGGTCCCTTCCATTCAGGACCCCCTAGAAATTCTTTGTGATAACGAGGGTGCGATTGCTCAAATCAAGGAACCTCGTGCACATCAAAAGACTAGGCACATTGAACGAAGATTCAACTACATAAGGGATGAAGTTGAAAAGGGGAAGATATGTATTCGCAAAGTTCACACTGATCAAAACATTGCGGATCCACTCACGAAGCTTCTTGAAAAGGCGAAGCATGAAAGTCATGCTTGTGCCATGGGGCTTCAATATTCTAGTGACTGGATTTGACCTTTAATTTCTATAATGAGATATTGAAACCCTTATTACTTGAATAAATTATTCGGTTATAATAATTCAACTAATATTCCTATTTTGCATGTTTAAAATCCATGAGTAAATTATTTACTCAGAATGTCCGTAGTTGTTCATGCTTGTGGGAACAAGTATGAAGGTAATGCTATTATGAACTTGGATTGGTAGATATTCATATGGATGAATATAGAGCAAAAGGTTACTGCCAAAGTTCATAGATATTTATGGGATGCAAATATTGGACTGACCTGCACCTCAAAAATTACTACATGGAATCTTCCTGATTGATCATAAGTAATTTTGAGTAAAGGCGAACATCATTTGGTATCCTCTGACCTGAGATACATATTGGGTCTTGGTATTTACCGAATATTATACTTTGACTTAGCTCTTCGCTGTTCTGAAACATGGCAGTACATAAGTCTGAGTTCAGGTATGATATAAGGTAATTGTGAGAGACGTATGTTGTCAAGATGGGATTTGTCCCTCTTATTCGTTGAGAGTATGACGTCTAAGGCCTGATAAAGTTAAAACAATGGAGAATGATCACTCTGTGTCTCTAGGATTTAACATGACATCTGTGACAAAAGGATAAATGATTGATTCACCTAAATCATTTCAAGTATGGTACTTGAAGGAGATGATGTTATTGAATGACACTTAGTCATACGTATTAAGGGTAGTAAACTGTTTACTGCTTGCGTCAATCTTCTATGAATCTTGTGCAAGTGGGAGATTGTTGGACCTTATATGCCCAAGACACATACAAGATTGATGTGGTTAGTACGTTATGATCCAAGTCGGGTCATACCCAATAACAAGCTATACAAACACCAATAAATGTTTGTTTGTTGATGAGATTATACAAATAAACATTGACACCAATTTAGAAAATGGGTTTTCTAAAACATTGCTTTGTAATAGAACAACATTATATGGATAGTTTGTTCATGAGATTTTATTTGTTTCATTATTTAAGTTGGTTAAATAATAACAAATAAAAGTGTGCTAATGATATAAAATTAAAATAGGTTTTAATTTTATAAATTAAGGGTGAAAGAGTACAAATTATAAAAGTTTCAAAATGGGGGGAAAACCCTTTTGGAACACATTTTCGGCCGCCCAAAGGTGGGGGTCTTTAAGAGTCTTTTAGTCTTGGTTCTTTCAAGATTTTTAGCTTCTCTTGCACTCTTCCATCTCTCCTCTTTCAAAGGCACACTTTCTCTTACACACACAAGCAATAGAACCTCCAAAAACAAGGCTGAATATCGGACTAAGAAGCTAAAAAAAGGGGCTGTAATTTTTGGGTTTTTGGAGGAGCTAAAGAAGAGTTATATTTGGTGTTGCATCCTAACAAGCAAGGTGTTTGAAGGGCTTGTGGGTATCACTACTTGAGGCCTCCTCCTTTGAAGGCTAGACACATTCAAGAACATCATTATCTACCTATTTTCATCCACAACTTTTGCAGAAGAAAGGTTGTTTTCTATTAACACCCTATGGTCGGTTTTGTGTTGTTTGATAGCATATTATTTCACATACATTTGATCCTTATTCTTGGGTTTTGTTTGTAGTTTAATATGGAAAAATATTTCAGATTATAAACCATATATTAAACTCATTTTTCCGCTGCGTTTTCATAGTTTAAATGGTTAAACTAGCTTGTTACGTGTGACAAAACCCAACACACAGCACTTGCCAATGCCCACATTATGTCCATTCTTTCAAGCTCATTCTCGTCTATCTGTTGGTAATCTTCATCTGCTAGATGGCAGTTACCAATCTTTCCTGCAACCAAACCGTCATATGAGTAAACAACAGCTACCAATAGATCCATATGTCCTTTAGCCACCTCCACAGTAATATTCCCGAGATTCTCGGTCTTTAAGTTGGTAGCCTTAGCCTTAGGTGCAATATAATGGGTACTTGATGATCCAGACGTGTCAGATACTGAAGCTATGATTGGTGAAGGGGCAGATGAACTTGAAAAACAGATGCAGTCTGAAGGGGTGCTCCTGAACTGGTTGTTGTGGAAGAGGTGTTGTAAAATGAAGGATTTTTGTCATATGTTCCTTTCTGCGACCTGTATTTCATCCTAAATTCCTCCTCTCTTAATTTTAGGATGAAGTCGTTTATATCTAATTTTCCCAATATATTGTTTTGTCTCAAATTAGATACAAACGAATCCCACTTCTCTGGTAAGCCATCCGCCAAGCAGGATACCTTGTCTTCCATTGACGTTGTAACTCCATGAATATGCAGCTCACTCATGAGATGATAGAACCTGTCGATTACATCATCCAGACTTTCTTTACCCATTGAAGAGAAGTTGTCAAACTCATTCTTTAAAGCTTTTGCCTTTAGAGCTTTTAACGAAGCATTTCCGTCATAGTGTTTTTCCAAGGCTATCCAAAGTTTCTTTGCCTGTTTATTCTCTGAAAATTGATGGAATATATCCTTTCGAATAGACTGAGTTAATAGGGCATAAACCTTCTTCTCTGTATTATATTTCGTCTTCTGGCTGTCAGTCATCCCTCCCAATGTCAATTTTACCCCATCTGCACCAACCGGCATGTCATATCCTGTTTCAATTGATTCCCAAAGGTCGGGATCAACTCCATTGAGGTAGATCTCGAAACGTTGCTTCCACTGTGGGTAATCGTCTAACGTTATAAGCTTAGGTGGTTTATTATGATTCCCAGTCTCATTCTCCAGAAGTAAGAGGTTCTAGATCCGTGTGTCTCTACCTGCAGTGAACGCTGAGTATTGTTCTTCCATTGTTATCTTTAAACTTTTGAGATCAAGTACTTCACTTGTGCGAATGGACCACTCGTGCGATTGAACTTATGCGAATGAGTCAATCATGCGAATGAAGGATTCAGTCGTGCGTAAGGAGTGTGCAGTTGGAGTCTATGCAAATGAAGCTGGTCAGTCATACGAATGAACAAGGCAACTGAGTTCAATCGTGCGTATGGGGGTTGTGAATGGGTTCAGTCGTGCAATTGAGTCAATCGTGCCACTGAAGGCTGCTGTTTTTGCAAAAACGAAGGTTTTGAACAATTAGACGCAAAAACACGAATTTCTCACGAACCCTAATTTCCGTAAACCGAAAAACATTAACTTTTTGACCTGGAGACGTCGAAAACACTATTTGACACAAAAAATTGAGTTTTTTGAGTGAAAACACGATTTTTATATCAAAATCGATTGAATCACACGCAAATCAAGAGCCAAAGCTCTGATACCACTTGTTAGGACCGTTTAGGTACGGAGTACTAACTGATTTACGTGTATACCAAACCAAATAGTGCGGAATCCTATTTGATTGGCGATCCAATTAGTGAGAACACTAGTATAATCGATCTAAGAATGAATTAAAACGTTAAGAACGATTGCAAGATGATTAACTACGATCTATGAACTTGGAACATGTGTTATTGAGTCTCTGGATGGCTAGGGTACGATCAGGTGCGTAGGTATTCGAATTATCACGTTTTTTCACGAATTAAGTTGTATTTATAGGTTAGGGTTTTTCATTCGTACGACTGAACCATTAGCATGGTTCAGTCGTGCGACTGAAGCATGCGGTTGATACATCCGCATGACTGAATGTTCAGTCGTGCGACTGAGTCAATCTCATGTCACAATCGTGTGACTGATCCATACTATTATGAACTTGGATTGGTAGATATTCATATGGATGAATACAAAGCAAAAGGTTGCTGCCAAGGTTCATAAATATTTATGGGATACAAATATTGGACTGACCCGCATCTCAAATATTACTACATGGAATCTTCTTGATTGATCACAAGAAAATTTGAGTAAAGGCGAATATCATTTGGTATCCTGTGACTAGAGATACATATTGGGTCTTGATATTCACCGAATGTTATACTTTGACTTAGTTCTTCGCTATTCTAAAACATGGCAGTACATAAGGCTGATTTCAGGTATAATACGAGGTGATTGTGACAAACGTATGTAGTCAAGATGAGATTTGTCCCTCTTATTCATTGATAGTAAGATGTCTAAGGACTGCTAAAGTTAAACAAATGGAGAGTGATCAGTCTGTGTCTCTAGGATTTAACATGACATTTGTGATAAAAGGATAGATGATTGATTCACCTAAAACATTTTCGAGTAAGGTACTTGAAGGGGATTGTGACATCCGGTAACTTTCCGTTACCAAACTCCGTTAGTTCCGTTAAGTCTTGCATACACGTGTCGTAAGCACAAACTAGTTGTCCTTTAACGTTGGTGACCTAATAATAATTAATAATGTTAAATTAATGATAATCTAATTGACATTGTGATTATGGTATTATGTTTATGTGTTTGCATGTTTTAAATGTTAATTATGTTTATGTGTTTGCATGTTTTAATTGTTATCATTAGTTTATATCTTTACATTATTAGTTAAAAACACTTTAAAAAGGAGTTAAAAGATAATTTTTATAAAAATACAAGTTACAAGGGTTTAAATGGTAATGAAGCAAAATTAAAAAAAATAAAACAAACCCTAGCCCCCCCCCCCCCCCCACATCCCATTCGGCCGCGAAACCCCCACACACACCTTCACCATTGCGAAATCAGCCTAGAACAAGCCTCCAAGCCTCGGTTTTGCTCGATATCAAGGCTTAGAACACGTTGGAATCATCAATTACAAGTTAATACACGTTTAAAGGTTAGATTTTACAAGTTTTTGTGGGTTTCTTGTTAGGGCCAAACCCTAATTCGTTTTTGTATGATCATGGGGTTGAAATTGATGTTGTTTGATGATGTTAGTATGTTAGTTGGATTGAATACATGTTGTTTAACGTTGATTATGCATGAATTGTATGTTTTTAATGGATTGATCATGAACTTTGATTTGAGGCAAACCCTTATTCGAAATTGTTGATATTATGGATGATTGATGATTGTTTGATGAATGTATGATGATTAGTAGGTTGTATGAATGCTAGGATACATTGATTTTGCAAAGAATTGATGTGAAGTAGGTGTTCATAGGTTACTAATAATAGTAACTTTATTTTCATGACATGATGATTTGATGATGGATTGATGTTGTTGATGTGTTTAGGATGATGATTGGGTGTTAAATTGTTGATATGAATGCAAGAAACCTTGGAATAGATGTTGTTGTTCATATCTTGCTAAAAGTGAAAACTTTTGTTCATGATGATTAGTAGATTGTGATGATTAGGTATTGTTGATCATGTCTAGATGTTGTTATGAGCTTGAGATGGTATAATTGTGATGAATTCATGAATACATTGAGTGTTTGATAGATGTTGGAATATACTTTCCCGAAAGGGAAACTTTATTTGCACAAAGTTTGAAAGATGATAGTTTGAACATGTTAGGGATATTAGGAACATGTTAGTATGTTCATGGATGAATTCTAATGTGTTGGAACATGTTAATTTAGTTGTATGAGATGTTTGGATAATCATGGGTGATGTTTGGACTTTGATGATCATGTATGATATTGATGTTGGTTAGTAGTTAAGACATCATGTTTGGGACTGGAAATTGATTGTTGTGATGTATGTTGAATGCAATGAACATGGTTAATGAATGTGAATGTGATCATAATACACGCGTGCGAATCTGAGGCCCCTACTTAGTAGGATTGGCAGGGTTTAGGGTGTGAAGTCGTGAGTGGCTTCACATGGCATGTGGTGCGTGATTTGATCTTTGTGTGGCATGTTAATTATGTTATACCTAGTGGACATGTTAATGTTCTAGATTCGCATGACTTGTATGATACTTGGTTGTATGATGATCTAAGTGATACATCTGGATAATGTAGCATACATATGAACCATTTGAATGTTAAACATGTATGATATATGTGTATGATTGCATGAATGGTTTACAACACATAAAGTCACCAACGGGTCAACTGAGTCAAACGTATTTATTTTCTGAAACCTTGAGTCTTTGGTTGTAGTGTGCTTAGGGTTTCACATGTTCTCTGTTGCACGTACTCATATATTTATATGATCTAGGTAACCTCTGAAGGTTGTCTGTCCACTCTGTCTGTCAAGTAAAACTCTAAGTATCTATTACGCATATCAGGTGAGTTCATGTCCCACTCTTTACTTAATCTCTTTTGGGGGAGATAGCATACTAGTAAACTACAAACGCTTTATATATATTCCAGTTGTGCATAATATTAATATAGTGCTGTTTATCATGGAAAAGTCCTCACACTTTCGAATTGTTAATATTGAATAGCGGGGAAACTTGGGTAGTACTACTGGGTCTGACGAGCCCCACCTGTATGAGTCGAGATCAACCGGGTGCAATTTGTCCTATTGAACATTGTCACGACCTGTTGAGTCGTGACAGGAGGCAACAACGTAACACAGTCAGCTTCAATTGTGAAATCACTATGAATTAATATTTATTGTTAATGGACTAGCTATCTGTTACAATGCACTACTTTTATATCTCTACTATTAAATTGCTTATGTTTGAATATCACTCTTGAACTCACCAACCATTGTGTTGACATTTTAGTATGCTATTCTCAGGTCATTAACTTGCTTGCCTTTAGGAGCACCACACGGATTCACCTTGCATTCTAAGATTTGGTCTTCAAGACATTGTTATTGTTTTTAATGGTTAATGTTTACTCATTTGGTTTCGCGCATGTTTTGCCATAGTATGCATTTATATTCTTTGGGTTGTTTTACAAAACGCTTCCGCACAGTTTTAAAGTTTTAACTCTGGTTGATTTTATTTTGATTGTGGCATATAGAGTCGTTCTAAGTAACTATTGACTGTGATCCTGGTTTGTTCACACGCCTCGCGGTAAAACTCCGCACGTGGATTTTGAGGGTGTGACAGATTGGTATCAGAGCCATTGGTTATAGGGAACTATGTTGCATACACACTAGACTATAACCGCACACAGTTAGTTAGTTACCTGTGCCTTATTTTCATCTACTGTATACTCATTGGCATACACGTCACGCTATCTGCAGCATGGCATCGTCACCGAGAGCTCCAGGTAAGAGATCTGCATCACCTACACGATCTAAGTCCCCACCTCCCGCACCTGTACCTGACGATGGACTCGACTGACCCCGTCTAGCTTATCTTCGAGGGGAGATTGATTGGGATCAACCTTTTGCATTGATGAAGCATGACCCCCCACGAGACTGGAGTTTCTACCCCAAGTTTGTTAATCACATAATGTATAGGGAACACGTACCTGACCCGAGACCCAGGACTAGAAGCAACGCTAATCAACCAATGCCTTCACTCCCGCGGACGGTGCAGTCCAATGAGCAACTAATTGCTGCGTTGGTGGCAGCACTGGATACTGAGCAGCAACGAGTCAGGCGACTCACGAGTGATGTTTGTGCACTGCATCACGAGGTGTACAAACTACGACATCAGGCGGATGAACTCGAGGAGCACCACGGGGAGACCTTAAACGGGTGTTACCACATGGAAGATGGGATCATAGCACTTAGAGGATGCGTGGCTGCTCGTGAACAGAGGGATGCAGTGGCTGATAACAGGATTGCAACCTTGGAAGCCCAGCTGGCAGCGCTTCAGATTGCTATAGCTCTTGCTCCTGCAGTAGACCCTGAGGATGAGGATCCCGAGGAGGAACCCGAGGAGGAGGAACCCGAGGAGATGGAAGATGACAGTGATGGGTCAGATATTGTCGATTGATTTTCTTTATATGACTTAGACTACGTAGTGTTTTTTTCTGAAACCTATGTGGGAAGTGTTGTTTCCCCACCCGAACGACAAACTTAAATTTTGACATTGATGAATACATTGTGACTCATTTACAATTTATTTACTTTGGTTATTATTTTTGTTATGAATGTTGTGGTTGTGATGATTTATTATTTCTTTATTGTTTACTGTACTTCAATGAGATAAATGTGTTTAATGTTACTCATTATTGTATTTGTGAATGTAAAGTGAAAAATGGACGCCCGTGGACGTGGACGTGGTCGTGGGCGTGGGCACGGATGTGGACGTGGCGTCGGAGACCATGGCGGTGGTGCTGTGAACATGACCCCTGCTGAGATAGCTGCCCTGATTCAGGCAGCGGTGGCTGCTGCCCAGGCGGGACAGCCAGCAGGTAAACAATGATTGAAAGTTAAACCAAATATCCTGCGTAACCGTATAGGTTGTCTGATCAATATTTGTTGTGTTAAAGCAGGACCACCGGCGTGTACTTATAAGTCCTTTATGGACTGTAAGCCACACACCTACAGCGGAAGGTGCCGTGGGACTAGTACGATGGTTTGAGAAGACGGAGTCCGTATTCTCCAAATGCAATTGCCCACCTGCTGATCAGGTGAAATATGCCACCGGGACCCTGGAAGGTGCCGCCCTATCCTGGTGGAATGCGCAAGTCCAGATGCTAGGGCAAGCGATGGCAAATGGACTGCCGTGGACCGAATTCAAAGCAATGATGACTGAGGAGTACTGTCCTCGCAATGAAGTGCAGAAGCTAGAGATAGTGTTCTAGCAACTGAAGATGCAGGGCTCGAAAATCAAGGCCTACACCACCAGAACCCATGAACTAGCAACCCTATGCCCAGGAATGGTGAATGAAATGCATAAGAGGGTTGAGCATTACATACGGGGATTAGTACCCGAAATTCAAAGTATGGTAACTGCTTCCAACCCAACCACGATTCAGCAAGCCATCCAGCTAGCTCATAAGCTAACTGACCAAGCCGTGGAGCAAGGACGTCTACCCAAGCGAGGCGCTGTGGCGAGCGTGCCCGACAACAAGAGAAAGTGGGATAGTGACAACAACACCAAATCATCATCATCTTCTAGCGGTCAACCCCAACCTCAACAGCAACAACAGCCAGTTCAGCAGCAATGGAGGTTCGACAATAACCGTAACTTCAACCAAACGGCTGCAAATAATCAAGGACCCAACGGTTATGGTGGTAGACATCCAAACTGCACTCGATGTAATTATCATCATGTGGGAAGGTGTGATAACTTCAAGTGTCAACGCTGTGGTAAGATTGGACACGCTGCAAAGGATTGTCGTGGTGAGCTGGTAAGGAGGCCACAACAACCTCAGGAAACTCCTAAAGGTTGTTTTGAATGTGGAAAAGAAGGGCATTACAGGCGAAATTGCCCACAACTAAGGAGAAATGGTAATGGCAACAACGGCAATGGTTATAACAACAACAACAACAACAACGGTAATAACAACAACGGTGGAAATGGTAATGGCGGTAACAAAGATGGAGCCAAAGGGAGAGCCTTCGTCATTGGCTCAGGTGAGGGGCTAAATGATCCCACAACTGTTACTGGTAGGTTCTCTGTGAATGGTTGTTTTGCTACGGTACTATTCGATACTAGAGCCGATAGGAGTTTCGTGTCCTTAAAATTCTGTAGTCTTTTAAGTGATATACCCTCCCCTTTAGAATCTAAATACACCGTAGAATTAGCCGAAGGTAAACAGATCCATGTAACGCATATCTTTAAAGATTGTAAGATAGAACTTGCTAGTCATACTTTCGCTATAGATCTTATGCTTGTTACGCTGGGGAGTTTTGATGTTGTGATAGGCATGGATTGGCTCTCTAGCAAGCAAGCGGAAGTTATATGTCATGAGAAGATCATACGAATTCCTGTTGGTGACAAAATTCTTACAGTCAGAGGTGATAGGAGTGGTGTGTGATAGGCATCATCTCATACATGAAAGCCCAAAAGTTACTACGAAAGGGTCGTGTGGCTATTCTAGCACTCGTAACCGATAAGCAAACGGAAGAAAGGAGAATGGAGGATATTCCCATAGTGCGTGACTTTCCAGAGGTGTTTCCAGAGGATCTTCCTGGATTACCACCTCACCGCCAAGTGGAATTCCAAATCGAGTTGACTCCCGGCGCAGCCCCGATTGCTAGGGCACCTTATCGATTAGCACCGAACGAACTACAAGAGTTGTCATCACAACTCCAGGAGCTTTTAGATAAGGGCTTTATTCGACCTAGTACATCACCTTGGGGAGCCCCTGTCCTTTTTGTTAAGAAGAAGGATGGCACATTCCGGATGTGTATCGATTATAGGGAGTTAAACAAAGTAACAGTCAAGAACCGATACCCTTTACCTCGTATCGACGACTTGTTTGATCAGCTCCAGGGATCAAGTTATTATTCGAAGATTGACTTGAGATCCGGTTATCATCAACTCAGAGTTCGAGAAGAAGACATTTCCAAAACTGCGTTTCGTACTCGCTACGGTCATTATGAGTTCTTGGTCATGCCTTTTGGGTTGACTAATGCACCTGCTGTGTTCATGGACCTCATGAACCGTGTGTGCAAACCCTATCTCGATCAGTTCGTCATTGTGTTTATCGATGATATACTGATATATTCTAGGACCAAGGAGGATCATGAAGAGCACTGCGAATGATCTTAGAGCTATTGAAAAAGGAACAACTGTACGCCAAATTCTCTAAGTGTGACTTTTGGATACGAGAAGTGCAATTTCTAGGTCATATTGTTAATGAGAAAGGGATACATGTTGATCCTGCCAAAATTGAGGCGATAAAGAATTGGACTACACCCAAAACGCCGAGTGAGATAAGACAATTTCTAGGATTAGCAGGTTATTATCGACGATTCATAGAGGGATCTCTAAGATCGCACATCTCACACTCTTACAACCTTGACTCACAAAGCAACGACATACAAATGGGGTGAGAGTCAAGAATCGGCTTTTCAATCGTTAAAACAGAAACTCTGTACTACCCTGATATTAGCACTACCAAAGGGAACGGATGACTTCGTGGTGTATTGTGATGCATCCATTCAAGGATTGGGTTGTGTCTTGATGCAACGAGAAAAGGTGATAGCCTACGCCTCGAGACAATTAAAGGTTCATGAGAAGAACTATACCACCAATGACTTAGAATTGGGTGCAGTGGTTTTTGCCTTAAAGATTTGGAGACATTTCTTGTACGGTACCAAGTGCACTATCTACACCAATCACAAGAGTCTTCAACATATCTTCGAGCAAAAGGAGTTGAATATGAGGCAACGGCGTTGGGTGGAACTACTAAATGATTATGATTGCGCTATCAAGTATCATCCGGGAAAGGCGAATGTGGTTGCTGATGCTCTAAGCCGGAAGGAATCAGCTAAACCCAGACGGGTGCAAGCTTTACAACTTACTATCAGTACTCAACTGCCCGAACAAGTTAAGGAGGCACAGATAGAAGCCATAAAAGCGGAAAATGTTGGTTCTAAGTCGTTTAGGGGAATGGATAAACAACTGGTGGTGAAGGAGGATGGAATTCGGTATTTCATGGATAGACTTTGGGTGCCTGCCTATGGAAATCTAAGAGATTTAGTTATGAGTGAGGCACACAAATCTAAGTATTCTATACATCCTGGATCCGACAAGATGTATGACCTAAAGGCGCACTACTGGTGGCCTAACGTGAAAGCGGATGTAGCTACGTATGTGAGCAAGTGTTTGACCTGCTCGAAAGTAAAGGTGGAATACCAAAAACCATCCGGACTGTTGCAACAACCCGAGATACCAATGTGGAAATGGGAACAAATCTCCATGGATTTTATTACCAAGTTACCCCGGACTAATACTGGTTGTGACACGATATGGGTTATTGTGGATCGATTGACAAAGTCTGCTCATTTTCTTGCAATTAAGGAAACTGACAAGATGGAGAAATTAACCCGCCTGTACCTTAAGGAGATCGTTTCGAGACATGGTGTACCGATCTCAATTATTTCTGACCGCGACGCTCGTTTCACGTCACACTTCTGGCAGTCATTGCAGAAATCTTTGGGTACACGATTAGATATGAGTACTGCTTATCATCCACAGACAGATGGCCAGAGTGAGCGTACCATACAGACGTTGGAGGATATGCTACGTGCTTGTGTGATTGACTTCGGGAATAACTGGGAAATTCACCTGCCATTGGTGGAGTTTTCTTATAACAACAGTTATCATACTAGCATACAGGCAGCACCTTTCGAAGCGTTGTATGGGAGAAAATGTAGATCACCAGTTTGCTGGGCGGAAATTGGTGATAGCCAGCTAACAGGTCCCGAGTTAATTCATGAGACAACCGAGAAGATTGTACAGATACGAAACATGGCTGCAGCGCGAGACAGACAAAAGAGTTATGCTGATAAGAGACGGAAACCTTTAGAGTTTCAGGTTGGTGACAAGGTTTTATTGAAGGTTTCACCATGGAAAGGCGTAGTTCGGTTTGGCAAGCGAGGAAAGCTAAATCCGAGGTACGTTGGACCATTTAAAATAGTGGAAAGAATAGGTCCAGTGGCCTATCGACTAGCCCTACCTGATTCGCTAAGTGGAATCCATGATGTATTTCACGTATCAAACCTAAAGAAGTGCATAACTGATGAAACGATGGTCGTACCACTAGAAGAAGTTCAAGTGGATGAACAATTGCGTTTTATTGAAGAACCAGTTGAGGTGATGGACCGTGAGGTGAAAACACTTAAGCAAAGCAAGATACCTATTGTCAAAATCCGTTGGAATTCGCGACGTGGACCGGAATTCACATGGGAACGAGAAGATCAAATGAAGCTTAAGTATCCTCAACTATTCGAAAAGACGATGCCAGCAGACGAAGGTATTGATTTAAATTTCGGGACGAAATTTCTTTCAACATGGGGATGATGTGACAACTCATCCAAAACTCACTCGATTTTGATTTCTATGTGCCAATGCAGTAGACCAGTGATGGAACACTCTCACCATGTAACGCAATTTTCGGGACGAAAATTCTTTCAACATGGGGATAATGTGACATCCGGTAAATTTCCGTTACCAAACTCCGTTAGTTCCGTTAAGTCTTGCATACACGTGTCGTAAGCACACACTAGTTGTCGTTTAACGTTGGTGACCTAATAATAATTAATAATGTTAAATTAATGATAATCTAATTGACAATGTGATTATGGTATTATGTTTATGTGTTTGCATGTTTTAAATGTTAATTAGGAAATTAATCGCGTAAAGTGGAAACGTGCCTATTTATTCGTGTGTCTTGTGTTTTTATAAAGATAAAATATATAATGTTATCATTAGTTTATATCTTTACATTATTAGTTAAAAACACTTTAAAAAGTAGTTAAAGATAATTTTATAAAAATACAAGTTACAAGGGTTTAAATGGTAATTAAGCAAAATTAAAAAAAATAAAACAAACCCTAGCCCCCCCACACCCCATTCGGCCGCGAAACCCCCACACACACCTTCACCATTGCGAAATCAGCCTAGAACAAGCCTCCAAGCCTCGGTTTTGCTCGATTTCAAGGCTTAGAACACGTTGGAATCATCAATTAAAGTTAATACACGTTTAAAGGTTAGATTTTACAAGTTTTGTGGGTTTCTTGTTAGGGCCGAACCCTAATTCGTTTTTGTATGATCATGGGGTCGAAATTGATGTTGTTTGATGATGTTAGTATGTTAGTTGGATTGAATACATGTTGTTTAACGTTGATTATGCAGAATTGTATGTTTTTAATGGATTGATCATGAACTTTGATTGAGGCAAACCCTAATTCGAAATTGTTGAGATTATGGATGATTGATGATTGTTTGATGAATGTATGATGATTAGTAGGTTGTATGAATGCTAGGATACATTGATCTTGCAAAGAATTGATGAATTGAAGTAGGTGTTCATAGGTTACTAATAATAGTAACTTTATTTTCATGACATGATGAATTGATGATGGATTGATGTTGTTGATGTGTTTAGGATGATGATTGGGTGTTAGATTGTTGATATGAATGCAAAAACTTGGAATAGATGTTGTTGTTCATATCTTGCCAAAAGTTGAAACTTTTGTCATGATGATTAGTAGATTGTGATGATTAGGTATTGTTGATCATGTCTAGATGTTGTTATGAGCTTGAGATGGTATAATTGTGATGAATTCATGAATACATTGAGTGTTTGATAGATGTTGGAATATACTTTCCCAAAGGGAAATTTATTTGCACAAAGTTTGAAAGATGATAGTTTGAACATGTTTGGGATATTAGGAGCATGTTAGTATGTTCATGGATGAATTCTAATGTGTTGGAACATGTTAATTAGTTGTATGAGATGTTTGGATAATCATGGGTGATGTTTGGACTTTGATGATCATGTATGATATTGATGTTGGTTAGTAGTTAAGACATCATGTTTGGGACTGGAAATTGATTGTTGTGATGTATGTTGAATGCAATGAACATGGTTAATGAATGTGAATGTGATCATCATACACGCGTGCGAATCTGAGGCCCCTACTTAGTAGGATTGGCAGGGTTTAGGGTGTGAAGTCGTGAGTGGCTTCACATGGCATGTGGTGCGTGATTTGATCTTTGTGTGGCATGTTAATTATGTTATAACTAGTGGATATGTTAATGTTCTAGATTCGCATGACTTGTATGATACTTGGTTGTATGATGATCTAAGTGATACATCTGGATAATGTAGCATACATATGAACCATTTGAATGTTAAACATGTATGATATATGTGTATGATTGCTTGAATGGTTTACAACACATAAAGTCACCAATGGGTCAAACGGGTCAACTGAGTCAAACGTGTTTATTTTCTGAAACCTTGAGTCTTTGGTTGTAGTGTGCTTAGGGTTTCACATGTTCTCTGTTGCACGTACTCATATATTTATATGATCTAGGTAACCTCTGAAGGTTGTCTGTCCACTCTGTCTGTCAAGTAAAACTCTAAGTATCTATTACGCATATCAGGTGAGTTCATGCCCCACTCTTTACTTAATCTCTTTTGGGGGAGATAGCATACTGGTAAACTACAAACCCTTTATATATATTCCAGTTGTGCATAATATTAATATAGTGCTGTTTATCATGGAAAAGTCCTCACACTTTCGAATTGTTAATATTGAATAGCGGGGAAACTTGGGTAGTACTACTGGGTCTGACGAGCCCCACCTGTGTGACTTGAGGTCAACCGGGTGCAATTTGTCCTATTGAACATTGTCACGACCTGTTGAGTCGTGACAGGAGGCAACAACGTATCATAGTCAGCTTCAATTGCGAAATCACTATGAATTAATATTTATTGTTAATGGACTAGCTATCTGTTACAATGCACTACTTTTATATCTCTACTATTAAACTGCTTATGTTTGAATATCACTCTTGAACTCACTAACCATTGTGTTGACATTTTAGTATGCTATTCTCAGGTCATTAACTTGCTTGCCTTTAGGAGCACCACACGGATTCACCTTGCATTCTAAGATTTGGTCTTCAAGACATTGTTATTGTTTTTAATGGTTAATGTTTACTCATTTGGTTTGGCGCATGTTTTGCCATAGTATGCATTTATATTCTTTGGGTTGTTTTACAAAACGCTTCCGCACAGTTTTAAAGTTTTAGCTTTGGTTGATTTTATTTTGATTGTGGCATATAGAGTCGTTCTGAGTAACTATTGACTGTGATCCTGGTTTGTTCACACCCCTCGCGGTAAAAATCCGCACGTGGATTTTGAGGGTGTGACAGGGATGATGTTATTGAATGGCTCTTAGTCATACGTATTAAGGGTAGTAAACCGTTGTTAGGCGGTATTTACTGCTTGCATCAATCTTCTATGAATCTTGTGCAAGTGGGAGATTGTTGGATCTTATATGCCCAAGACACATACAAGATTGAAGTGGTTAGTACGTTATGATCCAAGTCGGGTCATACCCAATAACAAGCTAAACAAACACCAATAAATATTTATTTGTTGATATGATCAAGCAAATAAATATTGACACCAATTTAGAAAATAGGTTTTCTAAATTATTGCATTTGAAATAGAACAAATTATATGGATAATTTGTTCATGAGAAATTATATGTATTGTTATTTAAGTAGGTTAAATAACAACAAATAAAAGTGTGGTTAAGTTACAAAATTAAAAAGGGTTTAATTTTATAAACTCATACATAATAATATTAGTGTGAAAGTTATTATGAAATGGGTAGGAAACCTTTCAATTTTTAGCTGCCCATTTTATGCTCTCCTTGGGATTCTTTGTCTTGTTTTAATACAAGACATTAACCTATTTCACACTACACTCCAACCACACTCTTTCTCACACACATTTGCAAACACTCTCCTCCTCTTTCTTGGCTGAATTTTCGGATTTGGAGGAAGGAACAAGAAGAAAGGGTTTTGGTGTTCAACTTCCTAACTAGTTGGGTGTTTGGCAAGAAGCTTGTGGGTATACTTGCTTGAGGCCTTCTTCCTTGGAGGTTTACATTCAAGAACATCATATTCTTCATCTATCATCTATCTCCAATCTCCTTGTTCTTAGAAAGGTAGTACTCTATGAACACCCTATGTTGGTTTTGTTTGATAGCATTTCTTTTCACATACATGATCCTTGTTTTTGGGTTTGATTTGTTGGTCAATAAATGGTTTATTTTCAGCAACTAAAACTCGTTTTATAGCTCTATATATCCGCTACGTTTTTGTTTAAATGGTTAAACAGTCTTTGATAAACATGTAACAAACCCAACAAGATTAAGTTTACCAAATGATTATTAGTCCAAGGGTTTGGTTAAAATTGAGGTTTGGCAGAATTTACAGTTTAGTCCTCCAAGTTTTAGAATTTACAATTTCTACCCCAAAGTTTGTTTTCTTACATTTATTGACTTTTATGGCCCAATATCAGATTTTGGAGTTAAATATTATATTTTTAATAAGTTTCCTAAATTTTCAGAATTTAGATTTGAGTTGGTAAACTTATGTTTTAAGTTACCGGCTACGGTAAAACCAAAGGTTTTTAACGGTTAAGCATTAAATTCTATAGTTTTGAGTCTTAAACCTTTAAATATTATTTTAAGGACTTTTTGATAAGTTTATAATCTGTTGAGAATGTATTTTAAGCCCTTTTAGTCGAAAGTCTCATCTTTAAGTTTAACCCGTTAAAACGCGTTTTTACCCGAAATCGACCGTTCAAAAACTTGTTTGACCAAATGTTTCACCATCTTTATGTCTTATAGTTCCTAAATCACTGAAATAACATGGTTTCCATAGATTTTAGGTTTATCCTTTTACTTCCAAGATTTCTTCCAAAAGTTACCCAGATAAGACCCGTTTTTAACTAAAATTTCCATTTAAATCATTCTTTGACCATTTAATCAACAAATCCGATCCATACCACTTTGTTAACCCTTTTAGAGCCTGGAATTCTCTTTAATATGGTTATACTCTAAGTTCTCTTATTTTTAAGTCTTTTTACCACCTTTCGGGTCCCAACATAAGCTCATAATGCCTACAAGTCCATACTTTTATTATTTTCGGCCATTAACATCACCTTATACACAGCTAATAACTCAAACCTTATTGATAAATAGCTCTAACTTATGGATTTAACATGTAACCTGTAGTTGAGTGTTTTCATCATTTAAACCCATTACACATGTGTAAAACCTTATGGATCATGCTTAAACATTACCAAATCATTTTGACACTTTCAAAACAGGTTATTAAGAGTTTTATAAACCATTTATAAGCAGGTTACAAGCTTTGGTTCGGAGGTCACAAGGCACAAAGGTTAGATGGTGCAAAAGTCACCCAAAAATAGGGTTTTCATGGAGTAACTCATGTTCCACCCATAGAATGACTAACACATTGAATGAGATACCTTCAAGGATGTTAGAAGCTCCTCAAGAACAAGGTGATAGCAGTAAGCTTCTGTTAGAACAAAGAAAGTAAGGTTTTTGGTAGATAAATGAAAGAATAACACATGATGTACATGGTTCGGGCGTGTATATGCTTACACTTTGAGTGGTTCACGACTTGGGGAGAGTAGAAGGAGAATATGAGCTGTAGATTCTCGAACAAGGGCTGGAGAAGTTGAACTTGAAGAAACCATGTACCAAAAGCTCACAAGGTAGCACCTTCTTGCTAGTTTGAAGCTTGACCGATGATGTTGGAGTGTTGTTCTTCGAATATCAAGCTGAAAATAGAGAGAATTTAGTGGTTTGTGTGTGTGTTTCAGCTGGAGACTTCGAGAGAGAAGAGAGGAGGAATAGTGTGTGGTGTGTGTGTGTGTGTGTGTGTGGTTGAATGAATTGTTGCATGAAATGGGATTGGGGAAGGATGGTGGCAAGTTTGGGTGGTGTAGAAGGAAGAAGGAAGAGAGGCCACAAGGGGCGGCCGATTTTGGTGTCTTGTGTAGTGTTTTTTATTTTAAATTTTAATAGAAATTGATATTATGTAGTGTTATTTTTGTTAGGACCGTTTAGGTACGGAGTACTAACTGATTTACGTGTATACCAAACCAAATAGTGCGGAATCCTATTTGATTGGCGATCCAATCAGTGAGAACGCAAGTATAATCGATCTAAGAATGAATCAAAACGTTAAGAATGATTGCAAGATGATTAACTGCGATCTATGAACTTGGAACAGGTGTTCTTGAGTCTTTGGACGACTAGGGTACGCTCGGGTGCGTAGGTATTCGAATTATCATGTTTTTCCACGAATTAAGTGGTATTTATAGGTTAGGGTTTTCCATTCGTACGACTGAACCATTAGCATGGTTCAGTCGTGCGACTGAAGCATGCGGTTGATTCATCTGCACGACTGAATGTTCAGTCGTGCGACTGAGTCAATCTCATGTCACAATCGTGCGACTGATCCAGTCTCCTGGTTCATTCGTGCGATTGGTCCATTAGCATGAAGTGTTCATGCGTATGGTCCATTAGCATGGTCTATTCGCATGAGTACTTCATACGATTAAGTTTAAACACATTTCTCAACCATTCTTGACTAATAACTATGTAAACAACCACAAACCTATATAGTTAGTTCAAAATATATATCACACAATAAACAATGAAATATTAAACATTATAAGCATCAACCACACATTGTATTTCATTCATACCCATTCAGTTACATATATGTAAGACATGAAAGACATTTACATTTAGTTCCTAAACTAGGTACACATGTATCTACAATTTTGTAGTGTAGTGTAGTGTTTCTATGGTAGTTTCTAGTTTTAAAAGTTTCTAAGTGTATTATATATATTTGTTTATTTGAGCCGTGAATGTGTATTTATATATACAGACATTATTAATTTGTTTTATTTTTAAAGTTCCAAGATCAGTGCATGCAACATTCATTCATATTTACCGATTTAAGAGGTTACTCAAGTCGGAAGAAGTCACGTCCAGATGTAATGCGGCTGGATGATTTGCTCATCCGCATTACCAAATGCGGATTACTCAGGAGGAAATGCGGATGATGATTCCACATCCGCATTAACAAATGCGGGCGAACATATCGGTTTAGCCATTTGCAATCGCTTACTAATTTCTAAACTAAGGCAGGTCATAATGGGATTTTCTAAGGCAATAATACATGAAGTCAATTAACTTGGAAGAGAAAATAATAATAATAATAATAATAATAATAATAATAATAATAATAATAATAAAATAATAATAATAATAATAATAATAATAATAATAATAATTATTATTATTATTATTATTATTATTCTATTATTATTATTATTATTATTATTATTATTATTATTATTATTATTATAATACTTGAGATTTAAAGTTGGAATTATGACCCAGGGGTCGGTTGTTACATTCTCCGACTGTTTAGGAAATTTCATCCCGAAATTTTTAGCTTCGATAAACTCCAGAACGAGTGGGTCTGAAGAGATGCGGATAATTCTTTCTCATCTCATCTTCTTGCTCCCAAATGAATTAAGGTCCTCGACTAGAATTCCATCTTACCTTGACCTTGTGTATGCGACTTCGTCTAAGTTTCTTGACCAGCCGGTCATTGATTTCTACAGGCTCTTCTACGAAGTTCAACTTTTCATTAATCCTCGCTTCCTTCAAAGGTAACTCCATGGTCTTGTCTACCATGCACTTCTTCAAGTTTGACACATGAAAGGTGTCATGTATGTAACTCAACTCTCGAGGTAGCTTTAATTGATACGTCACGGGGCCAATTCTTGCTAGTATCTCAAATGGTCCTATGTATCTCGGGCTTAGCTTTCCTTTCTTTCCAAACCTCATAATTCCCTTCCATAGTGCTACTTTTAGCATTACTCTGTCACCCACTTGAAATTCCAAAGGTGTTCGCCTTTTGTCAGCGTATTTCTTCTGACGGTCTCTGGCTGCTCTTAAACGCTCCTTGATTTTAAATATTTTGTCGGTGGTCTCCATCACGATATCAGGTCCCATTACTTGGCTATCACCGACTCATTCCAACTCAATGGTGATCGGCATTTCCTACCATAAAGGGCCTCATACGGAGCTGCTCTTATACTTGCGTGGTAACTATTATTGTAGGAGAACACTACTAGAGGAAGATGGTTGTCCCAGTTCCCACCAAAGTCAATCACGCGAGCTCTTAGCATATCTTCCAAGGTTTGGATGGTTCTTTCACTCTGGCCGTAAGTTTGTAGGTTTAAAGCATTCATCATTCCATAATACGTTTAAGTACAAGTTTTTACATATAATTGCTAGGATTTCGGTTGTTTAGAGACCTAATCACCTAACTACATGTAAATGACTATCATTATCATAGGAATTAGCATACTAACCTCTTGATCAATACTCTTGAAAGATAATTGGTCAATATGCAGTACTAACCTCTTGGTCAATATGCAGTGCTTAAATCCAAATGGGTTCCTAGAGCCTGCTGGAGTGATTTCCAAATTAGAAAAGTGAAGCGACTATCACGGTTGGAGATAATTGATAGTGGCACCCCATGTCTGGTCACTATTTCATCGATGTACAGTTGGGCCAACTTTGTAAGGTGGTAGTCTTATCGAATTGGCAAGAAGTGAGCTGATTTAGTTAACCAATCCACTATTACCCAAATAGCATCATGACCTCTGAAAGTTCTGGGTAACTTTGTAACAAAATCCATCATGACGTTATCCCATTTCCATTCTGGAATCTCGGGCTGTTGCAACGTTCCTGACGGTTTTTTATTTTCACCCTTTACCATGGCGCATGTCAGACACTTCCCAACATAAATGGCGATTGATTTCTTGATTCCAGGCCACCAGAAAAGTGCCTTTAAGTCTTGGTACATTTTATCACTTCCAGGGTGAATCGAGTACCTAGATTATGGGCTTCGTCTAGGATCACCTCTCTAATTCCCCCATACTTTGGTACCTACGTTCTCCCCTTTTGTTTATATATACCATCGTTACTCAACTCTAATCGCTTCTCCATTCCTGATAACAATTCCTCTTCTAAATTATCTTCCCTTAGTGCTTCACCTTGGACTTCTTTTATTCTTGCAATAAGGTCGGTATACACGCTCATCCTTAAGGCACGGAGGCGAAGGGGTTTTTCTCTATTTTTCCTGCTTAAGGCATCTGCCACTACATTGGCCTTGCCGGGATGGTAGCGGATCTCGCATTTGTAATCATTCAATAGCTCAACCCATCTTCTCTGTCGCACGTTTAGCATTTTCTGATCAAGAATGTGTTGCAAACTTCTATGGTCAGTGTAGATAATGCACTTCGTGCCATAGAGATAATGCCTCCATATTTTGAGTGCAAACACCATGGCACCCAATTCTAGATCATGCATTGTGTAGTTCTTCTCATGCTCATTCAACAATCTTGATGCATAAGCAATTACCTTGTTGCACTGCATTAGCACGCATCCTAGTCCCTGACGCGAGGCGTCACAATAGACTATGAAATCCTCAACTCCTTCTGGTAGGGCGAGGATAGGTGCACTACATAGTTTCTCCTTGAGCGTTTCAAACGCTTCATTCTGATCTTGATCCCACACAAAAGCATTATTCTTCTTAGTCAAAGTTGTTATTGGTTGCACAATACGCGAAAAGTCCTTGATAAACCTACTGTAGTATCCAGTCAATCCAAGGAATTGCCTTACCTCGGTAGGAGTTTCAGGAATTTTCCAGTTCTTAATAGCCTCTATCTTAGAAGGGTCGACTTGAATCTCATCTTTATTTATGACATGCCTTAGAAATTGGATCTCTCGCATCCAAAATTCACATTTGGAGAACTTGGCATATAGTTGGTCATTCTTGAGCAACTCGAGAATCAGCCTAAGGTGCTTCTCGTGCTCTTCCTTACTATGGGAGTATATCAGGATGTCTTCGATAAACACAATCACAAATTTGTCTAGATATGGGTGACACACTCAGTTCATGAGGTCCATAAATGTCGCTGGTGCGTTAGTCAGCCCAAAGGGCATGACCAGGTACTCATAATGTCCATATCTAGTTCTAAAGGTTGTCTTGGGTATGTCTTCCTCTCTTATCTTCAGTTGATGGTACCCTGATCTTAAATCTATTTAGGAAAAATAACTTGCTCCCTACAATTGATCGACAGGTCATCGGTTCTGGGAAGAGGGTAACGATTCTTTATCGTCAGCTTGTTTAGTTCCCGGTAATCAATACACATACGTAGGGTTCCATCCTTCTTTTTCACAAATAGTACCGGGGCACCCCATGAAGAAACACTCGGTCGTATAAATCCCTTGTCGAGTAGCTCTTGGATTTGTAGCATTAGTTCCTTCATCTCGGGAGGGGCTAGTCGGTACGGTGCCTTGGCTACTAGTGCAGCACTAGGCAATAGTTCTATTTGGAACTCAACCTGTCGAGTCGGAGGGAGTCCCAGTAGGTGTTCGGGAAATACCTCCAGATATTCAAAAGCCACTGGTATATCATTGATCTTCTTTTCCTCTTTTGCTTTCATTACATAGACTATGAAAGCTCGGCATCCCTTCATGAGACTCTTAGTAGCCTTTAGATGGGATATCATAGGATATAACGTGTTACTTCTTTAACCCTAACAACTAGCACTTTCCCATCGCTCAAAGGTATCTTAAGTAGGCGTTCATCACACACGATTTCAACTCTATGCCTAGCCAGCCAGTCGATGCCAACAACCACATCGAATCCTCCTAGCTTAATAGGCATCAGATTTATCTTTAATGTACTACCTCCTAGATTCATTAAGCAATCTTTGATGACTTCATTAGTTTCTAAGATGTTACCGTCAGCTAGTTCTACGGTAAACATTTCAGTCAGGATACACACACTTAAGTCAATCAAAGGCCTAAAAGTACTAGAGACAAAACTAGCAATTGCTCCAGTATCAAATAGAACGGTAGCAGGATGGTTGTTTATAAGGAACGTACCATTGACCACATCAGGTTCCTTACGAGCACCGGCTGGATCTATCATGAATGCTCGTCCCTTGGGCTTGTTGGGTCTAGCGTCCTTATCTCTCCCCAGCTTAGGACACTTATTCCTCATGTGCCCTAGATCTCCATACTCATAGCATTGTTTACCTGGCACATACGTACAATCTTTAATAAAGTGACCTGGTCGTTTGAATCGGAAGCAAAGCATCAGGTTGCACTCCCCTTGATGATGTAGTTTGCACCTATTTCAGAATGGGCTTGTACCCAAGTATAGCTTCTGATCCCTTCCACTCTGGTCATCGCGCCTCATACATTCAAAACCCTTCTTGCTTGACCCACTAATGCTACCAATTGCTTTCTTCACATCAAACCATTTTCTCTTCTCACCCATCGACTTCCTCTTTTCTTCAACCTTGGTTTGTTCAGACCATCCTGCCCTGACTAGATCATCAGTCAAACTACTGGTGAAGTCAACCGCAACTTGTAGGGTTGAGGGCCTGGAGGATCGAACCATACCCCTGACTCTAGGGTGTAGTCCCCAAATGAAACGTGCTACGCCCTTGGGTTCTGGTGTTACCTGGTGTGGCGCTAGTCAAGATAGGGATAAGAAGCGGTTGATGTACTTGGTGTAATTAGGACCTTTCATTTCCAAGCTTAGAAATTCAGACTCTAGTTTCTCTACTTGATTTTTGGGCAGTGTTTGTTGGTTAGCAACTCCCTGAATTCGGTCCAACTCATTCGGTTAGCAGCGTTTCTTCCTCGAGGCTAAAGAGCAGAGTTCTCGCATGGATAGTTTTCGCTATCCATAACAACCATTCATAATATGCCAATTCCATTCTTAAGCCTTCTTAACACCTTATAAACTAATCTAATCAAATTTGATTATAATGATCAGTAAATTAAAACTAAACAACCATAAAGGGAAGATAGTATCTACATTCAAATAGAGACCAAAACCGAACATAAAAATAAACAAATCACCTTTAAAATCAATCCACTACTACACAAAATGCATACGCAACACTCCACGACCATCTTCGAACACTTTTGCTCAAAAATCCTCTAAATTCAATCCAAATGACAACTCTCCACCCACCGAATCCATTATTAAGCACTAGACCATTGATTCGATTTTTAACTTATCAATAACCACTCGTATTCATTCAATAAGAACCGAGAATGAAATTATAGTTACAAAATAAAAGTAATCATATGTCAAACATGAAACACAATATGTGATTGATGAAAGGAAGTTAAATCAAGGTAACACAGCCAAGTAGGTAACATTTATTCTTATTTCAATCGAAATTGGTTGCTTATAGATTTTTGCATCAAAGTATTCTTGAAAGCTTAAAAAATACATAAAAATGAACTAGTTATACAATGACATTAAACAACAATAGTTCTCGCATGGATAGTTTTTGCTATCCATAACAACCATTCATAATATGCCAATTTGCTTCTCAAGCCTTCTTAACACCCTTATAAACTAATCTAATTAAATCCGATTATAATGATCAGTAAATTCAAACTAAACAACCACAACGGGAAGATAGTAACTACTTTCAAATAGAAAACAAAACCTATCATGAAAATAAACAAATCACCTTTAAAATCGATCCACTACTACACAAAATGTATACGCAACACTCCACGACCATCTTCGAACACTCTTGCTCACAAATCCTCTAAATTCAATCCAAATGACAACTCTCCACCCAGTGAATCCATTATTAAACACTAGACCATGGATACGAGTTTTAACTGATCAAAAACCACTCGTATTCATTCATTAAGAACCGAGAATCAAATTATAGTTACGAAATGAAAGTAATCATATGTCAAACATGAAACATAATATGTGATTTATAAAGGAAGTTAAATCAAGGTAACACGACCAAGTGGATAACATTTATTCTTATTTCAATCGAAATTGGGTGCTTCAAGAATTTTGCATTAAAGTATTCTCGAAAGCTTAATAAAATACATAAAAAAGGAACTAGTTATACAATGACGTTAAACAACAAGAGTTCTCGCATGGATATTTTCCGCTATCCATAACAACCATTCATAATACGCCAATTCAATTTTCAAGCCTTTTTAACACCCTTATAAACTAATCTAATCAAATCAGATTATAATTATCAGTAAATTCAAACTAAACAACCCCAAAGGGAAGATAGTATCTACTTTCAAATGGAAACCAAAAGCTATCATGAAAATAAACAAATCACTTTTAAAATCGATCCACTATTGGGTTTGTTACAAGTTTATCAAAGATTGTTTAACCATTTAAACAAAAACGCAACGGATATATTGACATATAAAACATGTTTAGATTCTGAAAATTAACTATTTTAATAACCAAGATTACAAACCCAAGAACAAGGATCAAATATATGTGAAAAGAAATGCTATCAAATGAAATCAACCATAGGGTGTTCATAGAATACTACCTTTATAAGAACAACAAGATGTGAGATGGATAATAGATGAATAAAGATGATGTTCTTGAATGGAAGTCTCCAAAGAAGAAGACCTAAAGCAAGTATACCCACAAGCTCTTCAAACACCCAACTTGTTAGGATGTTTATCACCAAAATCTTCTTCTAATGCCTTATTCTTCTTAGATCCGAAAATTTGAGAGAGAAAACAAGAGAGAAGGCTGCAATTTGTGTGTGACAGAGTGTGGTTGGAGTGGAGTGTGAATGTGTTAAAGTCTTGTATTAAAACAAGACAAAAGAATCCCAAGACACCACCAAAAGGGGCAGCCGAAATTTGAAGGGTTTCCCACCCATTTTTATAAAATTTTCACACTTTTTAAACTCATAAGTTTATAAAATTAAACCTCTTTTAATTTTATAACTTGAACACACTTTTATTTGTTCTTATTTAACCTACTTAAATAATAATACAAATAATTTCTCATGAACAAATTATCCATATAATTTGTTCTATTTCAAATGCAATAATTTAGAAAGCCCATTTTCTAAATTGGTGTCAATATTTATTTGTTTGATCATATCAACAAATAAATATTTATTGGTGTTTGTTTTGCTTGTTATTGGGTATGACCCGACTTGGATCATAACGTACTAACCACATCAATCTTGTATGTGTCTTGGGCATATAAGATCCAACAATCTCCCACTTGCACAGATTCATAGAAGATTGATGCAAGCAGTAAATATCGCCTAACAACGGTTTACTACCCTTAATACGTATGACTAAGAGCCATTTAATAACATCATCCCCTTCAAGTACCTTACTCGAAATGTTTTAGGTGAATCAATCATTTATCCTTTTGTCACAGATGTCATGTTAAATCCCAAAGACATAGGGTGATCATTCTCCACTGATTTAACTTTAGCAGGGCTTAGACATCTTACTCTCAACGAATAAGAGGGACAAATCCTATCTTGACTATATTCGTCTCTCACAATCACCTCGTATTATATCTGAATTTAGTCTTATGTATTGCCATGTTTCAGAACAGCGAAGAACTAAGTCAAAGTGTAATATTTGGTGAATATCAAAGCCCAATATGTATCTCAGGTCAGAGGATACCAAATGATATTCGCCTTTACTCAAATTTACTTATGATCAATCAAGAAGATTCCATGTAGTAATATTTGAGATGCGGGTCTGTCCAATATTTGTATCCTATAATTATCTATCAACCTTGGCAGCAACCCTTTGCTCTATATTCATCCATATGAATATCCACCAATCAAAGTTCATAATAGTCTTACCCTCATACTTGTTCCCACAAGTATGAACGACTACGGACGTTTTGAGTAAAATGAATTACTCATGGATTAAACATGCAAAATAGGAACATTAGTTGATACATTATAACCAAATAATTCATTCAAGTAATAAAGGGTTCCAATATCCAAATACAAAATTAAAGATCAAATCCAGTCACTAGAATATCGAAGTCCCATGCAACAAGTATGACCTTCATGCTTTGCCTTTTCAAGGAGCTTCGTGAGTGGATCCACAATGTTTTGATCTGTGTGAACTTTACGAATACATATCTTTCCCTTTTCAACTTCATCCCTTATGTAGTTGAATCTCCGCTCAATGTGCCTAGTCTTTTGATGTGCACGGGGTTCCTTGATTTGAGAAATCGCACCCTCATTATCACAAAGAATTTCTGAGGGGTCTTGAATGGAAGGGACCACCCCTAGATCGGCAATGAATTTCTTCAACATCGCAGCTTTTGAGCTGCTAATGAAGCGGCGATGTATTCTGACTCTGTAGTTGATAATGCCACCACATCTTGCTTAGAGCTCTTCCAAGAGACTGCTCCTCCATTCAAGATGAAAATGTATCCCGATTGTGATCGTGAATAATCTCGATCATTTTGGAAACTCGCATCCGTGTAACCTTTTACCACGAGTTCCTCCTCACAAGATCCATAGATTAGGAACATATCTTTAGTCCTCCTTAGGTACTTAAGTATGTTCTTAACAGCTATCCAATGACTATTTCCAGGACTTTGATGGTATCGGCTTGTCATGCTCAAAGCCATGACACGTCCGGCCAGTGCATATCATTGCATACATGATGGATCCTATAGCAGACGCATACGGGATTCCTTTCATCTTAACTTGCTCAACCTTTGAGCTTGGACATTGAGTCGTACTAAATATCGTTCCTCTTTGAATAGGTACCATACCTTTCTTAGAATTTTCCATCTTGAACCTTTTCAAGATCTTATCAATGTATGCACTTTGATTTAAACCTATCAACCGCCTTGATCTATCCCTACAGGTCTTTATTCCCAAAATATAGGCGGCTTCATCAAGATCCTTAATGGAAAAACATCTTCCAAGCTAGGTTTTTACACCTTCCAAGGTTGAAATGTCATTTCCAAATAGTAGGATGTCATCGACATACAATACTAGGAAAGTGATGATGCTCCCACTAGCCTTTTTATACACACATGCTTCATCAACATTTTTGATGAATCCAAATTTGATTAACTCTTTATCAAAACAGTAATTCCAACTTCTAGATGCTTGCTCCAATCCATAGATTGATTTCTTTAGCTTGCATACTTTGTTAGGATGTTTTTTCCACTTTCTTGGTTGGGGCCATATTCAAAATACGGGCCGCAGAGTGCAAAGCGAAACCCCAAAATGATAGAGGCAATGAGCTTCTAGCCATCATAGATCGAACCATATCCAATAGAGTTCGATTTCTCCTCTCGGACACACCATTGTGTTGTGGTGTTCCAGGTGGAGATAGTTGTGAGACAATCCCACAACTTCTAAGATGATCTCTAAAAGCATCTCTTAGGTATTCACCTCCTCTATCGATGCGGAGAATTTTTATTGACTTGTTGAGTTGATTTTCTATTTCATTCTGGAAGGTTTTGAACATTTCAAAAGCTTCATCTTTGTGTCTTAACAAGTACACATACCCATATCGACTATAGTTGTCGGTAAAGTTAATGAAGTATCTTTCATTGTACCTAGTCATTGGCTTAAAAGGACCACATACATCCGAATGTATGATACCTAATAATTCTTTTGCCCTTTTGGTTTTGCCACTAAAAGGTGCCTTAGTCATTTTACCTTGTAAACAAGATTCACATACATCAAATGAATCATATTCACTTGTTTTTAAAAGACCATTCTTTTGAAGTGTTTGTATGCGCTTCTTGTTTATATGACCAAGATGGCTATGCCAAAGATAGGTGTCACTCAAATCCAATTTGAGCTTCCTGGTGGTGGTTTGGTACAATGAGCTATCATATAATGTGTTTTCACGAACCAATTCATAAATACCATTAATAGGAATAGCTTTAAAATAAAAGATGTCATTTAAAGAAACATGAATTTCATTTTCAATAAATGTCAAAACATAACCATATTGTCTTAATTGGGCAACTGAAATAATGTTCCTAGTCAAACTAGGAGCATACAAAACATTGTTAAAAATTGCTTCCAAACCATTTGAAAGCTTCAATATGTAGTCCCCTCGGTCTTCAACTTGAACTTTTGCCCCATTCCCCATGTAGAGGCTTACATTCCCTTTCTTGAAGTCCTTACTTCTTTTGAACCCCTGCAACAAATTGCATATATGAGTTCCACATCCAGTATCCAATACCCATGTGTTAAAGGATATTAAATTGAGATCAATATGAATCATGAAAATTGTACCTGAGGTTTGCCCGGCGTCCCTCTTAGCTTGCAACTCTTTGAGATGGACAGGACAATTTCTTGCCCAATGTCCAATCTCCACACACTTAAAGCATTGGTCATTCGAATCAACCTTTTGCTTCTTCTCCGCTTGTTTTGGTGGTGGCGCTTTTACCACTCCCTTTCCCTTTCCCCTAACGTACCCTTTACCATTGGCAACACTTGCCTTGGGTGCGGGGTGAGGCCTCTTCTTGTTCCCACCTTCATTGATGGTGAGCATGGGTAAAACCTTTTTACCCATGGCCGCCTTGGCAGTTTTGAGCATAGAATGAAGCTCACTTATGTTCTTGTCCCACCCGTTCATGTTATAATTCATAACAAAGTTGTCAAACCTTTTTGACAAAGAGTTGAGGATCAAATCGTAGCCAACTCTTTCAAGACAGGACAATTCAGCCTTTCGAGGCGGTCAATGTGGCTCTTCATCTTAAGTACATAAGATGAGGCCGATTGGGTGTCATCCATACGACATGCATAGAGTGCTTTAACCATTTCGAAGCGCTCTACCCTTGCTTGTTGTTGGAACGTTTCCTTCAACTTGGTAATCATGTTGTATGCTCCGTGATGTTCGCACTCCTTTTGGAGATGGCAAGACACTTGGACCGAGTCCTCAGTGTAACACGACCAAGTGGACAACTTTTGTTCTTATTTCAATCGAAACAGGGTGCTTATAGATTTTTGCATTGAAGTATTCTTGAAAGCTTAATAAAAGACATCAAAAACGAACTAGTTCTACAATGACTTTAAACAACAATAGTTCTCGGATGGATAGTTTTTGCTATCCATAACAACCATTCATAATATGCCAATTTGATTCTCAAGCCTTCTTAACACCCTTATAAACTAATCTAATCAAATCCGATTATAAATTATCAGTAAATTCAAACAAAACAACCACAAAAGGAAGATAGTATCTACTTTTAAATAGAAACCAAAACCTATCATGAAAATAAACAAATCACCTTTAAAATCGATCCACTACTAAACAAAATGCAAACGCAACACTCCACGTCCATCTTCAAACACTCCTGCTCACAAATCCATTAAATTCAATCCAAATGACAACTCTCCACCCACTGAATCCATTAGTAAGCACTAGACCGTGGATACGAGTTTTAATTGATCAAAAACCACTCGTATTACCGAGAATCCAGTTATAGTTACGAATTTAAAGTAATCATATGTCAAACATGAAACACAATATGTGATTGATAATGGAAGTTAAATCAAGGTAACACGACCAAGTAGATAACATTTATTCTTATTTCAATCGAAATTGGGTGCTTATAGAATTTTGCATTAAAGTATTCTCGAAAGCTCAATAAAATACATAAAAAAGGAACTAGTTATACAATGATGTTAAACAACAAGAGTTCTCGCATGGATAGTTTTAGCTTTCCATAACAACCATTCATAATATGCCAATTCGATTCTCAATGCCTTCTTAACATCCTAAAAATATTCAAATCTGATTATAATGATCAGTAAATTCAAACTAAACAACCACAAAGGGAAGATAGTATCTACATTTAAATAGAGACCAAAACCAAACATGAAAATAAACAAATCACCTTTAAATTCGATCCACTACTACACAAAATGCATACGCAACACTCCATGACCATCTTCAAACACTCTTACTCACAAATCCTCTAAATTCAATCCAAATGACAACTCTCCACCCACTAAATCCATTATTAAGCACTAGACCATGGATACGAGTTTTAACTGATCAAAAACCACTCGTATTCATTCAGTAAGAACCGAGAATCAAATTATAGTTACGAGATGAAAGTAGTCATATGTCAAACATTAAACACAATATGTGATTGACGAAAGGAAGTTAAATCAAGGTAACACGACCAAGTGAATAACATTTATTCTTATTTCAATCGAAAATGGGTGCTTATAGGTTTTTGCATTAAAGAATTCTAGAAAGCTTAATAAAATACATCAAAAAGGAAGTAGTTATACAATGACGTTAAACAACAATAGTTCTCGCATGGATAGTTTTCGCTATCCATAAAAACCATTCATAAAATGCCAATTCGATTCTCAAGCCTTCTTAACACCCTTATAAACTAATTTAATCGAATCTGATTATAATGATAAGTAAATTCAAACTAAACAACCACAAAGGGAAGATAGTATCTACATTCAAATAGAAACCAAAACCAAACATGAAAATAAACATATCACCTTTAAAATCAATCCAGTATTACACAAAATGCATACGCAACACTCCACGACCATTTTCAAACATTCTTGTTCAAATATCCTCTAAATTCAATCCAAATGACAACTCTCCACCCATCGAATCCATTATTAAGCACTAGACCATTGATACGATTTTAACTGATCAAAAACCATTCGTATTGATTTAGGAAGAACCAAGAATCAAATTATAGTTACTAAATGAAAGTAATCATATCTCAAACATGAAACACATTATATGATTGATGAAAGGAAGTTAAATCAAGGTAACACGACGAAGTGGATAACATTTATTCTTATTTCAATCGAAATTGGGTGCTTATAGGTTTTTGCGTTAAAGAATTCTCGAAAGCTTAGTAAAATACATCAAAAAGGAAGTAGTTATACAATGACGTTAAACAACAATAGTTCTCATATGGATAGTTTTCGCTATCCATAACAACCATTCATAATATGCCAATTCGATTCTCAAGCCTTCTTAACACCCTTATAAACTAATCTAATCGAATCTGATTATAATGATCAATAAATCAAACTAAACAACCACAAAGGGAAGATAGTATCTACATTCAAATAGAAACCAAAACCAAACATGAAAATAAACATATCACCTTTAAAATTGATCCAGTATTACACAAAATGCATGCGCAACACTTTACAAAGAGTTTAAAGTCTAGTTTTTATCTTTATATTAATAAGTTAAAAACACTTTACAAAGAGTTTAAAGTCTAGTTTTTATAAAATACCAAAACACAAGGGTTTAAATGGTAATTATGTAAATTAACTTAAACAAAACAACCTAAACCCTAGCCCCCACCCCCATTCGGCCGAAAACACTTCTCTCAACACCCTCCCTTGCGAAATCAGCCTAGAACAAGCAAGATAACTCGAAATTGGATCGATTTCAAGGCATACAACACGTTGGAATCATCAATTGCAAGCAACTACATGTTTAGAGGTTAGATTTTACATGTTTTTGTGAGATTTTTCATATGGCCGAACCCTAATTCGTGAATGGTAGTTCATGGGGTCGAAATTGATGTTGTTTGATGATGTTAGTATGTTAGTTGGATTGAATACATGTTGTTTAACGTTGATTATGCATGAATTGTATGGTTTTAGTGGATTGATCATGAACTTTGATTTGAGGCAAACCCTAATTCGAAAATTGTTAAGATTATGGATGATTGATGATTGTTTGATGAATGTATGATGATTAGTAGGTTGTATGAATGCTAGGTTACATTGATCTTGCAAGAAATTGATGAATTGAAGTTGGTGTTCATAGGTTACTAATAATAGTAACTTTATTTTCATGATATGATGAATTGATGATGGATTGATGTTGTTGATGTGTTTAGGATGATGATTGGATGTTAGATTGTTGATATGAATGCTAGAAACCTTGTAATGGATGTTGTTGTTCATATCTTGCCAAAAGTGAAAACTTTTGTTCATGATGATTAGTAGATTATGATGATTAGGTATTGTTGATCATGTCTAGATGTTGTTATGAGCTTGAGATGGTATAATTGTGATGAATTCATGAATACATTGAGTGTTTGATAGATGTTGGAATATACTTTCCCAAAAGGGAAACTTTATTTGCACAAAGTTTGAAAGATGATAGTTTGAACATGTTTAGGATATTAGGAACATGTTAATATGTTCATGGATGAATTCTAATGTGTTTGAACATGTTAATTTAGTTGTATGAGATGTTTGGATAATCATGGGTGTTGTTTGGACCTTGATGATCATGTATGATATTGATGTTGGTTAGTAGTTAAGACATCATGCTTGGGACTGGAAATTGATTGTTGTAATATATGTTGAATGCAATGAAAATGGTTAATGAATGTGAATGTGATCATCATACACGCATGCGAATCTGAGGCCCCTACTTAGTAGGATTGGCAGGGTTTAGGGTGTGAAGTCGTGAGTGGCTTCACATGGCATGTGGTGCGTGATTTGATCTTTGTGTGGCATGTTAATTATGTTATAACTAGTGGACATGTTAATGTTCTAGATTCGCATGACTTGTATGATACTTGGTTGTATGATGATCTAAGTGATACACCTGGATAATGTAGCATACATATGAACCATTTGAATGCTAAACATGTATGATATATGTGTATGATTGCTTGAATGGTTTACAACACATAAAGTCACCAACGGGTCAAACGGCTCAACTGAGTCAAATGTATTTATTTTCAGAAACCTTGAATCTTTGGTTGTAGTGTACTTAGGGTTTCACATGTTCTTTGTTGCACGTACTCATATACTTATATGATCTAGGTAGCCTCTGAAGGTTGTCTGTCCACTCTGTCTGTCAAGTAAAACTCTAAGTATCTATACACATATCAGGTGAGTTCATGCCCCACTCTTTACTTAATCTCTTTTGGGGAGATAGCATACCGGTAAACTATAAACGCTTTATATATATTTCAGTTGTGCAAAATATTAATATAGTGTTGTTTATCATGGGAAAGTCCTCACACTTTCGAATTGTTAATATTGAATAACAGGGAAACTTGGGTAGTACTACTGGGTCTGACGAGCCCCACCTGTGTGACTCGAGGTCAACCGGTGCAATTTGTCCTATTGAACATTGTCACGACCTGTTGAGTCATGACAGGAGGCAACAACGTAACACAGTCAGCTTCAATTGCGAAGTCACTATGAATTAATATTTATTGTTAATGGACTAGCTATCTGTTACAATGCACTACTTGTATATCTCTATTATTAAATTGTTTATGTTTGAATATCAACTCTTGAACTCACCAACCATTGTGTTGACATTTTTGTATGCTATTCTCAGGTCATTAACTTGCTTGCCTTAGGAGCACCACACGGATTCACCTTGCATTCTAAGATTTGGTCTTCAAGACATTGTTACTGTTTTTAATGGTTAATGTTTACTCATTTGGTTTGGCGCATGTTTTGCCATAGTATGCATTTATATTCTTTGGGTTGTTTTACAAAACGCTTCCGCACAGTTTTCAAGTTTAAACTTTGGTTGATTTTGTTTTAATTGTGGCATATAGAGTCGTTCTGAGTAACTATTGACTGTGATCCTGGTTTGTTCACACGCCTCGCGGTAAAACTCCGCACGTGGATTTTGAGGGTGTGACAGATTGGTATCAGAGCCATTGGTTATAGGGAACTAGGTTGCATACACACTAGACTATAACCGCACACAGTTAGTTAGTTAGTTACCTGTGCTTTATTTTCATCTACTGTATACTCATTGGCATACACGTCACACTATCTGCAGCATGGCATCGTCATCAAGAGCTCCTGGTAAGCGACCTGCATCACCTGCACGATCTGAGTCCCCACCTCCCGCACCTGTACCTGATGATGGACTCGACTGGCCTCGTCTAGCTTATCCTCGACGGGAGTTTGATTGGGATCAACCTTTTGCGTTGATGAAGCGTGACCCCCCACGAGACTGGAGTTTTTACCCCAAGTTTGTCAATCACATAATGTATAGGGAACACGTACCTGACCCGAGACCCAGAACTAGAAGTAACTCTGATCAACCAATGCCTTCAATTCCACGGACGGTGCAGTCCAATGAGCAATGGATTGCTGCATTGGTGGCAGCACTGGATACTGAGCAGCAGCGAGTCAGGCGACTCACGGGTGATGTTTGTACACTGCAGCACGAGGTGTACAAACTACGACATAAGGTGGATGAACTCGAGGAGCACCATGGGAAGACCCTAAACGGGTGTTACAACATGGAAGATGGGATCATAGCACTTTGAGGATGCGTGGCTGCTCGTGAACAGAGGGATGCAGTGGCTGATGATAGGATTTCTACCTTGGAAGCCCAGCTGGCAGCGCTTCAGATTGCTATAGCTCCTGCTCCTGCAGTAGACCCTGAGGATGAGGATCCCGAGGAGGAACCCGAGGAGGAGGAACCGGAGGAGATGGAAGATGACAGTGATGGGTCTGATATTGTCGATTGATTTTCTTTATATGACTTAGACTACGTAGTGTTTTTTTTTGAAACCTATGTGGGAAGGGTTGTTTCCCCACCCGAACGACAAACTTAAATTTTGACATTGATGAATACATTGTGACTCATTTACAATTTATTTACTTTGGTAATTATTTTTGTTATGAATGTTGTGGTTGTGATGATTTATTATTTCCTTATTGTTTACTGTACTTCAATGAGATAAATGTGTTTGATGTTACTCATTATTGTATTTGTGAATGTAAAGTGAAAAATGGACGCCCGTGGACGGGACGTGGTGGACGTGGGCGTGGGCGCGGACGTGGACGTGGCGCGACCGCGTGACGCATGGCGGTGGTGCTGTGAACATGACCCCTGCTGAGATAGCTGCCCTGATTCAGGCAGCGGTGGCTGCTGCCCAGGCGGGACAGCCAGCAGGTAAACAATGATTGAAAGTTAAACCAAATATCCTACGTAACCGTATAGGCTGTCTGACCAATATTTGTTGTGTTAAAGCAGGAGCACCGGCGTGTACTTATAAGTCCTTTATGGACTGTAAGCCACATACCTACAGCGGTACTAAAGGTGCTGTAGGACTAGTACGATGGTTTGAGAAGACGGAGTCCGTATTCTCCAAATGCAACTGCCCACCTGCTGATCAGGTGAAATATGCCACCGGGACCCTGGAAGGTGCCGCCCTATCCTGGTGGAATGTGCAAGTCCAGATGCTAGGGCAAGCGATGGCTAATGGATTGCCATGGGCTGAATTCAAAGCAATGATGACTGAGGAGTACTGTCCTCGCAATGAAGTGCAGAAGTTAGAGATAGAGTTCTGGCAACTGAAGATGCAGGGCTCGGAAATCGAGGCCTACACCACCAAAACTCATGAACTAGCAACACTATGCCCGGGAATGGTGAATGAAATGCATAAAAGGGTTGAGCATTACATACGGGGATTAGTACCCGAAATTCAAAGTATGGTAACTGCTTCCAACCCAACCACAATTCAGCAAGCCATCCAGTTAGCTCATAAGCTAACTGACCAAGCCGTGGAGCAAGGACGTCTACCCAAGCGGTGCACTGTGGCGAGCGTGCCCGATAACAAGAGAATGTGGGATAGTGCCAACAACACCAAAGCATCATCATCTTCTAGCGGTCAACCCCAACCTCAACAGCAACAACAGCCAGTCCAGCAACAACGGAGATTCGACAATAATCGTAACTTCCACCAAACGACTGCAAATAATCAAGGACCCAGTGGTTATGGTGGTAGACATCCGATGTGCACTCGGTGTAATTATCATCATGTGGGAAGATGTGATAACTTCAAGTGTCAGTGTTGTGGTAAGATTGGACACGCTGCAAAGGATTGTCATGGTGAGCTGGTAAGGAGGACAACAACCTCAGGAAACTCCTAAAGGTTGTTTTGAATGTGGAAAAGAAGGGCACTACAGGCGAAATTGCCCACAACTAAGGAGAAATGGTAATGGTAACAACGGAAATGGTCACAACAACAACAACAACAACAACAACGGTAATAACAACAACGGCGGAAATGATAATGGTAATGGCGGTAACAAAGATGGAGCCAAAGGGAGAGCATTCGTCATTGGCTCAGGTGAGGCTCTAAATGATCCTACAACTGTTACTGGTAGATTCTCTATTAATGGTTGTTTTGCTACGGTACTATTCGATACTGGAGTTGATAGGAGTTTCGTGTCCTTAAAATTCTGTAGTCTTTTAAGTGATATACCCTCCGCCTTAGAATCTAAATACACCGTAGAATTGGCCGACGGTAAACGGATCCATGTAACGCATATCCTTAAAGATTGTAAGATAGAACTTGCTGGTCATACTTTCGCTATAGATCTTATGCCTGTTACGCTGGGGAGTTTTGATGTTGTGATAGGCATGGATTGGCTCTCTAGCAAGCAAGCGGAAGTTATATGTCATGAGAAGATCATACGAATTCCTGTTAATGACAAAATTCTTACAGTCCGAGGTGATAGAAGTGGTGCTGTGATAGGCATCATCTCATACATGAAAGCCCAAAAGTTACTACGAAAGGGTCGTGTGGCTATTCTAGCACTTGTAACCGATAAGCAAGCGAAAGAAAGGAGAATGGAGGATATTCCCATAGTGCGCGACTTTCCAGAGGTGTTTTCAGAGGATCTTCCTGGATTACCACCTCACCACCAAGTGGAATTCCAAATCGAGTTGACTCCCGGCGCAGCCCCGATTGCTAGGGCACCTTATCGATTAGCACCGAACGAACTACAAGAGTTGTCATCACAACTCCAGGAGCTTTAGATAAGGGCTTTATTCGACCTAGTACATCACCTTGGGGAGCCCCTGTCCTGTTTGTTAAGAAGAAGGATGGCACATTTCGGATGTGTATCGACTATAGGGAGTTAAACAAAGTAACAGTCAAGAACCGATACCCTCTACCTCGTATCGATGACTTGTTTGACCAACTCCAGGGATCAAGTTATTATTCGAAGATTGACTTGAGATCCGGTTATCATCAACTCAGAGTTCGAGAAGAAGACATTTCCAAAACTGCGTTTCGTACTCGTTATGGTCATTATGAGTTCTTGGTCATGCCTTTTGGGTTGACTAATGCACCTGCTGTGTTCATGGACCTCATGAACCGTGTGTGCAAACCCTATCTCGATCAGTTCGTCATTGTGTTTATCGATGACATACTGATATATTCTAGGACCAAGGAGGATCATGAAGAGCACTTGCGAATGATCTTAGAGCTATTGAAAAAGGAACAGCTGTACGCCAAATTCTCTAAGTGTGACTTTTGGATGCGAGAAGTGCAATTTCTAAGTCATATTGTTAATGAGAAAGGGATACATGTTGATCCTGCCAAATTTGAGGCGATAAAGAATTGGACTACACCCAAAAACGCCGAGTGAGATAAGACAATTTCTGGGATTAGCAGGTTATTATCGACGATTCATAGAGGGATTCTCTAAGATCGCACAACCTCTCACAGCTTTGACTCACAAAGGGACGACATACAAATGGGGTGAGAGTCAAGAATCAGCTTTTCAATCGTTAAAACAAAAACTCTATACTGCCCCGATATTAGTATTGCCAGAGGGAACGAATGACTTCGTGGTGTATTGTGATGCATCCATTCAAGGATTGGGTTGTGTCTTGATGCAACGAGAAAAGGTGATAGCCTACCTCGAGACAATTAAAGGTTCATGAAAAGAACTATACTACCCATGACTTAGAATTGGGTGCAGTGGTTTTTGCCTTAAAGAGACATTACTTGTACGGTACCAAGTGCACTATCTACACCGATCACAAGAGTCTTCAACATATCTTCGAGCAAAAGGAGTTGAATATGAGGCAACGACGTTGGGTGGAACTGCTAAACAACTATGATTGCGCTATTAAGTACCATCCGGGAAAGGCGAACGTGGTTGCCGATGCCTTAAGCCGGAAGGAAACAGCTAAACCCAGACGGGTGCGAGCTTTACAGCTTACTATCAGTACTCAACTGCCCGAACAAGTCAAGGAGGCACAGATAGAAGCCTTAAAAGCGGACAATGTTGGTTTTGAGTCGTTGAGAGGAATGGATAAACAACTGGTGATGAAGGAGGATGGAATTCGGTATTTTATGGATAGACTTTGGGTGCCTGCCTATGGAAATCTGAGAGATTTAGTTATGAGTGAGGCACACAAATCTAAGTATTCTATACATCCTGGATCCGACAAAATGTATCATGACCTAAAGGCGCACTATTGGTGGCCTAACATGAAAGAAGATGTAGCTACGTATGTGAGCAAGTGTCTGACTTGTTCGAAAGTAAAGGTGGAATACCAAAAACCATCCGGACTGTTGCAGCAACCCGAAATACCAATGTGGAAATAGAAACAAATCTCCATGGATTTTATTACCAAGTTGCCCCGGACTAGTACTGGTTGTGACACGATATGGGTTATTGTGGATCGATTGACAAAGTCTGCTCATTTTCTTGCAATTAAGGAAAAACACAAAGATGGAGAAATAACCCGCCTGTACCTCAAGGAGATCGTTTCGAGACACGGTGTACCGATCTCAATTATCTCTGACTGCGACGCTCGTTTCACGTCACACTTCTGGCAGTCATTGCAGAAATCTTTGGGTACACGATTAGATATGAGTACTGCTTATCATCCACAGACGGATGGCCAGAGTGAGCGTACCATACAGACGTTGGAGGATATGCTACGTGCTTGTGTGATTGACTTCGGGAATAACTGGGAAATTCACCTGCCATTGGTGGAGTTTTCTTATAACAGGTCCCGAGTTAATTCATGAGACAACCAAGAAGATTGTACAGATACGAAACCGTATGGCGGCAGCGCGAGACAGACAAAAGAGTTATGCTGATAAGAGACGGAAACCTTTAGAGTTTCAGGTTGGTGACAAGGTTTTATTGAAAGTTTCACCATGGAAAGGCGGTAGTTTGTTTTGGCAAGCGAGGGGAGGAAAGCTAAACCCGAGGTACGTTGGACCATTTGAAATAGTGGAAAGAATAGGTCCAGTGGCCTATCGACTAGCCCTACCTGATTCACTAAGTGGAATCCATGATGTATTTCACGTATCAAACCTAAAGAAGTGCATAACTGATGAAACGATGGTCGTACCACTAGAAGAAGTTCAAGTGGATGAACAATTGCGTTTTATTGAAGAACCAGTTGAGGTGATGGACCGTGAGGTGAAAACACTTAAGCAAAGCAAGATACCAATTGTCAAAATCCGTTGGAATTCGCGACGTGGACCGGAATTCACATGGGAACAAGAAGATCAAATGAAGCTTAAGTACCCTCAATTATTCGAGAATAGGATGCCAGCAGACGAAGGTATTGATTTAAATTTCGGGACGAAATTTCTTTCAACATGGGGATGATGTGACAACTCATCCAAAACTCACTCGATTTCGATTTCTGTGTGCCAATGCAGTAGACCAGTGATGGAACACTCTCACCATGTAACGCAATTTTCGGGACGAAAATTCTTTCAACATGGGGATAATGTGACATCCGGTAAATTTCCATTACCAAACTCCGTTAGTTCTGTTAAGTCTTGCATACACGTGTCGTAAGCACACAATAGTTGTCGTTTAACATTGGTGACCTAATAATAATTAATAATGTTAAAGTAATGATAATCTAATTGACAATGTGATTATGGTGTTATGTTTATGTGTTTGCATGTTCTAAATGTTAATTAGGAAATTTATCGCGTAACGTGGAAACGTGCTTATTTATTCGTATGTCTTGTGTTTTTATAAAGATAAAATATATAATGATTATCATTAGTTATTATATTTATATTAATAAGTTAAAAACACTTTACAAAGAGTTTAAAGTCTAGTTTTTATAAAATACCAAACACAAGGGTTTAAATGGTAATTATGTAAATTAACTTAAACAAAACAACCTAAACCCTAGCCCCCACCCCCATTCGGCCGAAAACACTTCTCCCAACCCCCTAACAAGCAAGATAACTCGAAATTGGATCGATTTCAAGGCATACAACACGTTGGAATCATCAATTGCAAGCAACCACACGTTTAGAGGTTAGATTTTACATGTTTTTGTGAGATTTTTTATATGGCCGAACCCTAATTCGTGAATGGGAGTTCATGGGGTCGAAATTGATGTTGTTTGATGATGTTAGTATGTTAGTTGGATTGAATACATGTTGTTTAACGATTTGATTATGCATGATTGTATGGTTATGGATTGATCATGAACTTTGATTTGAGGCAAACCCGAATTCGAAAATTGTTAAGATTATGGATGATTGATGATTGTTTGATGAATGTATGATGATTAGTAGGTTGTATGAATGCTAGGTTACATTGATCTTGCAAGAAATTGATGAATTGAAGTTGGTGTTCATAGGTTACTAATAATAGTAACTTTATTTTCATGATATGATGAATTGATGATGGATTGATGTTGTTGATGTGTTTAGGATGATGATTGGATGTTAGATTGTTGATATGAATGCTAGAAACCTTGTAATGGATGTTGTTGTTCATATCTTGCCAAAGTGAAAACTTTTGTTCATGATGATTAGTAGATTATGATGATTAGTATTGTCGATCATGTCTAGATGTTGTTATGAGCTTGAGATGTATAATTGTGATGAATTCATGAATACATTGAGTGTTTGATAGATGTTGGAATATACTTTACCAAAAGGGAAACTTTATTTGCACAAAGTTTAAAAGATGATAGTTTGAACATGTTTGGGATATTAGGAACATGTTAATATGTTCATGGATGAATTCTAATGTGTTGGAACATGTTAATTTAGTTGTATGAGATGTTTGGATAATCATGGGTGTTGTTTGGACCTTGATGATCATGTATGATATTGATGTGGTTAGTAGTTAAGACATCATGCTTGGGACTGGAAATTGATTGTTGTAATGTATGTTGAATGCAATGAAAATGGTTAATGAATGTGATGTGATCATCATACACGCATGCGAATCTGAGGCCCCTACTTAGTAGGATTGGCAGGGTTAGGGGTGTGAAGTCGTGAGTGGCCCACATGGCATGTGGTGCGTGATTTGATTTTGTGTGGCATGTTAATTATGTTATAACTAGTGGACCATTGTTAATGTTCTAGATTCGCATGACTTGTATGATACTTGGTTGTATGATGATCTAAGTGATACACCTGGATAAGTAGCATACATATGAACATTTGAATGCTAAACATGTATGATATATGTGTATGATTGCTTGAATGGTTTACAACACATAAGTCACCAAGGGTCAAACGGGTCAACTGAGTCAAATGTATTATTTTCTGAAACCTTGAGTATTTGGTATGTAGTGTACTTAGGGTTTCACATGTTCTTGTTGCACGTACTCATATACTTATATGATCTAGGTAACCTCTGAAGGTTGTCGGTCCACTCTGTCTGTCAAGTAAAACTAAGTATCTATACGCATAGTCAGGTGAGTTCATGCCCCATTCTTTACTTAATCTCTTTTGGGGGAGATAGATACCGGTAAACTACAAACGTTTTATATATATTTCAGTTGTGCATAATATTAATATAGTGCTGTTTATCATGGGAAAGTCCTCACACTTTCGAATTGTTAATATTGAATAGCGGGGAAACTTGGGTAGTACTACTGGGTCTGACGAGCCCCACCTGTGTGACTCGAGGTCAACCGGTTGCAATTTGTCCTATTGAACATTGTCACGACCTGTTGAGTCGTGACAGGAGGCAACAACGTAACACAGTCAGCTTCAATTGTGAAATCACTATGAATTAATATTTATTGTTAATGGACTAGCTATCTGTTACAATGCACTACTTGTATATCTCTATTATTTAATTGTTTATGTTTGAATATCAACTCTTGAACTCACCACCATTGTGTTGACATTTTAGTATGCTATTCTCAGGTCATTAACTTGCTCGCCTTAGGAGCACCACACGGATTCACCTTGCATTCTAAGATTTGGTCTTCAAGACATTGTTACTGTTTTTAATGGTTAACGTTTACTCATTTATATTCTTTGGGTTGTTTTACAAATCGCTTCCGCACAGCTATCAAGTTTAAACTTTGGTTGATTTTGTTTTAATTGTGGCATATAGAGTCGTTCTGAGTAACTATTGACTGTGATCCTGGTTTGCTCACACGCCTCGCGGTAAAACTCCGCAAATGGATTTTGAGGGTGTGACAAAAATGGAACTAGTCAAATAATGATTTTAAACAACAAGAGTTCTCGCATGAATAGTTTTCGCTATCCATAACAACCATTCATAATATGCCAATTCTATTCTCAAGCCTTCTTAACACCTTTAGAAACTAATCTAATCAAATTCGATTATAATGATCAGTAAATTCAAACTAAACAACCATAAAGGGAAGATAGTATATACATTCAAATAGAGACCAAAACCGAAAATGAAAATAAACAAATCACCTTTAAATTTGATCCACTAATACACAAAATGCATATGCAACACTTCACGACCATCTTCGAATACTCTTGCTCAAATATCCTCTAATTCAATTCAAATGACAACTCTCCAGCCACTGAATCCATTTTTAAGCACTAGGCCATGGATACAACTTTTAACTGGTCAAAAACCACTCGTATTCATTCAATAAGAACCGAGAATAAAATTATAGTTACTAAATGAAAATAATCATATGTAAAATAAGAAACACAATATGTGATTGGTGAAAGGAAGTTAAATCAAGGTAACACGACCAAGTGGATAACATTTATTCTTATTTTAATCGAAATTGGGTTCTTATAGAATTTTGCATTAAAGTATTCTCGAAAGGTTAATAAAGTACATAAAAAAGGAACTAGTTATATAATGATTTTAAACAACAAGAGTTCTCGCATGAATAGTTTTCGGTATCCATAACAACCATTCATAATATGCCAATTCAATTCTCAAGCCTTCTTAACACCCTTATAAACTAATCTAATCAAATTCAATAATAAAGATCAGTAAGTTCAAACTAAATAACCATAAAGGGAAGATAGTATCTACATTCAAATAGAGACCAAAACCGAAAATGAAAATAAACAAATCATCTTTAAATTCGATCCACTACTACACAAAATGCATATGCAACACTCCACGACCATCTTCGAACACTCTTGCTCAAATATCCTCTAAATTCAATCCAAATGACAACTCTCCAGCCACTGAATCCATTTTTAAGCACTAGGCCATGGATACGAGTTTTAACTGGTCAAAAACCACTCGTATTCATTCAATAAGATCCGAGAATAAAATTATAGTTACTAAATGAAAGTAATCATATGTCAAACATGAAATACAATATGTGATTGGTGAAAGGAAGTTAAATCAAGGTAATACGACCAAGTTGATAACATTTATTCTTATTTTAATCGAAATTGGGTGCTTATTGAATTTTGCATTAAAGTATTCTCGAAAGGTTAATAAACTAAATAAAAAAGGAACTAGTTATATAATGATTTTAAACAAGAGTTCTCACATGCATAGTTTTCTATATCCATAACATCCATTAATAGTATGCCAATTCTATTCTCAAGCCTTCTTAAAACCCTCATAAACTAATCTAATCAAATTCGATTATAATGATCAGTAAAGTCAAAATAAACAACCATAAAGGGAAGATAGTATCTACATTCAAATAGACACCAAAACCGAAAATAAAATAAACAAATCACCTTTAAATTCTATCCACTACTACACAAAATGCATACGCAACACTCCACGACCATCTTCGAAGACTCTTGATCAAATATCCTCTAAATTCAATTCAAATGACAACTCTCTAGCCACTGAATCCATTTTTAAGCACTAGGCCATGGATACGAGTTTTAACTGATCAAAAACAACTCGTATTCATTCAATAAGAACCGAGAATAAAATTATAGTTACCAAATGAAAGTAATCATATGTCAAACATGAAACACAATATGTGATTGGTGAAAGGAAGTTAAATCAAGGTAACATGACAAAGTGGATAACATTTATTGTTACTTCAATTGAAGTTGGGTGCTTATAGAATTTTGCATTAAAGTATTCTAGAAAGGTTAATAAAGTACATATAAAAAGGAACTAGTTATACAATGATTTTAAAAAACAAGAGTTCTCGCATGGATTGTTTTCGCTATCCATAACAACCATTCATAATATGTCAATTCCATTCTCAAGCCTTCTTAACACCCTTATAAACTAATCTCATCAAAGTCGATTATAATGATCAGTAAATTCAAACTAACCAACCATAAAGGGAAGATAGTATCTACATTCAAATAGAGAGCAAAACCGAAAATGAAAATAAACAAATCACCTTTAAATTCGATCCACTACTACACAAAATGCATACGCAACACTCCACGACCATCTTCGAACACTCTTGCTCATATATCCTCTAAATTCAATTCAAATGACAACTCTCCAGCCACTAAATCAATTTTTACGCACTAGGCCATGGATACGAGTTTTAACTTATCAAAAACCACTCGTGTTCATTCAATAAGAACCGAGAATAAAATTATAGTTACTAAATGAAAGTAATCATATTTCAAACATGAAACACAATATGTGATTGATGAAAGGAAGTTAAATCAAGGTAACACGACCAAGTGGATAACATTTATACTTATTTTAATCGAAATTGGATGCTTATAGAATTTTGCATTAAAGTATTCTCGAAAGGTTAATAAAGTACATAAAAAAGGAACTAGTTATATAATGATTTTAAACAACAAGAGTTCTCGCATGAATAGTTTTTGCTATCCATAACAACCATTCATAATATGCCAATTCTGTTCTCAAGCCTTCTTAACACCCTTATAAACTAATCAAATCAAATTCGATTATAATGATCAGTAAATTCAAACTAAACAACCATAAAGGGAAGATAGTATCTACATTCAAATAGAGACCAAAACCGAAAATGAAAATAAACAAATCACCTTTAAATTCGATCCACTACTACACAAAATGCATACGCAACACTCCACGACCATCTTCGAACACTCTTGCTCAGATATCCTCTAAATTCAATTCAAAGTGACAACTCTCCAGCCACTGAATCAATTTTTAAGCACTAGGCCATGGATACGAGTTTTAACTGATCAAAAACCACTCGTATTCATTCAAAAGAACCGAGAATAAAATTATAGTTACTAAATGAAAGTAATCATATTTCAAACATGAAACACAATATGTGATTGATGAAAAGAAGTTAAATCAAGGTAACACGACCAAGTGGATAACATTTATTTTTATTTTAATCGAAATTGGATGCTTATAGAATTTTGCATTAAAGTATTCTCGAAAGGTTAATAAAGTACAAAAAAAGGAACTAGTTAAATAATGATTTTAAACAACAAGAGTTGTCGCATGAATAGTTTTCGCTATCCATAACAAGCATTCATAATATGCCAATTCTATTCTCAAGCCTTCTTAACACCCTTATAAACTAATCTAATCAAATTCGATTATAATGATCAGTAAATTCAAACTAAACAATCATAAAGGGAAGATAGTATCTACATTCAAATAGAGACAAATACCGAATATGAAAATAAACAAATCACCTTTAAATTCGATCAACTACTACACAAAATGCATACGCAACACTCCACGACCATCTTTGAACACTCTTAGTCAAATATCCTCTAAATTCAATTCAAATGACAACTCTCCAGCCACTGAATTCTTTGTTAAGCACTAGGCCATGGATACGAGTTTTAACTGATCAAAACCACTCGTATTCATTCAATAAGAACCAAAATTAAATTATAGTTACTAAATGAAAGTAATAATATGTCAAACATAAAACACAATATGTGATTGATGAAAGGAAGTTAAACCACTTTTATTTATTCAATAAGAACCGAAAATAAAATTATAGTTACTAAATGAAAGTAATCATATGTCAAACATGAAACACAATATGTGATTGATGAAAGGAAGTTAAATCAAGGTAACACGATCAAGTGAATAACATTTATTCTTATTTTAATCGAAATTGGGTGCTTATAGAATTTTGCATTAAAGTATTCTCGAAAGGTTAATAAAGTACATAAAAAAGGAACTAGTAATATAATGATTTTAAACAACAAGAGTTCTCGCATGAATAGTTTTCGGTATCCATAACAACCATTCATAATATGCGAATTCTATTCTCAAGCCTTCTTAACACCCTTATAAATAATCTAATCAAATTCGATTATAATGATCAGTAAATTCAAACTAAACAACCATAAAGGGAAGATAGTATCTACATTCAAATAGAGACCAAAACCGAAAATGAAAATAAAGAAATCACCTTTAAATTAGATCCACTACTACAAAAAATGCATACGCAACACTCCACGACCATCTTCGAACACCCTTGCTCAAATATCCTCTTGATTCAATTCAAATGACCACTCTCTAGCCACTGAATCCATTTTTAAGCACTATGCCATGGATACGAGTTTTAACTGGTCAAAACCACTCGTATTCATTCAATAAGATCCGAGAATAAAATTATAGTTACTAAATGAAAGTAATCATATGTCAAACATGAAACACAATATGTGATTGGTGAAAGGAAGTTAAATCAAGGTAATACGACCAAGTGGATAACATTTATTCTTAGTTTAATCGAAATTGGGTGCTTTTAAAATTTTGCATTAAAGTATTCTCGAAAGGTTAGTAAACTACATAAAAAAGGAACTAGTTATATAATGATTTTAAACAACAAGTGTTCTCGCATGAATAGTTTTCGGTATCCATAACAACCTTTCATTATATGCCAATTCTATTCTCAAGCCTTCTTGACACCCTTATAAACTAATCTAATCAAATTTAATTATAATGATCAGTAAATTCAAACTAAGCAACCATAAAGGGAAATTATTATCTACATTCAAATAGAGACCAAAACTGTAACACCCGACCCCTCACACCAACAATATTGTCCGCTTTGCCCATGAGGAGCTCACGGATTTGCTTTTGGTTGCCCTGGTGAAAACTTCCCAGGGAGGTCACCCATCCCTGGACTGCTCCCACCTGAGCACGCTTAACTGTGGAGTTCTCCTCTTATCCACAGCCAATACGCCCAAAACGCGTTATTGATTTTAGAGGCCAGACATTCCTTATGAACCAAGAATCTCTCCTGTCCACGCCCGATGTGGGATATGTGTAAGGTGTCACAAGCACCCCCCGTTTGGACTCATCGTCCTCGATGAGCCCGAGAACTCACCATCCTTGGTGAGGTATGTCCCACATCCCGAACGGCACAAGAGTGGCTCTGATACCATTCTGTAACACCCGGCCTCTCACACCAACAATATTGTCCGCTTTGCCCACGAGAAGCTCACGGATTTGCTTTTGGTTGTCGGGTGAAAACTTCCCAGGGAGGTCACCCATCCCTGGATTGCTCCCACCTGAGCACGCTTAACTGTGAAGTTCTCCTCTTATCCACAGCCAAGACGCCCAAAACGCGTTGTTGATGTTAGAGGCCAGACATTCTTTGTGCCTACCTTTTGATTTGTTGCAACGCATTCGAGGTGAGTCTTCACGGCCCCTATTTTACATTTCTTTCTTTTTGGGGGAGAAAACATGCAAACTTTATTTATAAATGGTTTCTAGTATTATTGTTTATCGCCTGTTACGTTAGTGCAAACATACTTAAAAGTCCTTACATTCTCGAACCGTTAATAATGTGTAGCGAGGTAATTCTGAGTAGTACTACTGGGTTTGACAAACCCCGCCCGGGCTAGTCGCGCTAGCTTGATTGGAGGTCAAACGGGTGCGTTATTGACCTAAAATTTGTCATTGTCTGGGTTAGACGTGACGGGAAGGCAACAAACATACAAACAGTCAGCTTCGGTTTGAAACGCTAAGTAACTCGTTATAGGCTAGCTACCTACCGATATGCTTTAATTACTTTACCATTCAAACAGTTACAAACATTTTTATCTGTTATTAAACCTGTGAACTCACCAACTTTATGTTGACACACTTTAGCATGTTTTCTTAGGTCACAAGAACGCTTAAGCTCATGTTGCACAATTAGAGAACGCACTCAGGACATGCATCATCAAACTCATTTATTTTGCTTTGAACATTTTATTTTGGCATAGTACTTTGGGAACTTTTATTATTGGTTTACATTCGTCTTTACGCTTCCACACTGATGTTTATTTCGTTTATGTCTACTCTGATTTAAAGTTCAAACGTTTATTTAAGTTCATATAGTGTCATTTGATATGACCGTGTCTAAGATCCTGGTTTGTCACACGCCTCACGGTAAAACCCCACACGTGGAATTTAAGGGTGTGACAGATCCACAGCCAATACGCCCAAAACGCGTTGTTCATTTTAGAGGCCAGACATTCCTTATGAACCAAGAATCTCTCCTGTCCATGGTCGACGTGGCATATGTGTAGGGTGTCAAAAAAACCAAAAATGAAAATAAACAAATCACCTTTAAATTCGATCCACTACTACACAAAATGCATAAGCAACACTCCACGACCTTTTTCGAACACTCTTGCTCAAATATCCTCTAAATTCAATTCAAATGACAACTCTCCAGCCACTGAATCCATTTTTAAGCACTAGGCCATGGATACGAGTTTTAACTGGTCAAAAACCAATCGTATTCATTCAGTAAGAACCGAGAATAACATTATAGTTACTAAATGAAAGTAATCATATTTCAAACATGAAACACAATATGTGATTGATGAAAGGAAGTTAAATCAAGGTAACACGACCAAGTGGATAACATTTATTCTTATTTTAATCGAAATGGGATGCTTATAGAATTTTGCATTAAAGTATTCTCGAAAGGTTAATAATGTACATAAAAAAGGAACTAGTTAAATAATGATTTTAAACAACAAGAGTTCTAGCATGAATAGTTTTTGCTATCCATAACAACCATTCATATATGCCAATTCTATTCTCAAGCCTTCTTAACACCCTTATAAATAATCTAATCAAATTCGATTATAATGATCAGTAAATTCAAACTAAACAACCATAAAGGGAAGATAGTATCTACATTCAAATAGAGACAAAACCGAAAATGAAAATAAACAAATCACCTTTAAATTAGATCCACTACTACACAAAATGCATACGCAACACTCCACGACCATCTTCGAACACCCTTGCTCAAATATCCTCTTAATTCAATTCCAATGACAACTCTCCAGCCATTGAAATCATTTTTAAGCACTAGGCCATGGATACGAGTTTTAACTGGTCAAAAACCAATCGTATTCATTCAGTAAGAACCGAGAATAACATTATAGTTACTAAATGAAAGTAATCATATTTCAAACATGAAACACAATATGTGATTGATGAAAGGAAGTTAAATCAAGGTAACACGACCAAGTGGATAACATTTACTCTTATTTTAATTGAAATGGGATGCTTATAGAATTTTGCATTAAAGTATTCTCGAAAGGTTAATAATGTACATAAAAAAGGAACTAGTTAAATAATGATTTTAAACAACAAGAGTTCTAGCATGAATAGTTTTTGCTATCCATAACAACCATTCATATATGCCAATTCTATTCTCAAGCCTTCTTAACACCCTTATAAATAATCTAATCAAATTCGATTATAATGATCAGTAAATTCAAACTAAACAACCATAAAGGGAAGATAGTATCTACATTCAAATAGAGACAAAACCGAAAATGAAAAAAAACAAATCACCTTTAAATTAGATCCACTACTACACAAAATGCATACGCAACACTCCACGACCATCTTCGAACACTTTGCTCAAATATCCTCTTAATTCAATTCAAATGACCACTCTCCAGCCACTTAATCCATTTTTAAGCACTATGCCATGGATACGAGTTTTAACTGGTCAAAAACCACTCGTATTCATTCAATAAGATCCGAGAATAAAATAATAGTTACTAAATGAAAGTAATCATATGTCAAACATGAAACACAATATGTGATTGGTGAAAGGATGTTAAATCAAGGTAATACGACCAAGTGGATAAAATTTATTCTTATTTTAATCGAAACTGGGTGCTTATAAAATTTTGCATTAAAGTATTCTCAAAAGGTTAGTAAACTACATAATAAAGGAACTAGTTATATAATGATTTTACACAAGAGTTCTCGCATGAATAGTTTTCGATATCCATAACATCCATTCATAATATGCCAATTCTATTCTCAAGCCTTCTTAACACCCTCATAAACTAATCTAATCAAATTCGATTATAATGACCAGTAAAGTCAAACTAAACAACCATAAAGGGAAGATAGTATCTACATTCAAATAGAGACTAAAACCGAAAATGAAAATAAACAAATCACCTTTAAATTCTATCCACTACTACAAAAAATGCATACGCAACACTCCACGACCATATTCGAACACTCTTGCTCAAATATCCTATAAATTCAATTCAAATGACCACTCTCCAGCCACTGAATCCATTTTTAAGCACTAGGCCATGGATACGAGTTTTAACTGGTCAAAAACCACTCGTATTCATTCAATAAGAACCGAGAATAAAATTATAGTTACTAAATGAAAGTAATCATATGTCAAACATGAAACACAATATGTGATTGGTGAAAGGAAGTTAAATCAAGGTAACACGACCAAGTGAATAACATTTATTCTTATTTTAATCGAAATTGGGTACTTATAGAATTTTGCATTAAAGTATTCTCGAAACTTTAATAAAGTACATAAAAGACGAACTAGTTATATAATGATTTTAAACAACAAGAGTTCTCGCATGAATAGTTTTCGGTATCCATAACAACCATTCATAATATGCCAATTCTATTCTCAAGCCTTCTTGACACCCTTATAAACTAATCTAATCAAATTCGATTATAATGACCAGTAAAGTCAAACTAAACAACCATAAAGGGAAGATAGTATCTACATTCAAATAGAGACCAAAATCAAAAATAAAAATAAACAAATCACCTTTAAATTCGATCCACTGCTACACAAAATGCATACGCAACACTCCACGACCATCTTCGAACACTTTTGCTAAAATATCCTCTAAATTCAATTCAAATGACCACTCTCCAGCCACTGAATCCATTTTTTAGCACTATGCCATGGATACGAGTTTTAACTGGTCAAAAACCACTCGTATTCAATCAATAAGATCCGAGAATAAAATTGTAGTTACTAAATGAAGTAATCATATGTCAAACATGAAACACAATATGTGATTGGTGAAAGGAAGTTAAATCAAGGTAATACGACCAAGTGGATAACATCTATTCTTATTTTAATTGAATTTGGGTGCTTATAGAATTTTGCATTAAAGTATTCTCGTAAGGTTAATAAAGTACATAAAAAAGGAACTAGTTATATAATGATTTTAAACAAGAATTTTCGAATGAATAGTTTTCGCTATCCATAACACCATTCATAATATGCCAATTCTATTCTCAAGCCTTCTTAACACCCTCATAAACTAATCTAATCAAATTGGATTATAATGATCAGTAAAGTCAAACTAAACAACCATAAAGGGAAGATAGTATCTAGATTCTAATAGAGACAAAAACAAAAAATGAAAATAAACAAATCACCTTTAAATTCGATCCACTACTACACAAAATGCATACGCAACACTCCACAACCATCTTCGAAGACTCTTGCTCAATTATCCTCTAAATTCAATCCAAATGACAACTCTCCGGCCACTGAATCCATTTTTAAGCACTAGGCCATGGATATGAGTTTTAGCTGATCAAAAACCACTCGTATTCATTCAATAAGAACCGAGAATAAAATTATAGTTACTAAATGAAAGTAATCATATCTCAAACATGAAACACGATATGTGATTGATGAAAGGAAGTTAAATCAAGGTAACGCGACCAAGTGGATAACATTTATTCTTATTTTAATCGAAATTGGGTGCTTATATAATTTTGTATTAAAGTATTCTCAAAAGGATAATAAAGTACATAAAAAAGGAACTAGTTATATAATGATTTTAAACAACAAGAGTTCTCGCATGAATAGTTTTTGCTATCCATAACAACCATTCATAATATGCAAATTCTATTCTCAAGCCATCTTAACACCATTATAAACTATTCTAATCAAATTCGATTATAATGATCAGTAAATTCAAACTAAACAACCATAAAGGGAAGATAGTATCTAAATTCAAATAGAGACCAAAATCGAAAATAAAAATAAACAAATCACCTTTAAATTCGATCCACTACTACACAAAATGCATACGCAACACTCCACGACCATCTTCGAACACTCTTGCTAAAATATCCTCTAAATTCAATTCAAATGACAACTCTCCAGCCATTGAATCCATGTTTAAGCACTAGGCCATGGATACGAATTTTAACTGGTCAAAAACCACTCTTATTCATTCAATAAGAATCGAGAATAAAATTATAGTTACTAAATGAAAGTAATCATATGTCAAATATGAAACACAATATGTGATTGGTGAAAGAAAGTTAAATCAAGGTAATACGACCAAGTGGATAACATTTATTCTTATTTTAATCGAAATTGGGTGCTTATAGAATTTTGCATTAAAGTATTCTCGAATGGTTAATAAAGTACATATAAAAAGGAACTAATTATACAATGATTTTAAAAAACAAGAGTTCTCGCATGGATAGTTTTTGCTATTCATAACTACCTGTAAGGATTCCTTAAGTCTGATGCAACCCAAAACATCCTAAGTGTCTCAGCAACATGCACTAAGTACTGAAGTGAAGAATGCTTCGGAAGTTTTACACAATGCATTAGAAAATACTCTAAGTGTAAAATCTTCCGAAGCCAAGACCAATATCTTCCGAAGCCAAACATGAAGTCTTCCGAAGCTTCAGAGACAAAGTCTTCCGAAGCTTCAGCCTATGAAGACAGATTTCTTCCGAAGACTTTTAGTACACATGCTTTATCTGATGTACTGTTCCATAAAGCACCTTTTCCGCTGCATCTCTGTAAAGTCACCAACTTACATGAGTTGGTGAAAAGGGCCTTGCTTTTGGTAACTGTACATTGAGGTCTTGAGTCTGTAACTTTCCACTTTATGTACTTTATCCTTTTTGTAATGTATAAGGATGTGAGCTATGGCATGTCATAGTCACAAGGTCAAAAGGCAGATAAGCCTTTTGATCCTACAATTGATTTTGTTAGTGTCTAGTCAATTGTATCTAGCTGGCTTTCAAAGTATAGCCGGCTGTAGGTTGTAGTATAAGTATTTCAAGTTCTTGTATCTTTCTTTATGCTTTGTAACACTTGTAAAAGAACTTGAGAAAGCAATATACTGCCTCCTTGAAACCCATACTCTCTTGTTCTGTCTCTTGCTTTACTTGTGTTTCTTTGTATCACTTTGGTTAACCCAGTTCACTGTTTGATTAAAGTTTAGTTAATCTCCTCATTGTGTTGTTGTGTTGTAATTGTGTTTAAGCCCTTAAACGGTCCTGCAATTGGTATCAGAGCATTCCAGGCTCTTGATATAAGATCTAACCATTTTAAGATCCCTCACACACACAAAAACTAAACTCTTCAAATGGCTTCCATCTCAAAGACTGATATGGAGACTGGAACCATGAACAAATCCCCACTGATCACTCTTGATGATTTTGACACCTGGTGCATGAGGATGGAAGGCTTCATCAGGTCTCTTGATTCAAGAATGTGGGAATCTGTTGAGAATGGACCTTTCATACCCAGCACCCCCTCTGCTACTGGTGCTGGTATGATTCCTAAAGATGTGGCCAACTACTCAGATGAAGATAGAAAAAGAGTAGAGATTGACAGGAAGCCATGACTGCTCTTTAGACTGCTCTCCCAAACTCTGTATACAGAGGTTTTAAGAAGTGCAAGACAGCCAAACAGTTGTGGGATGCACTGAAGCTGATGTATGAAGGCTCCTCTGAAGCCAAGGAGAACAAGAAAGATCTTCTGAAGAAGCAGCAGTTTGAGAATTTCACCTTCAAGGCAGGTGAAACCATGACCCAACAATACTTCAGGTATGTTGAGATTGTGGATACCCTAGTGGATGGAGGAGTTCCTCTTGAAAACAGGGACATTGTAAGGAAGTTCATGTCCTCACTTCCTAGGCAATGGACACACTATTATGTGGTGATCAAGAGGACTAAACCTTAAAACTCTTACTCTTACAGAGTTGTATGGGATTCTCAGTGGATACCAGATGGAGATGAACATGCAAGGTTCATCTGGCAACTCCAACAATCAAATGGGTTCAGCCCTTCATGTGGTTGAAAGGGACAGCATAGAACCCCAACATCATCTCATATCCTATCCTGACAACTCATAAAAGGGTCCTTTCATCACCTTCCCAGAGACACCAAGGGAGAACTTTACTCAAGGAAGCCCATTCCAAGAGACAAGTTCTTCTCAAGCCTTTGTGTCTGCTGATGAAAGCTGTGGGAATTATCTCTTCACTCTTGAAGACCTGGACTGTATCCATCCAGATGACCTGGAATACATGGAGATAGTTCAGCAGATGGTTCTCCTCACTCACAGAGCCAAGAAGTTCTACAAGAGGACAGGAAGAAGATTTCCAAGCAATGCTACCAGTGGTAAGTTTGGGCTGGATAAAAGCAAAGTAAGTGTTACAACTGTAACCTTATGGGTCATTTTGCTAGGAGTGTAAGGCACCTAAAGCAAATAGGGGCCAAACACAACCCAGACCAAACTACACTGACAAAGCCCCTCAGGCTGAGAAGACAAAGCAACATGCTGCTGTTGCTGTTGAAGAGGGAGGCTTTGACTAGAGCTTTCAGGTGGAAGATGCTTCTCCAAACCAAGCACTGATGGCTGACCATGTGAAGCCAAGGTATTGGAACATCTCTGCTCTCCTGAATGCATTGCTAAAGTAAATAGATACAGGTCCTACAACTTAGAGATGAGATCTGATCTTGAGTCATTAAACATATTAAAATCTGATTTTAGAAAGTCTGAAAATGATTACAAGTTAAAGATAGAGGACTTGGAGAAAACCATTTCAGAACTAAAACATGAACATACAGATTTTAGAACTCAGATTCAAGATCTCATTACTAAGTTGACTGAGTGCCAGGCTGAGCTTGTGATCAGCAAAGCCAAGGCAGAGAAGAGTGTTCTTCTTGAAGAAGAGACCTTCAAGAACATGATATCCTCATCCCTGCACAACAAAGTTTGTTATCAAAATAGACAGGGACTGGGATCAAATGAGATAGCTCCTCCACACACAACAATCTTGTCAGTAAGATCTCCTAGGTGTGGAACTTGTGAAGATGAGCTTCCTCTCATAGATCCTGTAAGTGAGGATGATGAAGATGTGATAGTGAAGAATTCCTCTGAGAAGAGTGAAGAAGAGGATTCTTCCAAGGGTCACTATCCTTCTGAGGAGAAGAAATCAACTGTGATGACCAAGTCCAAGAGAAAGAACTTGATCAGGAAGAGCAAAAGAAAAGCAAAGAAGGCTCAAGAAATCAAGGCTACTTTTGATGCTAAGCAGAAACAAGTGTTTATCTCTGTAGGTTTCAAAGTAGTAAGGACTGAAGACATCAACCAAGACTCCTCAGCTAAGAGTCCTGGTTCTTGTTCAAATCATCTCAGTGCAAAGAAGAAGACTGAGCTGCTGTGTATCACTGCTGCACAGCCTGGACCATCAAACTCCAAGAACAGCTCACAGCCCAAAAGACTGTCTCAGCATCTACTAGATGAAGGTGGAGAAGGGATGTGACCAAGCCAGTCTTGCTCTCAAAAGGAGACTTCTCTGAAGAAGAAATGTTGTGTGTCATGTGTGAAAGTACTTCTCATATTGCTAGGATTGCCCATACAATCCTAAAGTACTGTCCACATGACCAATACAAAACTTCAAAGAGTCTCAAGAAGTCTCAAGCTTCGGAAGGAAAGTCTGTTTCCTTCGGAAGCTCCAAATCAGAGAAGAAGGTAAATGGAAAATTACCTTCGGAAGCAAAGTTGGTCTCGGAAGAAAGGAGTTCTTCCGAAGCACTGAAGTCTGCTGGTGCAGTGATTGTAGATTCTTCCGAGGATCAGTCATCAAACTTGTGAAGTTCCAAAGCTTCTAAGGTTTGAAGGTCAAGTCCAAGACTCAAAGGTGGTGGAAGTCTAAGAAGACCAAATGACTGAGGTCTCTCCATCAACAACAGCTGAAGATCCCCATAGTACAACCATAGGATCTATTACTTTTACACTTAAGATCCCCCTGAAGTGGAGGTCAAGTTTGAACAACCAGAGACACCTCAACCAGCACCTCCAGCTGAGCCTCAGCAAGCTTCATCTTCTGATCCTAGGCAGGGTCAAACTCCCTCTCCTTCTGAACCTGTGAGGAAGGAACACCCAACTGAGAAAGACACTAATGATCAACATGGTGCTGCAGACCAGTCTTCTCAGTTAAAGACATCCAAGAGGAAGAAGAGGATGGCTTCTAAACCAAAGACTAAGAAGAAGAAGCCAAAGTCATCTACCTCTGCACCTCAGGCTGAATCAGATCAACCTGAGGAAGTGCATGTTGAGGCAGCCCAATCAACTCCTATTCAAGTGGCTCCTCTAACTACTGAGACACCCATCTTGTCCTGGACTTACTCTACCAATCCAGAAAGATGGAATGTTATCAGAGATCAAGGTGTTGAGAATGTCTACTCATGGCAAGACATAATCAACTTACCTCTGCATGATCTCTTTGAGATGAGAAGATACTATGAGAGTCTTGATGATCCTGACCATCTAATGAAGAAAGGAATGGTCCTGATTGTACTGAAGACTACCAACATTTGAAGATCTTCTAAGTGTTTTAGAAGCATCAGCCTAGGGGGAGTTTGTAAGGATTCCTTAAGTCTGATGCAACCCAAAACATCCTAAGTGTCTCAGCAACATGCACTAAGTACTGAAGTGAAGAATGCTTCGGAAGTTTTACACAATGCATTAGAAAATACTCTAAGTGTAAAATCTTCCGAAGCCAAGACCAATATCTTCCGAAGCCAAACATGAAGTCTTCCGAAGCTTCAGAGACAAAGTCTTTCGAAGCTTCAGCCTATGAAGATAGATTTCTTCCGAAGACTTTTAGTGCACATGCTTTATCTGATGTACTGTTCCATAAAGCACCTTTTCCGCTGCATCTCTGTAAAGTCACCAACTTACATGAGTTGGTGAAAAGGGCCTTGCTTTTGGTAACTGTACATTGAGGTCTTGAGTCTGTAACTTTCCACTTTATGTACTTTAACCTTTTTGTAATGTATAAGGATGTGAGCTATGGCATGTCATAGTCACAAGGTCAAAAGGCAGATAAGCCTTTTGATCCTACAATTGATTTTGTTAGTGTCTAGTCAATTGTATCCAGCTGGCTTTCAAAGTATAGCCGGCTGTAGGTTGTAGTATAAGTATTTCAAGTTCTTGTATCTTTCTTTATGCTTTGTAACATTTGTAAAAGAACTTGAGAAAGCAATATACTGCCTCCTTGAAACCCATACTCTCTTGTTCTGTCTCTTGCTTTACTTGTGTTCTTTGTATCACTTTGGTTAACCTAGTTTACTGTTTGATTAAAGTTTAGTTAATCTCCTCATTGTGTTGTAATTGTGTTTAAGCCCTTAAACGGTCCTGCACTACCATTCATTATATGCCAATTCCATTCTCAAGCCTTCTTAAGACCCTTATAAACTAATCTAATCAAATTCGATTATAATGATCAGTAAATTAAAACTAAACAACCTCAAAGGAAAGATAGTACATTCAAATAGAGACCAAAACCGAAAATGAAAATAAACAAATCACCTTTAAATTCGATGCACTACTACACAAAATGCATACGCAACACTCCACGACCATCTTCAAACACTCTTGCTCAAATATTAAATTCAATCCAAATGACAACTCTCCAGCCACTGAATCCATTTTTAAGCACTAGGCCATGGATATGTGTTTTAACTGATCAAAAACCACTCGTATTCATTCAATAAGAACTGAGAATAAAATTATAGTTACTAAATGAAAGTAATCATATGTCAAACATGAAACACAATATGTGATTGGTGAAAGGAAGTTAAATCAAGGTAATATGACCAAGTGGATAAAATTTATTCTTATTTTAATCGAAATTGGGTGCTTATAAAATTTTGCATTAAAGTATTCTCAAAAGGTTAGTAAACTACATAAAAAAGGAACTAGTTATATAATGATTTTAAACAAGAGTTCTCGCATGAATAGTTTTCGTTATCCATAACATCCATTCATAATATGCCAATTCTATTCTCAAGCCTTCTTAACACCCTCATAAACTAATCTAATCAAATTCGATTATAATGACCAGTAAAGTCAAACTAAACAACCATAAAGGGAAGATAGTATCTACATTCAAATAGAGACCAAAATCGAAAATTAAAATAAATAAATCACCTTTAAATTCGATCCACTACTACACAAAATGCATACGCAACACTCCACGACCATCTTCGAACACTCTTGCTAAAATATACTCTAAATTCAATTCAAATGACCACTCTCCATCCACTGAATCCATTTTTTAGCACTATGCCATGGATACGAGTTTTAACTGGTCAAAAACCACTCGTATTCATTCAATAAGATCCGAGAATAAAATTGTAGTTACTAAATGAAGTAATCATATGTCAAACATGAAATACAATATGTGATTGGTGAAAGGAAGTTAAATCAAGGTAATAAGACCAAGTGGATAACATCTATTCTTATTTTAATCGAAATTGGGTGCTTATAGAATTTTGCATTAAAGTATTCTCGAAAGGTTAATAAAGTACATAAAAAAGGAACTAGTTATATAATGATTTTAAACAAGAATTCTCGCATGAATAGTTTTCGCTATCCATAACATCCATTCATAATATGCCAATTCTATTCTCAAGCCTTCTTAACTCCCTCATAAACTAATCTAATCAAATTGGATTATAATGATCAGTAAAGTCAAACTAAACAACCATAAAGGGAAGATAATATCTACATTCAAATAGAGACCAAAACAGAAAATGAAAATAAACAAATCACCCTTAAATTCGATCCACTACTACACAAAATGCATACGCAACACTCCACAACCATCTTCGAACACTCTTGCTCAAATATCCTCTAAATTCAATCCAAATGACAACTCTCCAGCCACTGAATCCATTTTTAAGCACTAGGCCATGGATATGAGTTTTAACTGATCAAAAACCATTCGTATTCATTCAATAAGAACTGAGAATAAAATTATAGTTACTAAATGAAAGTAATCATATCTCAAACATGAAACATGATATGTGATTGATGAAAGGAAGTTAAATCAAGGTAACGCGACCAAGTGGATAACATTTATTCTTATTTTAATCGAAATTGGGTGCTTATATAAATTTTTTAAGTATTCTCAAAAGGATAATAAAGTACATAAAAAAGGAACTAGTTATATAATGACTTTAAACAACAAGAGTTCTCGCATGAATAGTTTATGCTATCCATACAACCATTCATAATATGCAAATTCTATTCTCAAGCCTTCTTAACACCCTTATAAACTAATCTAATCAAATTCGATTATAATGATCAGTAAATTCAAACTAAACAACCATAAAGGGAAGATAGTATCTACATTTAAATAGAGACCAAAATCGAAAATAAAAATAAACAAATCACCTTTAAATTCGATCCACTACTACACAAAATGCATACGCAACACTCCACGACCATCTTCGAACACTCTTGCTAAAATATCCTCTAAAGTCAATTCAAATGACAACTCTCCAGCCACTGAATCCATGTTTAAGCACTAGGCCATGGATACGAATTTTAACTGGTCAAAAACCACTCGTATTCATTTATGAAACACAATATGTGATTGGTGAAAGGAAGTTAAATCAAGGTAATACGACCAAATGGATAACATTTATTCTTATTTTAATTTAAATTGGGTGCTTATAGAATTTTGCATTAAAGTATTCTCGAAAGGTTAATAAAGTACATATAAAAAGGAACTAGTTATACAATGATTTTAAACAACGAGAGTTCTCGCATGGATAGTTTTTGCTATTCATAACAACCATTCATTATATGCCAATTCCATTCTCAAGCCTTCTTAAGACCCTTATAAACTAATCTAATCAAATTCGATTATAATGATCAGTAAATTAAAACTAAACAACCACAAAGGGAAGATAGTACATTCAAATAGAGACCAAAACAAAAACAAAAAATGAAAATAAACAAATCACCTCTAAATTCGATCCACTACTACACAAAATGCATACGCAACACTCCACGACCATCTTCGAACACTCTTGCTCAAATATTAAATTCAATCCAAATGACAACTCTCCAGCCACTGAATCCATTTTTAAGCACTAGGCCATGGATACGTGTTTTAACTTATCAAAAACCACTCGTATTCATTCAATAAGTACTGAGAATAAAATTATAGTTACTATATGAAAGTAATCATATGTCAAACATGAAACACAATATGTGATTGATGAAAGGAAGTTAAACCAAGGTAACACGACCAAGTGGATAACATTTATTCTTACTTCAATCGAAATTGGGTTCTTATAGAATTTGGCATTTAAGTATTCTCGAAAGGTTAATTAAGTACATACAAAAAGGAACTAGTTATACACTGATATTAAACAACAAGAGTTCTCGCATGGATAGTTTTCGCTATCCATAACAACCATTCATAATATGCCAATTCCATTCTCAAGCCTTCTTAACGCCCTTATAAGCTAATCTGATCAAATTCGATTATAATGATCAGTAAATTCAAACTAAACAACCACAAAGGGAAGATAGTATCTTCATTCAAATACAGACCAAAACCAAAAATGAAAATAAACAAATCACCTTTAAATTCGATCCACTACTACACAAAATGCATACGCAACACACCACGACCATCTTCGAACACTCTTGCTCAAATATACTCTAAATTCAACCAAATGACAACTCTCTGGCCACTGAATCCATTTTTAAGCACTAGGCCATGGATACAAGTTTTAACTGATCAAAAACCAATCGTATTCATTCAATAAGAACTAAGAATAAAATTATTGTTACTAAATGAAAGTAATCATATGTCAAACATGAAACACAATATGTGATTGATGAAAGGAAGTTAAATCAAGGTAACACGACCAAGTGGATAACATTTATTCTTAGTTTAATCGAAATTGGAAGCTTATAGAATTTTGCATTAAAGTATTCTCGAAAGGTTAATAAAGTACATAAAAAAGAAGTAGTTATATAATGATTTTAAACAACAAGAGTTCTCGCATGAATAGTTTTCGCTATCCATAACAACCATTCATAATATGCCAATTCTATTCTCAAGTCTTCTGAACACCCTTATAAACTAATCTAAACAATTTCGATTATAATGATTAGTAAATTCAAACAAAACAACCATAAAGGGAGATAGTATCTACATTCAAATAGAGACCAAAACCGAAAATGAAAATAAACAAATCACCTTTAAATTCGATCCACTACTACACAAAATGCATACGCAACACTCCACGACCATCTTCAAACACACTTGCTCAAATATCCTCTAAATTCAATCCAAATGACAACTCTCCAGCCACTGAATCCATTTTAAAGCACTAGGCCATGGATACGAATTTTAACTGATCAAAAACCACTGGTATTCATTCAATATGAACCGAGAATAAAATTATAGTTACTAAATGAAAGTAATCATATGTCAAACATGAAACACAATATGTGATTGATGAAAGGAAGTTAAATCAAGGTAACACGACCAAGTGGATAACATTTATTCTTACTTCAATCGAAATTGGGTGCTTGTAGAATTTTGCATTAAAGTATTCCCGAATGGTTAATTAAGTACATACAAAAAGGAACTAGTTATACAATGATATTAAACAACAAGAGTTCTCGCATGGATAGTTTTCGCTATCCATAACAACCATTCATAATATGCCAATTCCATTCTCAAGCCTTCTTAACACCCTTATAAACTAATCTAATCAAATTCGATTATAATGATCAGTAAATTCAAACTAAACAACCACAAAGGGAAGATAGTATCTACATTCAAATACAGACCAAAACCGAAAATGAAAATAAACAAATCACCTTTAAATTCGATCCACTACTACACAAAATGCATACGCAACACTCCACGACCATCTTCGAACACACTTGCTCAAATATCCTCTAAATTCAATCCAAATGACAACTCTCCAGCCACTGAATCCATTTTTAAGCACTAGGCCATGGATACGAGTTTTAACTGATCAAAAACCACTCGTATTCATTCAATAAGAACCGAAATAAAATTATAGTTACTAAATGAAAGTAATCATATGTCAAACATGAAACACAATATGTGATTGATGAAAGGAAGTTAAATCAAGGTAACACGACCAAGTGGATAACATTTATTCTTACTTCAATCGAAATTGGGTGCTTGTAGAATTTTGCATTAAAGTATTCTCGAAAGGTTAATTAAGTACATACAAAAAGGAACTAGTTATACACTGATATTAAACAACAAGAGTTCTTGAATGGATAGTTTTCGCTATCCATAACAACCATTCATAATATGCCAATTCCATTCTCAAGCCTTCTTAACACCCTTATAAACTAATCTAATCAAATTCGATTATAATGATCAGTAAATTCAAACTAAACAACCACAAAGGGAAGATAGTATCTACATTCAAATACAGACCAAAACCAAAAATGAAAATAAACAAATCACCTTTAAATTCGATCCACTACTACACAAAATGCATACGCAACACACCACAACCATCTTCGAACACTCTTGCTCAAATATACTCGAAATTCAATCCAAATGACAACTCACTAGCCACTTTATCCATTTTTAAGCACTAGACCATGGATACGAGTTTTAACTGATCAAAAACCACTCGTATTCATTCAATAAGAACCGAGAATTAAATTATTGTTACTAAATGAAAGTAATCATATGTCAAACATGAAACACAATATATGATTGATGAAAGGAAGTTAAATCAAGGTAACACGACCAAGTGGATAACATTTATTCTTATTTTAATCGAAATTGGGAGCTAATAGAATTTTGCATTAAAGTATTCTCGAAAGGTTAATAAAGTACATAAAAAGGAACTAGTTATATAATGATTTTAAACAACAAGAGTTCTCGCATGAATAGTTTTCGCTATCCATAACAACCATTCATAATATGCCAATTCTATTCTCAAGCCTTCTTAACACCCTTATAAACTAATCTAATCAATTTCGATTATAATGATCAGTAAATTCAAACAAAACAACCATAAAGTGAAAATAGTATCTACATTCAAATAGAGACCAAAACCGAAAATGAAAATAAACAAATCACCTTTAAATTCGATCCACTACTACACAAAATGCATACGCAACACTCCACGACCATCTTCGAACACTCTTGCTCAAATATCCTCTAAATTCAATCCAAATGACAACTCTCCAGCCACTGAATCCATTTTTAAGCACTAGGCTATGGATACGAGTTTTAACTGATCAAAACCACTCGTATTCATTCAATAAGAACCGAGAATAAAATTATAGTTACTAAATGAAAGTAATCATATGTCAAACATGAAACACAATATGTGATTGATGAAAGGAAGTTAAATCAAGGTAACACGACCAAGTGAATAACATTTATTCTTACTTCAATCGAAATTGGGTGCTTGTAGAATTTTGCATTAAAGTATTCTCGAAAGGTTAATTAAGTATATACAAAAAGGAACTAGTTATACACTGATATTAAACAACAAGAGTTCCCGCATGGATAGTTTTCGCTATACATAACAACCATTCATAATATGCCAATTCCATTCCAAGCCTTCTTAACACCCTTATAAACTAATCTAATCAAATTCGATTATAATGATCAGTAAATTCAAACTAAACAACCACAAAGGGAAGATAGTATCTACATTCAAATAGAGACCAAAATCGAAAATGAAAATAAACAAATCACCTTTAAATTCGATCCGCTACTACACAAAATGCATACGCAACACACCACAACCATCTTCGAAAACTCTTGCTCAAATATACTCGAAATTCAATCCAAATGACAACTCTCTAGCCACTTTATCCATTTTTAAGCACTAGACCATGGATACGAGTTTTAACTGATCAAAAACCACTCGTATTCATTCAATAAGAACCGAGAATTAAATTATTGTTACTAAATGAAAGTAATCATATGTCAAACATGAAACACAATATATGATTGATGAAAGGAAGTTAAATCAAGGTAACACGACCAAGTGGATAACATTTATTCTTATTTTAATCGAAATTGGGAGCTAATAGAATTTTACATTAAAGTATTCTCGAAAGGTTCATAAAGTACATAAAAAAGGAACTAGTTATATAATGATTTTAAATAACAAGAGTTCTCGCATGAATAGTTTTCGCTATCCATAACAACCATTCATAATATGCAAATTCTATTCTCAAGCCTTCTTAACACCCTTATAAACTAATCTAATCAAATTCGATTATAATGATCATTAAATTCAAACTAAACAACCATAAAGGGAAGAGAGTATCTACATTCAACTAGAGACCAAAATCAAAAATGAAAATAAACAAATCACCTTTAAATTCGATCCACTACTACACAAAATGCATACGCAACACTCACCAACCATCTTCGAACACTCTTGCTAAAATATCCTCTAAATTCAATTCAAATGACAACTGTCCAGCCACTGAATCCATGTTTAAGCACTAGGCCATGGATACGAATTTTAACTGGTCAAAAACCACTCGTATTCATTCAATAAGAATCGAGAATAAAATTATAGTTACTAAATGAAAGTAATCATATGTCAAATATGAAACACAATATGTGATTGGGGAAAGGAAGTTAAATCAAGGTAATACGACCAAGTGGATAACATTTATTCTTATCTTAATTGAAATTGGGTGCTTATAGAATTTTGCATTAAAGTATTCTCGAAAGGTTAATAAAGTACATATAAAAAGGAACTAGTTATACAATGATTTTAAACAACAAGAGTTCTCGCATGGATAGTTTTTGCTATTCATAACAACCATTCATTATATGCCAATTCCATTCTCAAGCCTTCTTAAGACCCTTATAAACTAATCTAATCAAATTCGATTATAATGATCAGTAAATTCAAATAAACAACCACAAAGGGAAGATAGTACATTCAAATAGAGACCAAAACCGAAAATGAAAATAAACAAATCACCTTTAAATTCGATCCACTACTACACAAAATGCAAACGCAACACTCCACGACCATCTTCGAACACTCTTGCTCAAATATTAAATTCAATCCAAATGACAACTCTCCAGCCATTGAATCCATTTTTAAGCACTGTTTGAAATAGTGGAAAGAATAGGTCTAGTGGCCTATTGACTAGCCCTACCTAATTTGCTAAGTGGAATCCATGATGAATTTCACGTGTCAAACCTGAAGAAGTGCATAACCGATGAAACAATGGTCGTACCACTAGAAGAAGTTCAAGTGGATGAACAATTGCATTTTATTGAAGAACCAGTCGAGGTGATGGACCGTGAGGTGAAAACACTTAAGCAAAGCAAGATACCCATTGTCAAAATCCGTTGGAATTCGCGACGTGGACCGGAATTCACATGGGAACGAGAAGATCAAATGAAGCTTAAGTACCCTCAACTATTCGAAATGACGATGCCAGCAGATGAAGGTATTGATTTAAATTTCGGGACAAAATTTCTTTCAACATGGGGATGATGTAATATGACAACTCATCCAAAACTCACTCGATTTTGATTTCTGTGTGCCAATGCAGTAGACCAGTGATGGAACACTCTCACCATGTAACGTAATTTTCGGGATGAAAATTCTTTCAACATGGGGATAATGTGACATCCGGTAAATTTCCGTTATCAAACTCCGTTAGTTCCGTTAAGTCTTGCATGCACGTGTCGTAAACACACACTAGTTGTCTTTTAACGTTGGTGACCTAATACTAATTACCAATGTTACATTATTGATAATTTAACTGATTATGTAATTATTGTATTATGCTTATTTGTTTGTGTGTTTTATATATTAATTGGGAATTAATCGCGTAACGTGGAAACGTGTGTATTAATTAGTATGTTTGTGTTTTATAAAGATAAAATATATAATTGTTACCATGAGTTTATATGTTTATTATTGTAGTTAAAAACCATTTAAAAAGTGTTTAAAAGAGTTCCTTTTTATAAAACGCAAAACACAAGGGTTAAAGGGTAATTATGCAAAATTAACTAAATTAAAACAAAACCCTAAACCCCCACCCTCAATTTCGGCCGCAACCTCCCCTCTCTTCCCCTCTCCCATTCGAATTCAATCAAGATCAAGCAAGAAAGCTTTGGTTTGGATCGATTTCAAGGCATACAACACATTAGAAGTCTCAATTTTGTTACTTTTCACGGATTAAAGGTTAGTTGGTGTTTTGTTTGCATGAAACTTGATGTGGCCGAAACCCTAGTTGCGAAATTGATGTTCTTGGTGTTGAGTTTTGATCAATTGATGATGTTAACATGTTAGTTAGATTGTATACATGTTAGTTAACATCGATTATGCAAGAAAGTTGGGATTTTGATGCATTGTTCGTAGGTTACTGAGAATAGTAACTTTATTTTGCATGTAATGTTGAATTATTGATGAATTGATGTTATGGATGTGTTCATGGTGATGATTAGATGTTAGATTGTTGTTGTGATCATTGGGAAATTAAGAACACATGTTATAGTTCATACATTACTAAAGATAGTAACTTTTAGGATATGAATTGATGAGTTATGATGTTTGGATGTTGTTGATCATGCTTAGATGTTGATATGAACTTGAATTGGTATATTATTAATGAATTCATGAATGCATTGGATGTTTGATAGATTTTAGGATGTGCTTTCCCAAAATGGAAACTTTATTTGCACAAAGTTGGAAGGATGATAGTTTGAACATGTTTGAGATGTTAGGAGCATGTAATTTTAGCTGCTACGGCGACAGACGCATGAACAAGTGCCATTTGGAGGGAGTTAGTAAGTTCATGGATGAATTCTAATGTGATAGGACATGTTAAATTAGTTGTATGGGATGCTTGGATAATCATGAGTGATGTTTGGACTTTGATGATCATGTATGATGTTGATGTTGATTAGTAGTTAGGACATCATGTTTGGGACTGGAAATTGATTGTTGTGATGTTTGTTGAATGCAATGAACATGGTTAATGAATATGATCATGATCATCATACACGCGTGTGAATCTGAGGCCCCTACTTAGTAGGATTGGCAGGGTTTAGGATGTGAAGTCGTGAGTGGCTTCACATGGCATGTGGTGCGTGATTTGATCTTTGTGTGGCATGTTAGTTGTGTTATAACTAGTGGACATTTTAATGTTCTAGATTCGCATGACTTGTATGATACTTGATTGTATGATGATCTAAGAGATACACCTGGATAATATAGCATACATATGAACCATTTGAATGTTAAACATGTATGATATATGTGTATGATTGCTTAAATGGTTTACAACACATAAAGTCACCAACGGGTCAAACGGGTCAACTGAGTCAAATGTATTATTTTCTGAAACCTTGAGTCTTTGGTTGTAGTGTACTTAGGGTTTCACATGTTCTCTGTTGCACGTACTCATATACTTATATGATCTAGGTAACCTCTGAAGGTTGTCTGTCCACTCTGTCTGTCAAGTAAAACTCTAAGTATCTATACGCATATCAGGTGAGTTCATGCCCCACTCTTTACTTAATCTCTTTTGGGGGAGATAACATACCGGTAAACTACAAACGCTTTATATATATTTCAGTTAATATTAATATAGTGTTGTTTATCATGGGAAAGTCCTCACACTTTCGAATTGTTAATACTGAATAGCGGGGAAACTTGGGTAGTACTACTGGGTCTGACAAGCCCCGCCTGTGTGACTCGAGGTCAACCGGGTGCAATTTGTCCTATTGAACATTGTCACGACCTGTTGAGTCGTGACGGGAGGCAACAACGTTGATGGGTTTGTTAGAACATCAAAACATAGTTTAACCTTTTAAACTTTCTGAAAAACGCAGCGGAAGTAAAGCATTATAACATGTTAATAATCTGAAAATTTCATGTTCTAAATGATGTTTTAAGATGAAAGACAAACCCAAATCAAAAGGATCTTTAATATGTGAATAAGCAAGCTATATAAACACATAAAACATACATAATGTGACAACCAAATAAGCTGCCAAACTACCTCTTTCAGCAGCAAGAAAACCGAGAGAAAAGTGGATGTTTGATGCTCAAAATCGGCCAAGACTTCAAGATTAGAAGTCCTCAAGCTTGTATACCCCAAGCCCTTGAAGCAAACAACTCTTGTTAGGGAGAATGAACACCAAAATCAACTCCAAAACCCCTTTTTTCTGCTGCTTGTTCCGTAACCTTTTGAGAGAAAGAGAGAGTTTTTCTTTTGATTTTTTGCAAGTGAAATCATATGGGTTGGAGAGTCCAACACTCTTTCATAAAGAGTGTGAGTTACCAAGGGAAAAGAAAGAACCCCATTGGTCCATGGGGGTGGCTGAATTTATTTAAAATTGGCTGGGATTCCCTCTCATTTTAATGTCTTGTGAACACATTAAAAGTTCATGGACCCTCTTGGATTTTAATGTGTGACAAGTGCAAGAACTATACTTATGTTTTATGCACTAATCTTTAATTAAACATTTTAATTAAAGATCACTAACATTGCATTATCTTATGTTATTTAAACCCTTTTAAATAACAATGTGATTAATAAAACCCATCAACAAATCATCCTTATGATTTGACCCATTTCACATATAATTGTTTAGAAAACCAATTTTCTAAATTTGGTGTAAATATTTAATTGCATGATCATATCATCAATTAAATATTAATTGGTGTTTGCTAAGCTTGTTATTGGGTATAACCCGACTTGGATCATAACGTACTAACCACATCAATATTCTAAGTGTCTTGGGCACATAGAATCCTACAATCTCCCACTTGCCCAAGATTCATAGAAGATTGATGCAAGCAGTATATACCGCCTAACAACGGTTTACTACCCTTAATACGCATGACTTATAGCCATTCAATAACATCATCCCTTTCAAGTACCCTAGTTGAAATGATTTAGGTGAATCAATCATTTATCCTTTTGTTACAGATGTCATGTTAAATCCAAGAACACAGAATGATCATTCCTTATTGATTTAACTTAATCAGGCCTTAGACATCTAACTCTCAACGAATAAGAGGAACAAATTCCATCTTGACTACATACGTTTCTCACAAACACCTCGTGTCATACCTGAACATACCCTTATGTGCTGTCCACTATTTCAGGACAGTGAAGAAAAAGCTCAAGGTATAATACTTGGTGAATATCAAAACCCAATATGTATCTCAGGTCGGAGGATACCAAATGATATTCGCCTTTACTCAAATTTACTTATGATCAATCAATAAGATTCCATGTAGTAAAATTTGAGATGCGGGTTAGTCCAATATTTGTATCCCACAAATATCTATGAACCTTGGTAGCAACCCATTGCTCTATATTCATCCTTATGAATATCAACCAATCCAAGTTCATAATAATCTTACCTCACACTTGTTCCCACAAGTATGAACGACTACGGACTTTTAGAGTAAACAATTTACTCATGGATTAAACATGCTAAATTGGAACATTAATTGAAACATTATAACCAAATAATTTTATTCAAATAATAAAGAGTTCCACATATCCAAATACAAAGTTTACAGATCAAATCCAATCACTAGAATATCGAAGTCCCATGGCACAAGTATGACCTTCATGCTTTGCTTTTTCAAGGAGCTTCGTGAGAGGATCCGCAATGTTTTGATCCGTGTGAACTTTGCGAATACATATCTTTCCTTTTTCAACTTCATCTCGTATGTAGTTGAATCTCCGCTCAATGTGCCTAGTCTTTTGATGAGCACGAGGTTCCTTGATTTGAGCAATCGCACCCTCGTTATCACAAAAGATCTCTAGGGGTCCTGAATGGAAGGGACAACCCCTAGATCGGCAATGAATTTCTTCAACCATGCAGCTTCTTGAGCTGCCAATGAGGCGGCGACGTATTCTGATTCTGTAGTTGATAGAGCCACCACATCCTGCTTGGAGCTCTTCCAAGAGACCGCTCCTCCATTCAGAATGAAAATATATCCCGATTGTGACCAAGAATCATCACGATCGGTTTGGAAACTCGCATCCGTGTAACCTTTTACAACGAGTTCCTCATCACCAGATCCATAGATTAGGAACATATCCCTTGTCCTCCTTAGGTACTTAAGTATGTTCTTAACAGCCATCCAATGACTGTTTCCAGGATTTTGCTGGTAACGACTTGTCATGCTTAAGGCGCATGACACGTCCGGTCGAGTGCATATCATTGCATACATGATGGATCCAATAGCAGATGCATATGGGATTGCCTTCATTTTATCTTGCTCATCCTTTGAGCTAGGACATTGAGTCGTACTCAATATCGTTCCTCTTTGAATAGATACGGTACCTTTCTTAGAGTTCTCCATCTTGAACCTTTTCAAGATCTTATCAATGTATGCACTTTGATTCAAACCAATCCACCGCCTTGATCTATCCCTATAGATCTTTATTCCCAGAATATAGGCGGCTTCACCAAGATCCTTGATGGAAAAACAACTTCCAAGCCAGGTTTTCACACCTTCCAAGGTTGGAACGTCATTTCCAAATAGTAGTATGTCATCAACATACAATACTAGGAAAGTTATTGTGCTCCCACTAGCCTTCTTATACACACAAGCCTCATCAGCGTTTTTGATGAAGCCAAATTTCTTTACCTCCTCATCAAAACGATGATTCCAGCTTCTAGATGCTTGTTTCAATCCATAGATTGATTTCTTTAACTTGCATACTTTATTAGGATGTTTTGGATCGACAAAACCTTCAGGCTGAACCATGTAGACATCTTCCTCAAGATATCCATTTAGGAAAGCCGTTTTGACATCCATTTGCCAAATCTCATAATCATAATGAGCAGCTATGGCAAACAATATCCTTATAGACTTTAGCATCGCAACAGGTGAGAAGGTTTCATCATAATCAACCCCTTGAGTTTGAGTGAAACCCTTTGCTACAAGTCTAGCTTTATAAGTATCCAAGTTTCCATGCATATCGGTTTTCTTCTTGAAAACCCACTTACTTCCAACTACCTTGGAATTAAGAGGTGGTACAACAAGTTCCCAAACTTGATTGTCATACATGGATTGCATCTCTACGTTCATGGCCTCAAGCCATTTGTCACAATCCAAATTGGACACTGCATCATGGTATGTGGTTGGTTCATCTGAATCTACCACATAGCATCCATCCATGAAAAATCCGTATCTTTCAGGTGGATTACTAGTTCTACCACTTCTGCGAACGTTTTGTGTGTATTGATCAACCATTTGATCATCTTCAACATCCTCATGTTGAGTGCTAGTTTCAACCAAACGTGCATCGGGTTGTGGTTCTTGATCTTCCTTAAGATCCACTGTTCTACTGCTAGCTCCTTCCATAAGGAACTTTGCTTCTAAGAACTCACCCTTTCTGGCAACAAAAACCTTTTGTTCCAGTGGATCATAGAAATAATATCCCATAGAATCTCTAGGATATCCAACAAAGATACACTTGGTGGATCGGACTTCCAATTTGTTTGGGGTGGGAGTCTTAACATAAGCCTCACAACCCCAGACCCTTAAGTATGATAGGGATGGAACTCTTCCATGCCATATCTCAAAAGGTGTCCTTTCGACCTTTTTGGTTGGGGCCATATTTAAAATACGGGCCGCGGAGAGCAAAGCGAAACCCCAAAATGATAGAGGTAATGTGCTTCTAGCCATCATAGATCGAACCATATCCAATAAGGTTCGATTCCTCCTCTCAGACACACCATTATGTTGTGGTGTTCCAGGTGGAGTGAGTTGTGAGTCAATCCCACAACTCCTAAGATGATCTTGAAAGGCATCACTTAGATATTCACCTCCTCTATCGGTACGGAGAACTTTAATCGACTTGTTGAGTTGATTTTCTACTTCATTCTTGAAGATTTTGAACATTTCAAAAGCTTCATCTTTGTGCCTTAATAAGTACACATACCCATAGCGACTATAATCATCGGTAAAGGTAATGAAGTATCTTTCACCATTCCTAGTCATTGGCTTAAAAGGACCACATACATCCGAATGTATGATTCCTAATAAATCTTTTGCCCTTTCGTTAGTCCCACTAAAGGGTGCCTTTGTCATTTTACCTTGTAAACAAGATTCACACACATCAAATGAATCACATTAAATTGTTTTTAAAAGACCATTCTTTTGTAGTGTTTGAATTCTTTTCTTGTTTATATGACCAAGACGACAATGTCAAAGATAGGTATCATTCAAGTCCAACTTGAGTTTCTTGGTGTTAGTTTGGTACAATGAACTATTTAAAGCGTTTTCATGAACCAATTCATAAATACCATTAATGGGAATTGCTTTAAAATAGAACATATCATTTAAAGAAACATGAATATCATTTTCAGCAAAAGATAATACATAATCATAATGTCTTAATTGGGATACAGAAATAATGTTCCTAGTCAAACTAGGAGCATACAAAATATTCTTCAAAATAACATCCAAGCCACTTGGAAATTTTAGGATATAGTCTCCACGAGCTTCAACTTGGACTTTGGTTCCATTGCCCATGAAGAGACTAACATCCCCTTGATTGAAGTCCCTACTTCTTGTGAACCCCTGCAACAAATTGCAAATATGAGTTCCACATCCGGTATCTAATACCCATGTGTTTGAAGATGTAACATTAAGATCAATATGAATCATGTATGTTGTACTTGAGGTCTGCCCGGCATCCCTCTTTGCTTTCAACTCTTGGAGATGGACGGGACAATTCCTTGCCCAATGTCCAATCTCCCCACACTTGAAGCATGGGTCATTAGTAGCAACCTTTTGCTTCTTCTCTTGTGGTTTGGGTGGTACCCTTACCACCCCTTTCCCCTTTCCCAAAACGGGTCCCTTACCCTTGGCAACCTTTGCCTTGGGTGCGGGATAAGGCCTTTTCTTGTTCCCACCTTCATTGATGGTGAGAACGGGTAAAACCCTTTTACCCATGGCCGCCTTGGCCGTTTTGAGCATTGAGTGAAGCTCACCAATGCTCTTGTCCCAAGCATTCATGTTGTAGTTCAACACAAATGTCTCGAACTTCTTGGTAAGGCCATTAAGGATCAAATCCGTGGCCAATTCCTTCGAGACGGGACAATTAAGCCTCTCGAGGCGGTCAATATGACTTTTCATCTTAAGTACATAAGATGAAACAGATTGGTTGTCGTCCATACGACATGCATGGAGTGCTCGAACCGTTTCGAAGCGCTCAACCCTTGCCTGCTGTTGGAACGTTTCCTTCAGCTGGGTTATCATGTCATAAGCTCCGTGATGTTCATACTCCTTTTGGAGATCCGAAGTCTTGCTCGCTAGCATGAGACAAGACACTTGGACGGAGTCCTCAGTGTACTTCAACCAATCGTTGAAGGCCTCCTCATCATCCTCAGTAGGTTGATCGGGGATAGGGTCGTCTAAAACATATGATCGTTTCTCTTGCTTGAGAACGATTCTCAAGTTTCGATACCAATCAATGAAGTTGTTATGATTTAGACGTTCCTTTTGGAGGATCGCACGTAATGATTGGTTTGACGCGGATGAGTTATCGTGATTTTCATTGTTGGTGGCCATCTACAAAATTTAACAAAGGTCTATTTAGTATTTTTGATATTGCTATTTTTAATAATTAATGCCTTTTAAGGTCATTTTTATATTAAAATCTAGAACCCAACATTACATTTAAATTGTGGTTAGGTGACCTTTATCCCACGATTTAAATTAATAAGGTGGTCAACGATTGACGGTTGCAACCATTTGCAACTTCTAGAGGTATGGGATCGACTTTAAACATCATATGTAAAGTCGGCATGTTAATCCCATCAACACCATTTGGAAACCATATTTAGGTGATCCATTTAACATGGTTTGCAAATCAAGTTATCCTACTTGCACACACGTGTGAGTTTACCCACATAGTGGTTAGGTGACCTTTATCCCACCAATTTGGTATCCCCACCTTAAATCACAAGTTCCCTCTAAATGGTTAGGTGACCTTTATCCCATTTAGAGTTTCCAAATGACTCAAGTGTTGTGCAAAAGGACGGTGTTAAACTTGTTTGTCAAAAGTTTAGAGATTTCATAATTCTAGTTTTAGAAAACTCTATGTACTTGTATTTGCATGCTTTCAAATACAAGATACCCTATGGTTCCCTTTTAATAAAACTTCTTATATTTTGAAATCATTAATCCTTTTAATAACCTTTATTAGTCACTTAATGATTAGGAACCAAAATTCAGCTTGTTATGATAATTCATTTAGATTGTTAAGCATATCCATATATCAAACAATCAACATAAAATGAATAATCAAACAAGCATATATCATTCAACCACATGTGCATAACCATAGCCACTAAGTTGACTACACTTGTTTGCCATCACAAGTGTTGTCATAAGGTCTTTCCTAAGGGTTAACAATGACACATCATGTGTGTCCATGAACTCCCACTCGATTCCACATCCAAATGCTTCAAGTGTACATGTCTTTGATGTCCATCTTTGGGTCTTGATCTTGTGCATCTTCCTTTTACAAAATTGTATCCTAATACATTTTTCTAATAAAAGAAATGCACCTATTCTATTTATTACATTACCAAATGAATAAATAATTACAACCCAAATAATAACATAAATATTACAACCCAATTGAATGAATAAAACCAACCATTCCAATCATCCAAATCAAAAGGCCAAAGGCTAGGTTATGCACACTAACATCCAATGATCATATCATCCAAACATATAATGAAACCCCACTTAAAACCACCAAATTTCAGCCAACATAAACTGAAATTTTGGGTTTTAAACATTGTCCAAACAATCAACATTTCATAATATATATCTTTCAAGGTCTAATCACTAGCATGTGTGATATGACCTTGAAAGTTTGGGGAATCATTCATACAAAACATAGCAGCCCAAAATCAGCCTCTAATATGTTGATAATACATCTTTAAAACCGATTTTAAAGGCTAAGAACAAGCAAGTTATCCACATAACCGGCTCTTGATGCCATTGATGGGTTTGTTAGAACATCAAAACATAGTTTAACCTTTTAAACTTTCTGAAAAACGCAGCGGAAGTAAAGCATTATAACATGTTAATAATCTGAAAATTTCATGTTCTAAATGATGTTTAAGATGAAAGACAAACCCAAATCAAAAGGATCTTAAATATGTGAATAAGCAAGCTATATAAACACATAAAACATACATAATGTGACAACCAAATAAGCTGCCAAACTACCTCTTTCAGCAGCAAGAAAACCGAGAGAAAAGTGGATGTTTGATGCTCAAAATCGGCCAAGACTTCAAGATTAGAAGTCCTCAAGCTTGTATACCCCAAGCCCTTGAAGCAAACAACTCTTGTTAGGGAGAATGAACACCAAAATCAACTCCAAAACCCCTTTTTTTCTGCTGCTTGTTCCGTAACCTTTTGAGAGAAAGAGAGAGTTTTTCTTTTGATTTTTTGCAAGTGAAATCATATGGGTTGGAGAGTCCAACACTCTTTCATAAAGAGTGTGAGTTACCAAGGGAAAAGAAAGAACCCCATTGGTCCATGGGGGTGGCCGAATTTATTTAAAATTGGCTGGGATTCCCTCTCATTTTAATGTCTTGTGAACACATTAAAAGTTCATGGACCCTCTTGGATTTTAATGTGTGACAAGTGCAAGAACTATACTTATGTTTTATGCACTAATCTTTAATTAAACATTTTAATTAAAGATCACTAACATTGCATTATCTTATGTTATTTAAACCCTTTTAAATAACAATGTGATTAATAAAACCCATCAACAAATCATCCTTATGATTTGACCCATTTCACATATAATTGTTTAGAAAACCAATTTTCTAAATTTGGTGTAAATATTTAATTGCATGATCATATCATCAATTAAATATTAATTGGTGTTTGCTAAGCTTGTTATTGGGTATAACCCGACTTGGATCATAACGTACTAACCACATCAATATTCTAAGTGTCTTGGGCACATAGAATCCTACAAACGTAACACAGTCAGCTTAAATTGCGAAATCACTATGAGTTAATATTTATTGTTAATGGACTAGCTATCTGTTACAATGCACTACTTGTATATCTCTATTATTAAACTGTTTATGTTTGAATATCAACTCTTGAACTCACCAACCATTGTGTTGACATTTTAGTATGCTATTCTCAGGTCATTAACTTGCTTGCTTTAGGAGCACCACACGGATTCACCTTGCATTTTAAGATTTGGTCTTCAAGACATTGTTATTGTTTTTAATGGTTAATGTTTACTCATTTTGTTTGGTGCATGTTTTGCCATAGTATGCATTTATATTCTTTGGGTTGTTTTACAAAACGCTTCTGCACAGTTTTCAAGTTTAAACTTTGGTTGATTTTATTTTAATTGTGGCATATAGAGTCGTTCTGAGTAACTATTGATTGTGATCCTGGTTTGTTCACACGCCTCGCGGTAAAACTCCGCACGTGGATTTTGAGGGTGTGACAGATTGGTATCAGAGCCATTGGTTATAGGGAACTAGGTTGAATACACACTAGACTATAACCGCACACAGTTAGTTAGTTACCTATGCTTTATTTTCATCTACTGTATACTCATTGGCATACACGTCACACTATCTGCTGCATGGCATCGTCATCAAGAGCTCCTGGTAAACGACCTGCATCACCTGCACCATCTAAGTCCCCACACCTCCCGCCCCTGTACCTGATGATGGACTCGACTGGCCTCGTCTAGATATCCTCGGGGGAGTTTGATTGGGATCAACCTTTTGCGGTGATGAAGCGTGACCCCCCACGGGACTGGAGTTTTTACCCTAAGTTTGTCAATCACATATGTATAGGGAACGCGTACCTGACCCGAGACCCAGAACTAGAAGTAACTCTGATCAGCAATGCCTTCACTTCCCCGGACGGTGCAGTCCAATGCAAACTGATGCTGCATTGGTGGCAGCACTGGATACTGAGCAGCATCGAGTCAGGCGACTCACAAGTGATGTTTGTACACTGCAGCACGAGGTGTACAAACTATGACATAAGGTGGAAAAACTTGAGGAGCACCATGGGAAGACCCTAAACGGGTGTTACCACATGGAAGATGGGATTATAGCACTTAGAGGACGCGTGGCTGCTCGTGAACAGAGGGATGCAGTGGCTGATGATAGGATTGCTACCTTGGAAGCTCAGCTGGCAGCGCTTCAGATTGCTATAGCTCCTGATCCTGCAGTAGACCCCGAGGATGAGGAACCCGAGGAGGAACCCGAGGAGGAGGAACCGGAGGAGATGGAAGATGACAGTGATGGGTCAGATATTGTCGATTGATTTTCTTATATGACTTAGACTACGTAGTGTTTTTCTTTGAAACCTATTTGGGAAGGGTTGTTTCCCCACCCGAACGACAAACTTAAATTTTGACATTGATGAATACATTGTGACTCATTTGCAATTTATTTACTTTGGTTATTATTTTTGTTATGAATGTTGTGGTTGTGATGATTTATTATTATTTCTTTATTGTTTACTGTACTTCAATGAGATAAATGTGTTTGATGTTACTCATTATTGTATTTGTGAATGTAAAGTGAAAAATGGACGCCCGTGGACGTGGACGTGGGCGTGGGCGCGGACGTGGACGTGGCGCCGGAGACCATGGCGGTGGTGCTGTGAACATGACCCCTGCTGAGATAGCTGCCCTGATTCAGGCAGCGGTGGCTGCTGCCCAGGCGGGACAGCTAGCAGGTAAACAATGATTGAAAGTTAAACCAAATATCCTGCGTAACCGTATAGGTTGTCTGATCAATATTTGTTGTGTTAAAGCAGGACCACCAGCGTGTACTTATAAGTCCTTTATGGACTGTAAGCCGCATACCTACAGCAGTACCAAAGGTGCTGTGGGGCTAGTACGATGGTTGGAGAAGACGGAGTCTGTTTTCTCCAAATGCAACTGCCCACCTGCTGATCAGGTGAAATATGCCACCGGGACCCTGGAAGGTGCCGCCCTATCCTGGTGGAATGCGCAAGTCCAGATGCTAGGGCAAGCGATGGCTAATGGATTTGCCATGGGCTGAATTCAAAGCAATGATGACTGAGGAGTACTGTCCTCGCAATGAAGTGCAGAAGTTAGAGATAGAGTTCTGGCAACTGAAGATGCAGGGCTCGGAAATCGAGGCCTACACCACCAGAACTCATGAACTAGCAACACTATGCCCGGGAATGGTGAATGAAATGCATAAAAGGGTTGAGCATTACATACGGGGACTAGTACCCGAAATTCAAAGTATGGTAACTGCTTCCAACCCAACCACAATTCAGCAAGCCATCTAGTTAGCTCATAAGCTAACTGACCAAGCCGTGGAGCAAGGACGTCTACCAAAGCGGGGCGCTGTGGCAAGCGTCCCCGATAACAAGAGAAAGTGGGATAGTGCCAACAATACCAAAGCATCATCATCTTCTGGCGGTCAACCCCAACCTCAACAGCAACAACAGCCGGTCCAACAACAACGGAGGTTCGACAATAATCGTAACTTCCACCAAACGACTGCAAATAATCAAGGACCCAGTGGTTATGGTGGTAGACATCCGAAGTGCACTCGGTGTAACTATCATCATGTGGGAAGATGTGATAACTTTAAGTGTCAGCGTTGTGGTAAAATTGGACACGCTGCAAAGGATTGTCGTGGTGAGCTGGTAAGAAGGACACAACAACCTCAGGAAACTCCTAAAGATTGTTTTGAATGTGGAAAAGAAGGGCACTACAGGCGAAATTGCCCACAACTAAGGAGAAATGGTAATGGCAACAACAGAAATGGTCAGAACAACAACAACAACAACAACAATGGTAATAACAACAACGGTGGAAATGGTAATGGTAATGGCAGTAACAAAGATGGAGCCAAAGGGAGAGCCTTCGTCATTGGCTCAGGTGAGGCTCTAAATGATCCTACAACTATTATTGGTAGATTCTCTGTTAATGGTTGTTTTGCTACGGTACTATTCGATACTGGAGCTTATAGGAGTTTCGTGTCCTTTAAATTATGTAGTCTTTTAAGTGATATACCCTCCGCCTTAGAATCTAAATACACCGTAGAATTGGCCGACGGTAAACTGATCCATGTAACGCATATCCTTAAGGATTGTAAGATAGAACTTGCTGGTCATACTTTCGCTATAGATCTTATGCCTGTTACGTTGGGGAGTTTTGATGTTGTGATAAGCATGGATTGGCTCTCTAGCAAGCAAGCGGAAGTTATATGTCATGAGAAGATCATACGAATTCCTGTTGATGACAAAATTCTTACAGTCCGAGGTGATAGAAGTGGTGCTGTGATAGGCATCGTCTCGTACATGAAAGCCCAAAAGTTACTACGAAAGGGTCGTGTGGCTATTCTAGCACTTGTAACCGATAAGCAAGCGAAAGAAAGGAGAATGGAGGATATTCCCATAGTACGCGACTTTCCAGAGGTGTTTCCAGAGGATCTTCCTAGATTACCACCTCACCGCCAAGTGAATTTCAAATCGAGTTGACTCCCGGCGCAGCCCCGATTGCTAGAGCACCTTATCGATTAGCACCGAACGAACTACAGGAGTTGTCATCACAACTCCAGGAGCTTTTAGATAAGGGCTTTATTCGACCTAGTACATCACCTTGTGGAGCCCCTGTCCTGTTTGTTAAGAAGAAGGATGGCACATTTCGGATGTGTATCGACTATAGGGAGTTAAACAAAGTAACAGTCAAGAACCGATACCCTCTACCTCGTATCGATGACTTGTTTGACCAACTCCAGGGGTCAAGTTATTATTCAAAGATTGACTTGAGATCCGGTTATCATCAACTCAGAGTCCGAGAAGAAGACATTTCCAAAACTGCGTTTCGTACTCGCTACGGTCATTATGAGTTCTTGGTCATGTCTTTTTGGTTGACAAATGCACCTGCTGTGTTCATGGACCTCATGAACCGTGTGTGCAAACCCTATCTAGATCAGTTCGTCATTGTGTTTATCGATGATATACTGATATATTCTAGGACCAAGGAGGATCATGAAGAGCACTTGCAAATGATCTTAGAGCTATTGAAAAAGGAACAGTTGTACGCCAAATTCTCTAAGTGTGACTTTTGGATACGAGAAGTGCAATTTCTAGGTCATATTGTTAATGAGAAAGGGATACATGTTGATCCTGCCAAAATTGAGGCGATAAAGAATTGGACCACACCCAAAACGCCGAGTGAGATAAGACAATTTTTGGGATTAGCAGGTTATTATCGACGATTCATAGAGGGATTCTCTAAGATCGCACAACCTCTCACAGCTTTGACTCACAAAGGGACGACATACAAATGGGGTGAGAGTCAAGAATCGGCTTTTCAATCGTTAAAAAAAAACTCTGTACTGCCCCTATATTAGCACTGCCAGAGGGAACGGATGACTTCGTGGTGTATTGTGATACATCCATTCAAGGATTGGGTTGTGTCTTAATGCAATGAGAAAAGGTGATAGCCTACGCCTCGAGACAATTAAAGGTTCATGAGAAGAACTATACTACCCATGACTTAGAATTGGGTAGGTGCAGTGGTTTTTGCCTTAAAGATTTAGAGACATTACTTGTACGGTACCAAGTGCACTATCTACACCGATCACAAGAGTCTTCAACATATCTTTGAGCAAAAGGAGTTGAATATGAGGCAACGACGTTGGGTGGAACTGCTAAACGACTATGATTGCGCTATTAAATACCATCCGGGAAAGGCGAACGTGGTTGCCGATGCCTTAAGCCGGAAGGAAACAGCTAAACCCAGACAGGTGCGAGCTTTACAGCTTACTATCGGTACTCAACTGCCCGAACAAGTCAAGGAGGCACAGATAGAAGCTTTAAAAGCGGAAAATGTTGGTTCTGAGTCGTTGAGAGGATTGGATAAACAACTGGTGATGAAGGAGGATGGAATTCGGTATTTCATGGATAGACTTTGGGTGCCTGCCTATGGAAATCTGAGAGACTTAGTTATGAGTGAGGCACACAAATCTAAGTATTCTATACATCCTGGATCCGACAAAATGTATCATGATCTAAAGGCGCACTATTGGTGGCCTAACATGAAACCGGATGTAGCTACGTATGTGAGCAAGTGTTTGACCTGCTGGAAAGTAAAGGTGGAATACCAAAAACCATCTGGACTATTGCAGCAACCCGAAATACCAATGTGGAAATGGGAACAAATCTCCATGGATTTTATTACCAAGTTGCCCCGGACTAATACGGGTTGTGACACGATATGGGTTATTGTGGATCGATTGACAAAGTCTGCTCACTTCCTTGCAATTAAGGAAACAGATAAGATGGAGAAATTAACTCGACTGTACCTTAAAGAGATCGTTTCGAGACACGGTGTACCGATCTCAATTATCTCTGACCGCGACGCTCGTTTCACGTCACACTTCTGGCAGTCATTGCAGAAATCTTTGGGTACACGTTTAGATATGAGTACTGCTTATCACCCACAAACGGATGGCCAGAGTGAGCGTACCATACAGACGTTGGAGGATATGCTACGTGCTTGTGTAATTGACTTCGGGAATAACTGGGAAATTCACCTGCCATTAGTGGAGTTTTCTAATAACAAAAGTTATCATACTAGCATACAGGCAGCACCTTTTGAGGCGTTGTATGGGAGAAAATGTAGATCACCGGTTTGCTGGGCGGAAATTGGTGATAGCCAGCTAACAGGTCCCGAGTTAATTCATGAGACAACTGAGAAGATTGTACAGATACGAAACCGTATGGCTGCAGCGCGAGACAGACAAAAGAGTTATACTGATAGGAGACGGAAACCTTTAGAATTTCAGGTTGGTGACAAGGTTTTATTGAAAGTTTCACCATGGAAAGGCGTAGGTCGGTTTGGCAAGCGAGGAAAGCTAAACCCGAGGTACGTTGGACCATTTGAAATAGTGGAAAGAATAGGTCCAGTGGCCTATCGACTAGCCCTACCTGATTCGCTAAGTGGAATCCATGATGTATTTCACGTGTCAAACCTGAAGAAGTGCATAACCGATGAAACAATGGTCGTACCACTAGAAGAAGTTCAAGTGGATGAACAATTGCATTTTATTGAAGAACCAGTCAAGGTGATGGACCGTGAGGTGAAAACACTTAAGCAAAGCAAGATACCCATTGTCAAAATCCGTTGGAATTCGCGACGTGGACCGGAATTCACATGGGAACGAGAAGATCAAATGAAGCTTAAGTACCCTCAACTATTCGAAAAGACGATGCCAGCAGACGAAGGTATTGATTTAAATCTCGGGACGAAATTTCTTTCAACATGGGGATGATGTGACAACTCATCCAAAACTCACTCGATTTTGATTTCTGTGTGCCAATGCAGTAGACCAGTGATGGAACACTCTCACCATGTAACGCAATTTTCGGGACGAAAATTCTTTCAACATGGGGATAATGTGACATCCGGTAAATTTCCATTATCAAACTCCGGTAGTTCCGTTAAGTCTTGCATGCACGTGTCGTAAACACACACTAGTTGTCGTTTAACGTTGGTGACCTAATAATAATTAGCAATGTTACATTATTGATAATTTAACTGATTATGTAATTATTGTATTATGCTTATTTGTTTGTGTGTTTTATATATTAATTGGGAATTAATCGCGTAACGTGGAAACGTGTGTATTAATTCGTATGTTTGTGTTTTATAAAGATAAAATATATAATTGTTACCATGAGTTTATATGTTTATTATTGTAGTTAAAAACCATTTAAAAAGTGTTTAAAAGAGTGCCTTTTTATAAAACGCAAAACACAAGGGTTAAAGGGTAATTATGCAAAATTAACTAAATTAAAACAAAACCCTAACCCCCCACCCTCAATTTCGGCCGCAACCTCCCCTCTCTTCCCCTCTCCCATTCGAATTCAATCAAGATCAAGCAAGAAAGCTTTGGTTTGGATCGATTTCAAGGCATACAACACATTAGAAGTCTCAATTTTGTTACTTTCACGGACTAAAGGTTAGTTGGTGTTTTGTTTGCATGAAACTTGATGTGGCCGAAACCCTAGTTGCGAAATTGATGTTCTTGGTGTTGAGTTTTGATCAATTGATGATGTTAACATGTTAGTTAGATTGTATACATGTTAGTTAACGTCGATTATGCAAGAAAGTTGGGATTTTGATGCATTGTTCGTAGGTTACTAAGAATAGTAACTTTATTTTGCATGTAATGTTGAATTATTGATGAATTGATGTTATGGATGTGTTCATGGTGATGATTAGATGTTAGATTGTTGTTGTGATCATTGGGAATTCAAGAACACATGTTATAGTTCATACATTACTAAAGATAGTAACTTTTAGGATATGAATTGATGAGTTATGATGTTTGGATGTTGTTGATCATGCTTAGATGTTGATATGAACTTGAATTGGTATATTATTAATGAATTCATGAATGCATTGGATGTTTGATAGATTTTGGGATGTGCTTTCCCAAAACGGAAACTTTATTTGCACAAAGTTGGAAGGATGATAGTTTGAACATGTTTGAGATGTTAGGAGCATGTTAGTAAGTTCATGGATGAATTCTAATGTGATAGGACATGTTAAATTAGTTGTATGGGATGCTTGGATAATCATGAGTGATGTTTGGACTTTGATGATCATGTATGATGTTGATGTTGATTAATAGTTAGGACATCATGTTTGGGACTGGAAATTGATTGCTGTGATGTTTGTTGAATGCAATGAACATGGTTAACGAATATGATCATGATCATCATACACGCGTGCGAATCTGAGGCCCCTACTTAGTAGGATTGGCAGGGTTTAGGATGTGAAGTCGTGAGTGGCTTCACATGGCATGTGGTGCGTGATTTGATCTTTGTGTGGCATGTTAGTTGTGTTATAACTAGTGGACATGTTAATGTTCTAGATTCGCATGACTTGTATGATACTTGATTGTATGATGATCTAAGAGATACACCTGGATAATGTAGCATATGTAACACCCGGCCCCTCACACCAACAATATTGTCCGCTTTATCCACGAGGAGCTCACGGATTTGCTTTTGGTTGCCCGGGTGAAAACTTCCCAGGGAGGTCACCCATCCCTAGATTGCTCCCACCTGAGCACGCTTAACTGTGGAGTTCTCCTCTCATCCACAGCCAATACGCCCAAAACGCGTTGTTAACGTTAGAGGCCAGACATTCCTTATGAACCAGAAATCTCTCCTGTCCACGACCGATGTGGGACATGTATAGGGTGTCACAAGCACCCCCTATTTGGACTCATCGTCCTCGATGAGCCCGAGAAGTCACCATCCTTGGTGAGGTATGTCCCACATCCCGGACGGCACAGGAGTGGCTCTGATACCATTCTGTAACACCCGGCCCCTCACACCAACAATATTGTCCGCTTTGTCCACGAGGAGCTCACGGATTTGCTTTTGGTTGCCCGGGTGAAAACTTCCCAGGGAGGTCACCCATCCCTGGATTGCTCCCACCTGAGCACACTTAACTGTGGAGTTCTCCTCTCATCCACAGCCAATACGCCCAAAACGCGTTGTTAACGTTAGAGGCCAGACATTCCTTATGAACCAGAAATCTCTCCTGTCCACGGCCGATGTGGGATATGTATAGGGTGTCACAGCATACATATGAACCATTTGAATGTTAAACATGTATGATATATGTGTATGATTGCTTAAATGGTTTACAACACATAAAGTCACCAACGGGTCAAACGGGTCAACTGAGTCAAATGTATTATTTTCTGAAACCTTGAGTCTTTGGTTGTAGTGTACTTAGGGTTTCACATGTTCTCTGCTGCACGTACTCATATACTTATATGATCTAGGTAACCTCTGAAGGTTGTCTGTCCACTCTGTCTGTCAAGTAAAACTCTAAGTATCTATACGCATATCAGGTGAGTTCATGCCCCACTCTTTACTTAATCTCTTTTGGGGGAGATAGCATACCGGTAAACTACAAACGCTTTATATATATTTTAGTTGTGCATAATATTAATATAGTGCTGTTTATCATGGGAAAGTCCTCACACTTTCGAATTGTTAATACTGAATAGCGGGGAAACTTGGGTAGTACTACTGGGTCTGACGAGCTCCACCTGTGTGACTCGAGGTCAACCGGCTGCAATTTGTCCTATTGAACATTGTCACAACCTGTTGAGTCGTGACAGAAGGCAACAACGTAACACAGTCAGCTTCAATTACGAAATCACTATGAATTAATATTTATTGTTAATGGACTAGCTATCTGTTACAATGCACTACTTGTATATCTCTATTATTAAACTGTTTATGTTTGAATATCAACTCTTGAACTCACCAACCATTGTGTTGACATTTTAGTATGTTATTCTCAGGTCATTAACTTGCTTGCTTTAGGAGCACCACACGGATTCACCTTGCATTCTAAGATTTGGTCTTCAAGACATTGTTACTGTTTTTAATGGTTAATATTTACTCATTTGGTTTGGCGCATGTTTTGCCATAGTATGCATTTATATTCTTTGGGTTGTTTTACAAAACGCTTCCGCATAGTTTTCAAGTTTAAAGTTTGGTTGATTTTATTTTAATTGTGGCATATAGAGTCGTTCAGAGTAACTATTGACTGTGATCCTGGTTTGTTCACACGCCTCGCGGTAAAACTTTGCACGTGGATTTTGAGGGTGTGACACACGACCAAGTGGATAACATTTATTCTTATTTTAATCGAAATTGGGAGCTTATAGAATTTTGCATTAAAGTATTCTCGAAAGGTTAATAAAGTACATAAAAAAGGAACTAGTTATATAATGATTTTAAACAACAATAGTTCTCGCATGAATAGTTTTCGCTATCCATAACAACCATTCATAATATGCCAATTCTATTCTCAAGCCTTCTTAACACCCTTATAAACTAATCTAATCAAATTCGATTATAGTGATCAGTAAATTCAAACTAAACAATCATAAAAGGGAAGATAGTATCTACATTCAAATAGAGACCAAAACCGAAAATGAAAATAAAAAATCACCTTTAAATTCGATCCACTACTACACAAAATGCATACGCAACACTCCACGACCATATTCGAACACACTTGCTTAAATATTCTCTAAATTCAATCCAAATGACAACTCTCCAGCCACTGAATCCATTTTAAAGCACTAGGCCATGGATACGAGTTTTAACTGATCAAAAACCACTCGTATTCATTAAGAACCGAGAATAAAATTATAGTTACTAAATGAAAGTAATCATATCTCAAACATGAAACACGATATGTGATTGATGAAAGGAAGTTAAATCAAGGTAACGCGACCAAGTGGATAACATTTATTCTTATTTTAATCGAAATTGGGTGCTTATATAATTTTGTATTAAAGTATTCTCAAAAGGATAATAAAGTACATAAAAAAGGAACTAGTTATATAATGATTTTAAACAACAAGAGTTCTCGCATGAATAGTTTTTGCTATCCATAACAACCATTCATAATATGCAAATTCTATTCTCAAGCCTTCTTAACACCCTTATAAACTAATCTAATCAAATTCGATTATAATGATCAGTAAATTCAAACTAAACAACCATAAAGGGAAGATAATATCTACATTCAAATAGAGACCAAAATCGAAAATGAAAATAAACAAATCACCTTTAAATTCAATCCACTACTACACAAATTGCATACACAACACTCCACGACCATCTTCGAACCCTCTTGCTAAAATATCCTCTAAATTCAATTCAAATGACAACTCTCCAGCCACTGAATCCATGTTTAAGTACTAGGCCATGGATACGAATTTTAACTGGTCAAAAACCACTCGTATTCATTCAATAAGAATCGAGAATAAAATTATAGTTACTAAATGAAAGTAATCATATGTCAAATATGAAACACAATATGTGATTGGTGAAAGGAAGTTAAATCAAGGTAATACGACCAAGTGGATAACATTTATTCTTATTTTAATCAAAATTGGGTGCTTATAGAATTTTGCATTAAAGTAATCTCGAAAGGTTAATAAAGTACATATAAAAAGGAAGTAGTTATACAATGATTTTAAACAACAAGAGTTCTCGCATGGATAGTTTTTGCTATTCATAACAACCATTCATTATATGCCAATTCCACTCTCAAGCCTTCTTAACACCCTTATAAATAATCTAATCAAATTCGATTATAATAATCAGTAAATTAAAACTAAACAACCACAAAGGGAAGATAGTACATTCAAATAGAGACCAAAACCGAAAATGAAAATAAACAAATCACCTTTAAATTCGATCCACTACTACACAAAATGCATACGCAACACTCCACGACCATCTTCGAACACTCTTGCTCAAATATCCTCTAAATTCAATTCAAATGACAACTCTCCAGCCACTGAATCCATTTTTAAGCACTCGGCCATGGATACGTGTTTTAACTGATCAAAAACCACTCGTATTCATTCAATAAGAACTGAGAATAAAATTATAGTTACTAAATGAAGTAATCATATGTCAAACATGAAACACAATATGTGATTGATGAAAGGAAGTTAAATCAAGGTAACACGACCAAGTGGATAACATTTATTCTTACTTCAATCGAAATTGGGTGCTTATAGAATTTTGCATTAAAGTATTCTTGAAAGGTTAATTAAGTACATACAAAAAGGAACTAGTTATACACTAATATTAAACAACAAGAGTTCTCGCATGGATAGTTTTCGCTATCCATAACAACCATTCATAATATGCCAATTCCATTCTCAAGCCTTCTTAACATCCTTATAAACTAATCTAATCAAATTCGATTATAATGATCAGTAAATTCAAACTAAACAACCACAAAGGGAAGATACTATCTACATTCAAATACAGACCAAAACCAAAAATGAAAATAAACAAATCACCTTTAAATTCGATCCACTACTACACAAAATGCATACGCAACACTCCACGACCATCTTCGAACACTCTTGCTCAAATATACTCTAAATTCAATCCAAATGACAACTCTCTAGCCACTGAATCCTTTTTTAAGCACTAGGCCATGGATATGAATTTTAACTGATCAAAAACCACTGAATTCATTCAATAAGAACCGAGAATAAAATAATTGTTACTAAATGAAAGTAATCATATGTCAAACATGAAACACAATATGCGATTGATGAAAGGAAGTTAAATCAAGGTAACACGACCAAGTGGATAACATTTATTCTTATCTTAATCGAAATTCGGAGCTTATAGAATTTTGCATTAAAGTATTCTCGAAAGGTTAATAAAGTACATAAAAAAGGAACTAGTTATATAATGATTTTAAACAACAAGAGTTCTCGCATGAATAGTTTTCGCTATCCATAACAACCATTCATAATATGCCAATATTATTCTCAAGCCTTCTTAACACCCTTATAAACTAATCTAATCAAATTCGATTATAATGATCACTAAATTCAAACTAAACAACCATAAAGGGAAGATAGTATCTACTTTCAAATAGAGACCAAAACCGAAAATGAAAATATAAAAATCACCTTTAAATTCGATCCACTACTACACAAAATGCATACGCAACACTCCACGACCATCCTCGAACACTCTTGCTCAAATATCCTCTAAATTCAATTCAAATGACAACTCTCCAGCCACTGAATCCATTTTTAAGCACTAGGCCATGGATACGACTTTTAACTGGTCAAAAACCACTTGTATTCATTCAATAAGAACCGATGTCATATCCCGGCGGAAGCGTGAAATGCTTAGGGTGTGACTTGTTTGCTCAGAACTCATTGATTTACAATTACCACAACATATCACATAAATATATATTTACATGGAGAGTCGTGTTAAATTTATATATATAACATCACATAACATGATTAGATTAATATAGGAGTTGGAATTACATCAGTTCATCATAGTCAAAATTTGAACTAACATAACCCTATTTCATTAAAAGCCTAACAGTAACATCTTCAGAGACGATGGTAGTGGGCATCCACCGACACACTGAGATCATACAGATTTACTGTCAGGTTCACACAAACTTTCCCCACAACTTCTCCCCAGCCATTATAAACATCAAAGGAGAACATTAAGCTGTTAGTCATGGTGAATTCCTGAAAAAGCATACTCAAAACAGTCAACATAAAGTTGGTGAGCTTCACAGGTTTATCATATAACATAGATGCATTATATACAACCAAACCTTACATAGCAACCAGATCATTCATATCTGTCATAACATATTTCATAAATCAGATAATATAGCAACACAATACTCATCTTATTGGTGCAGGAAATATTTTCCTAAGTAGCGCTACCAATATTATCTAACGGTTCCACATCCGAATTAATGGTTGTAACATAAATCTCAGAAAATAATGCATCATATAGTATGCTTTTTCCCCAAAACTTTTACAAAACAAAAATGGGCCATGAAACTCACCTTTACTCCAAATGGTAACCTATACAAGAAAAATATTTATAATTCAGAAAATGTATATTTCTTTAACATTTTTAGCACCTCAGATTGAAGAATTTATTTTATAAATCAGGTTTTAGTATAAATTCCGAAATTTTTACAGTAGATGTATCTTAGTGTTGGGTAAAATATACTAAAATTTCATTTCAAATTATTTTCAGGCTAATTTTTATTACTTTTATATTATTCACATAATTCTTTAGAAATACCTTCGGGCCTCTAAAATTAGTCAAATTTTGGCAGGTTAATAATTATAATTCGTAAAGTTTTTCAGAATTTTCTCATGCTCTAAACTATAGCAGAGCTATTTTTATAATTTTTCCTATTTTATCTTTATTTTGCTAAAAATACCAGATCATGTCCAAAAATTCTAATTTTTACGCAAACTGCTCCATTTTTTTTTATATTTTCTATAAATTTTCCATAATTTATTTCATACTTTAAGTATTTTTCCCGATTTTTTTAGTTGACAGAATGGTTAAAAATTAATATTTCAGAAAATGTTTTGAGTTAGGTCACGAAATTTTTCCAGTGGATTCTATAATTCATAATAGTCAGTACATAATTTTTCTATACCTTTACTAGGATCGGTTCTTTTAATATGATTTTTCTTTTTATCTTAATTATTGCATATAAATTAATTAATTCATAGGAATAGTACCAAATTTTGCAGAGTTCAATTTCCTAATATTCTAAATATTTTTAATGTTTGTTCCCACAATCATAGTTATTTTATATGCAGAATCAATTTAACAAACTATGACTAGATTTTTAACCCTTTTGTTGATAATTTCTTGCTATAAATTTGATTTTTAAGATTTGTTTTACTTATTTCAGATTTTTAAAATCTTTCTTTTTGTCTGAAAAATGAGTTTGATTATTATATGTTTTTATAAAAACCTTGAATGTTTTAATCAAAAGGGTTAATCACATGTGTTTATATTAACACATGTTTGATTTTCATAACTTAATTTAGTAGGGTTTTAGGGGTTAAAACCTTGATTTTGACAGAAGGAGAGTGTGAGAAGGAGGTGAGGATGGTCTAAGCTTGCTTGGTTTTGGTGTTCTTGATAATCTTTCGGGAGATGGTGCTTCCACGAGGCTTGGATGTTGCTGCCTTGTATCCGAGAGTGTGTGACCGAGTGAAGTTGAGGATGATATTTGGTTGAGAGGTGGTGACCGAGAGGATGGTTCGTGGCTTACGGTGGTGGTGTTCGGGAGTGGTAGCCGAGAACAAGGTGGTGAGTGGTGGTGTTAGCCGTGAGTTTGAGATGGTGTTAACCGAGAGATGAGGAAGTGTGATAGTAACCGAGAGTTGAGTTGGTGGTGGTTAGTGGTTTTCGGTGGTGGTGTTGAATCAACCTTTCGGCCGAGAGATTTGTAGTGGAGGTGGCCATGATGAACTCTATGTTTAGAGTAGTGATTTGGCAACTAGCTTGCATTAGTTGGTCTTCATAGGTGGTAAGGTGGCGAGTTGAGAGATGGTCCGATTAGGTGGCGGTGTAAGGGGTGGGTTGGTGGCAAGGTGAGGCTAGGTGTCATTCCAAGAACTAGATGAGTCATCTTGTCATTATGACAAAGGTTAACCAATGCTTAGTGTGTTTAATCGGGTTGCTTAATCACTTAATGATCCAAGATTTGAGTTTTCATAATGCTTAGGTTTGTGTTGATGTTAAGTTTCACTTGATGTTAACTTGTGTTTGTGATGTTTGGTTGAGTTGTGTTTTGGTTTTATTGATGTATTTTGATCATATGTAGTTTTGTATCAAGGAATCATGTTTATGAATTCATGCATGTGTAACCTCTTGTATTTGCATGCAAGCATGCAATGAACAATACTTATATTCATGTGATGTGCATATGTTTCTTAGCAAAAGATGGTACATGCACACGTAAAAGGGTATGCATGCAACCATGCATACGTATACATATACATATAAGTGAACAATATGCTTATGTAAACAAAATGAAAGCATGTATACGTACATGTATATATAAAAATGTATATATATTAACCTAGATGTGGCTTAGCATATTTAAATGAACTTAGTGTATAAAATTTCTTAATCTAGGGTTGTCACATTCTCCCCCCGTAAAAATAATTTCGTCCCGAAATTTATTTGAATAGTAATGAACTTATCTGACCATTGTCTTAAAATAGGTGGGGGTATTTTCTTCTGATTTCATCTTCTCTTTCCCATGTATACTCTGGTCCTCTCTTAGCGTTCCACTTAACTTTCACTATGGGGATCTTGCTTCTTCTTAGCTTTTTAATTTCTTTATCTAATATGGCTATTGGTTCCTCTGTAAAATGAAGCTTCTCGTCTATCTTTATTTCTTGAACTGGAACTTTTAATGTTTCATCTGTTAAACATTTCTTCAGATTGGACACATGGAACGTGTTGTGTACTTTACTTAATTCTTCGGGTAAATCTAGCTTATACGCAACAGGACCAATTTTGTCGATAACTTCAAATGGTCCAATATATCTTGGGTTCAACTTATTTCTCTTTTCAAATCGAAAGATTCCCTTGGTAGGTGATATTTTTAAATAGACCTTATCTCCAATTTGAAATTCTAACGGCTTTCTTCTTTTATCTGCATAACTTTTCTGCCGATCCCGTGCTGTCTTTAATCTGTTCTTGATTTCTTTAATCTTGTCAGATGTCTCTTGAATTAAATCAGGACCTATAAGTTGTCTATCTCCTATTTCATTCCAACATAAGGGCGATCTGCATTTTCTTCCATACAAGGCTTCAAACGGGGCGGTTTTAATGCTAGAATGATAGCTATTATTATAAGAAAATTCTATCAAAGGTAGATGCATATCCCAGTTGCCACCAAAGTCTAATGCACAAGCACGTAACATATCTTCCAGTGTTTGTATTGTTCTTTCACTTTGTCCATCTGTTTGTGGGTGGAAGGCTGTGCTAAGATTTATTTGGGTTCCTAAAGCTTTTTGTAAGGTCTGCCAAAACCTCGATATGAATCTATTGTCTCTATCAGATATAATGGAGATTGGTATTCCATGTCTGGATACGATTTCTCGTATGTAGATTCTTGCCAATTTCTCTATTTTGTAGTCTTCCCTAATTGGCAGGAAGTGTGCTGATTTGGTCAACCTATCTACTATAACCCAAATTGTGTCATAGCCACTTGAGGTCCTTGGTAACTTGGTTACAAAATCCATGGTAATTTGATCCCATTTCCATTCTGGAATTTCCGGTTGTTGTAGATACCCCGAAGGTTTCTGATGTTCTGCTTTAACCTTTGAACACGTATTGCATTTCTCTACAAATTCCCCAACTGATTTCTTCATACCAGGCCACCAGTAATGATTTTTCAAATCCTTATACATTTTGTTATTTCCTGGATGTACGGAGTATCTTGACTTATGTGCTTCCTGTAATATAATCTTTCTAAGTATGGCATTATCAGGTATCCAAGTTCTTCCTTTAAATCTTAGAATTCCATGTGTATCTGCCTGTAAATCCTTTTCCTGTCCTTTTATTTCTATTTTACTTTTCTGTTGGGCTTCCCATATTTGTCTTAACAGATCTGATTGTAGTTCCATTCTCATGGCTCGTACTCGTAACGGTTTAACCCTATCTTTTCTACTTAAAGCATCTGCAACTACATTTGCTTTACCTGGATGATATTTGATTTCACAATCATAATCACTCAGTAATTCTACCCATCTTCTTTGTCTCATGTTCAGCATTTCTGCTCAAATATATGCTGTAAACTCTTATGATCCGTATATATTGTACATTTTGTCCCATACAGGTAATGTCTCCAAATCTTAAGTGCAAAGATGACTGCTCCTAATTCCAAATCATGAGTAGTGTAGTTTTTCTCACTTCCCCTAAGTTGTCTAGAGGCATATGCGATGACTCTACTTCTTTGCATTAATACACATCCAAATCCTTGACGAGACGCGTCACAATATACTACAAAATCATCAGTCCCTTCTGGTAATGACAAAATAGGTGCACTACATAACTTATTTTTCAAAAGTTCGAATGCATTCTTTTGTTTTTCTCCCCAGACATATGGCTTGTCTTTTTGGGTTAATTCAGTCAAGGGCTGAGCTATTCTTGAGAAATTTTCTATGAATCTTCTATAATATCCTGCTAATCCTAGAAATTGACGTACTTCTGTTGGTGTCTTGGGATCCTCCCATTTCTTAACAGCTTCTATTTTTGCTGGATCTACCTGTATTCCTTCTTGATTGACTATGTGCCCTAGGAATTGCACTTCTCTTTTCCAAAATTCACATTTTGAGAATTTTGCGTATAGTTTTTCTTTTCTTAACAACTCCAGGTCGATCTTAAGTGTTGCTCATGATCCTCCTTATTCTTAGAATAGATTAAAATGTCGTCTATAAAGACTATAACAAACTTATCTAAATAGGGTTTACATATCCTATTCATCAAATCCATGAATATGGCGGGAGCATTGGTTAATCCAAATGGCATTACCAGGAATTCATAATGTCCATACCTTGTTCTGAATGCTGTCTTGGGTATATCTTCATCCTGTATTCTTAGTTGATGATACCCTGATCTCAAGTCTATTTTTGAAAAGTAACTAGATCCTTGTAATTGATCAAATAGGTCGTCTATTCTAGGTAAGGGATACCTATTCTTTATAGTTACTTTATTGAGTTCCCTATAGTCTATGCACATTCTAAATGTTCCATCCTTTTTCTTAACAAATAAAACTGGTGCTCCCCAGGGTGATACACTAGGTCGTATAAATCCTTTATCCAAAAGTTCCTGAAGTTGGCTCATTAATTCTTTCATTTCAGTAGGTGCTAAACGGTAGGGTGCCTTAGCAATAGGGGCTGTTCCTGGCATCAATTCAATTTTGAATTCTACTTGACGTGGGGGTGGTAATCCAGGTAATTCATCAGGGAATACATCTGAATATTCATTGACAATTGGAACATCTTTCAGGTTTACTTTGTCTATCTTAGTGTCAACAATGTGAGTCAAATAAGCCAAACATTTCTTCCTTAGGCATTTTTGTGCATTTTTACAAGAAATTATTTTTATGGTGCCCCTAGGTTTTTCACCATATATGCACAGTGTTCTATTCTCATTAACTAAAGGGATTTTGATCATCTTCTTACCACATATTATTTCAGCTTGATTCTTACTTAACCAATCCATTCCTACAACAATATCAAATCCTCCTAAATCAATAGGGATCAAATCTATATTGAAATAGTTTTCATCTAAATTCATGATACAATTAGGAATGATTTCATAAGCTTCGATTATCTTACCATCCGCTAATTCTATCATATATTTTTGATTAAGCTTTTCTGTGGTCAAGTTAAGTAGTGGCCTAAATGTATTTGAAACAAAGCTACGGGTTGCTCCAGTATCAAATAATACAGTAGCGTACTGATCGTTTACAAGGAACGTACCCGTGACGACTTCTGGTTCGTGTCGAGCTTCTTCTGCCTGCATTATGAATGCTCTCCCTCGAGGGTTGTTCTGATTAGTCGGTGCCTTTCCCTTTAGCTGTGGGCATTCGTTCCGGCGATGATTCTCATTCCCACATTGATAGCAGACTGGTTTTGGATTTGCAGGGTTTTTGCAGTCTCGGGATATATGTCCCTTTTTCTTACAGTTGTAACAGATTACCATCGCACAGTTGCCTTGATGGTATCTTTGGCACGTGTTACACCATGGTTGGTTTTCTGTCTGGGGTTTCTTTTCCCGTGTCATTCCTAGGTAGTTTCGAGGAGGCTGTCTAACTATTCGTTTTTGAGGGGTTCCCTTAAATCTTCCCCCTGGGCTATCATCACTCCACTTTCTCTTTTCTCCAGATCTAGGGTTACCTAGTGATCCATTTCTTATCATCTCATCTGTCAGACTTCCTGATAAACTTACAGTATCTTGAAAGTCTTGGGCCTAGCTGATTTCACTAATCCCCTTATTTGTGGCACTAGTCCCCAAATATATCTTCCTATTCTCTTTGATTCTGGGGCCACTAGATGTGGTACTAACCTCGAGAGTTCATTGTACCTGTCAGTATATTCCCGATGTGCTGCTCCTTTCATTTCTAAAGCTAGAAACTCAGTTTCTAATTTTTCTATTTCATTATATGGACAGTATTTCTCTATAACCAAATTCCTAAATTCCTCCCAACTCAACTCATTCATAATGTGCCTACCTTTAGTGGTCATCTCCATCTTCCACCAGGATTGTGCTTCCCCTTTCAAGGAGTGTGAAGCAAACAAGGTTCTGTTGTTATTGGCACATTTGCTGATTTCCAGAGTTGACTCCATTTCATCTAACCAGCGTAGAGCCTGTACTGCTCCGCCTTTACCATCAAATTCTCGAGGTCTACATGACATAAAGGCTTTGTAAGAACATCCTTTCTCTGTTATAATCTCCTCTGCTGGTTGATCTCTTATGGCATCATCAGCTGGTATTTCGTTGCCGGGGGTTGTGGTACCAAGGTTTAGGTTTTGTTGAAGTTGAGTTACTAGTATGGGTATGGCAGCTTCTAACTGCTGTGACACTATTCGGGAGATCCTTTCATCTTCATTGGTTGTTGGGTTAACAGGTGTTTCTTCTCCAAGTCTAGTTCTAGGTCGTCCCACTCTTGCAGTCCTCCTTACGGGTTGCGCATTTCTTCTTGGCGGCATGCTTTTCTATAGTTAATTATAGTAAATATTAAAAAGAATTTTAGATTTTCGACAATATTCTAATTAACACATAAGCAAGTAATAGTTCAAACACAAAAGATATTTTTCATTCAAGTTCTTATTTAAAGATTTCACACCAAAAGTTAGTTCCTAATTTCCCTGCATCCATTTCCATATTCTTGAGAAGATGTTTCCCTTAGGTGCTTTTAGTTCCTTCACATCCTTCTGAATTTTCCTGATTTCTTGTTGAATTTTCTTGAGCTGTTTAAGGGTTTGTTGAGTGGCTGCGCTCTGATCTCCGTCCACCCTTTGTCTTTTAGCTTCACTTCTTCGTTTCCGAGGGAGTCGGTTTCTTGTATCTCCTTGCCTTCATCTTGCTTAATCTTGAATTTGTTCCCGGGCCGTACCCTTTTCCTAGGAGTTTTAATGGTATATCCTCCTACCATTACAGGTGCACGACGGACATAAAATTTGGTCTTAGGATTATCTTCCCTTTTGGTTGGAATAGGTTCTAGAATTTGCTGAGGTTTAGGTTCAGGCGTAAGTTCTTTATTGTAATCCGAGTATCCGAATGAGTTAGTCTCACAAAAATTGTTATCAGTACTCATAGCTGCAAAACAAATCTTTTCATGGTTTGAACCCAACAGTTAGTTACCTATATATAAGTAAAATGCTTTAATATTCATGGAATCATGACATGCAAAATCACATAATTACACAGACATGAGCTTATGGTTATAGTCTAGGTATTTTATGGTACCTAATTCTCTATAACCAATGGCTCTGATACCAACCTGTCACATCCCGGCGGAAGCGTGAAATGCTTAGGGTGTGACTTGTTTGCTCAGAACTCATTGATTTACAATTACCACAACATATCACATAAATATATATATTACATGGAGAGTCGTGTTAAATTTATATATATAACATCACATAACATAATTAGATTAATATAGGAGTTGGAATTACATCAGTTCATCATAGTCAAAATTTGAACTAACATAACCCTATTACATTAAAAGCCTAACAGTAACATCTTCAGAGACGATGGTAGTGGGCATCCACCGACACACTGAGATCATACAGATTTACTGTCAGGTTTACACAAACTTTCCCCACAACTTCTCCCCAGCCATTATAAACATCAAAGGAGAACATTAAGCTGTTAGTCATGGTGAATTCCTGAAAAAGCATACTCAAAACAGTCAACATAAAGTTGGTGAGCTTCACAGGTTTATCATATAACATAGATGCATTATATACAACCAAACCTTACATAGCAACCAGATCATTCATATCTGTCATAACATATTTCATAAATCAGATAATATAGCAACACAATACTTATCTTATTGGTGCAGGAAATATTTTCCTAAGTAGCGCTACCAATATTATCTAACGGTTCCACATCCGAATTAATGGTTGTAACATAAATCTCAGAAAATAATGCATCAAATAGTATGCTTTTTCCCCAAAACTTTTACAAAACAAAAATGGGCCATGAAACTCACCTTTACTCCAAATGGTAACCTATACAAGAAAAATATTTATAATTCAGAAAATGTATATTTCTTTAACATTTTTAGCACCTCAGATTGAAGAATTTATTTTATAAATCAGGTTTTAGTATAAATTCCGAAATTTTTACAGTAGATGTATCTTAGTGTTAGGTAAAATATACTAAAATTTCATATTCAAATTATTTTCAGGCTAATTTTTATTACTTTTACATTATTCACATAATTCTTTAGAAATACCTTCGGGCCTCTAAAATTAGTCAAATTTGGCAGGTTAATAATTATAATTCGTAAAGTTTTTCAGAATTTTCTCATGCTCTAAACTATAGCAGAGCTATTTTTATAATTTTTCCTATTTTACCTTTATTTTGCTAAAAATACCAGATCATGTCCAAAAATTCTAATTTTTACACAAACTGCTCCATTTTTATTTTTATATTTTCTATAAATTTTCCATAATTTATTTCATACTTTAAGTATTTTTCCCGATTTTTAGTTGACAGAATAGTTAAAAATTAATATTTCAGAAAATGTTTTGAGTTAGGTCACGAAATTTTTCCAGTGGATTCTATAATTCATAATAGTCAGTACATAATTTTTCTATACCTTTACTAGGATCGGTTCTTTTAATATGATTTTTCTCCTTTTATTCTTAATTATTGCATATAAATTAATTAATTCATAGGAATAGTACCAAATTTTGCAGAGTTCAATTTCCTAATATTCTAAATACATTTTTAATGTTTGTTCCCACAATCATAGTTATTTTATATGCAGAATCAATTTAACAAACTATGACTAGATTTTTAACCCTTTTGTTGATAATTTCTTGCTATAAATTTGATTTTTAAGATTTGTTTTACTTATTTCAGATTTTTAAAATCTTTCTTTTTGTCTGAAAAATGAGTTTGATTATTATATGTTTTTATAAAAACCTTGAATGTTTTAATCAAAAGGGTTAATCACATGTGTTTATATTAACACATGTTTGATTTTCATAACTTAATTTAGTAGGGTTTTAGGGGTTAAAACCTTGATTTTGACAGAAGGAGAGTGTGAGAAGGAGGTGAGGATGGTCTAAGCTTGCTTGGTTTTGGTGTTCTTGATAATCTTTCGGGAGATGGTGCTTCCACGAGGCTTGGATGTTGCTGCCTTGTATCCGAGAGTGTGTGACCGAGTGAAGTTGAGGATGATATTTGGTTGAGAGGTGGTGACCGAGAGGATGGTTCGTGGCTTACGGTGGTGGTGTTCGGGAGTGGTAGCCGAGAACAAGGTGGTGAGTGGTGGTGTTAGCCGTGAGTTTGAGATGGTGTTAACCGAGAGATGAGGAAGTGTGATAGTAACCGAGAGTTGAGTTGGTGGTGGTTAGTGGTTTTCGGTGGTGGTGTTGAATCAACCTTTCGGCCGAGAGATTTGTAGTGGAGGTGGCCATGATGAACTCTATGTTTAGAGTAGTGATTTGGCAACTTAGCTTGCATTAGTTGGTCTTCATAGGTGGTAAGGTGGCGAGTTGAGAGATGGTCCGATTAGGTGGCGGTGTAAGGGGGTGGGTTGGTGGCAAGGTGAGGCTAGGTGTCATTCCAAGAACTAGATGAGTCATCTTGTCATTATGACAAAGGTTAACCAATGCTTAGTGTGTTTAATCGGGTTGCTTAATCACTTAATGATCCGAGATTTGAGTTTTCATAATGCTTAGGTTTGTGTTGATGTTAAGTTTCACTTGATGTTAACTTGTGTTTGTGATGTTTGGTTGAGTTGTGTTTTGGTTTTATTTATGTATTTTGATCATATGTAGTTTTGTATCAAGGAATCATGTTTATGAATTCATGCATGTGTAACCTCTTGTATTTGCATGCAAGCATGCAATGAACAATACTTATATTCATGTGATGTGCATATGTTTCTTAGCAAAAGATGGTACATGCACACGTAAAAGGGTATGCATGCAACCATGCATACGTATACATATACATATAAGTGAACAATATGCTTATGTAAACAAAATGAAAGCATGTATACGTACATGTATATATAAAAATGTATATATATTAACCTAGATGTGGCTTAGCATATTTAAATGAACTTAGTGTATAAAATTTCTTAATCTAGGGTTGTCACAACCGAGAATAAAACTATAGTTACAAAATGAAAGTAATCATATATCAAACAATAAACACAATATGTGATTGGTGAAAGGAAGTTAAATCAAGGTAACACGACCAAGTGGATAACATTTGCTCTTATTTTAATCGAAATTGGGTGCTTATAGAATTTTGCATTAAAGTATTCTCGAAAGGTTAATAAAGTACATAAAAAAGGAACTAGTTATATAATGATTTTAAACAACAAGAGTTCTCGCATGAATAGTTTTCGCTATCCATAACAACCATTCATAATATGCCAATTCTATTCTCAAGCCTTCTTAACACCCTTATAAACTAATCTAATCAAATTCAATTATAATGATAAGTAAATTCAAACTAAATAACCATAGGGAAAATAGTATCTACATTCAAATAGAGACCGACCAAAACCGAAAATGAAAATAAACAAATCACCTTCAAATTCGACCCACTACTACACAAAATGCATACGCAACACTCCACGACCATCTTCGAACACTCTTGCTCAAATATCCTCTAAATTCAATTCAAATGACAACTCTCCAGCCACTGAATCCATTTTTAAGCACTAGGCCATGGATACGACTTTTAACTGGTCAAAAACCACTTGTATTCATTCAATAAGAACCGAGAATAAAATTATAGTTACAAAATGAAAGTAATCATATATCAAACAATAAACACAATATGTGATTGGTGAAAGGAAGTTAAATCAAGGTAACACGACCAAGTGGATAACATTTATTCTTATTTTAATCGAAATTGGGTGCTTATAGAATTTTGCATTAAATTATTCTCGAAAGGTTAATAAAGTACATAAAAAAGGAACTAGTTATCTAATGATTTTAAACAACAAGAGTTCTTGCATGAATAGTTTTCGGTATCCATAACAACCATTCATAATATGCCAATCATATTCTCAAGCCTTCTTAACACCCTTATTAACTAATCTAATCAAATTCGATTATAATGATCAATAAATTCAAACTAAACAACCATAAAGGGAAGATAGTATCTACATTCATATAGAGACCAAAACCGAAAATGAAAATAAACAAATCACCTTTAAACTCGATCCACTACTACACAAAATGCATACCCAACACTCCACGACCATATTCGAACACTCTTGCTCAAATATCCTCTAAATTCAATCCAAATGACAAATCTCCAGCCACTGAATCCATTTTTAAGCATTAGGCAATGGATACGAGTTTTAATTGATCAAAAACAACTCGTATTCATTCAATAAGAACCGAGAATAAAATTATAGTTACTAAATGATAGTAATCATTGTCAAACATGAAACACAATATGTCATTGATGAAAGGAAGTTAAATCAAGTTAACACGACCAAGTGGATAACATTTATTCTTATTTTAATCGAAATTGGGTGCTTATAGAATTTTGCATTAAAGTATTCTCAAAAGGTTAATAAAGTACATAAAAAAGAAACTAGTTATATAATGATTTTAAACAACAAGAGTTCTTGCATGAATAGTTTTTGGTATCCATAACAACCATTCATAATATGCCAATTCTATTCTCAAGCCTTCTTAACACCCTTATAAGCTAATCTTATCATATTCGATTATAATGATCAATAAATTCAAACTAAACAACCATAAAGGGAAGATAGTATCTACTTTCAAAGAGAGACCAAAACCAAAAATGAAAATAAACAAATAACCTTTAAATTCAATCCACTAATACACAAAATGCATATGCAACACTCCACGACCATCTTCGAACACTCTTGCTCAAATATCCTCCAAATTTAATCCAAATGACAACTCTCCAGCCAAGGAATCCATTTTTAAGCACTAGTCCATGGATACGAGTTTTAACTAAATAAAAACCACTCGTATTCATTCAATAAGAACCGAGAATAAAATTATAGTTACTAAATGAAAGTAATCATATGTCAAACATGAAACACAATATGTGATTGATGAAAGGTAGTTAAATCAAGGTAACAGGACCAAGTGGATAACATTTATTCTTATTTTAATCGAAATTGGGTGCTTATAGAATTTTGCATTAAAGTATTCTTCAAAGGTTAATAAAGTACATAAAAAAAGAACTAGTTATATAATGATTTTAAACAACAAGAGTTCTTGCATGAATAGTTTTCAGTATCCATAACAACCATTCATAATATGCCAATCATATTCTCAAGCCTTCTTAACACCCTTATTAACTAATCTAATCAAATTCGATTATAATGATCAATAAATTCAAACTAAACAACCATAAAGGGAAGATAGTATCTACATTCATATAGAGACCAAAACCAAAAATGAAAATAAACAAATCACCTTTAAACTCGATCCACTACTCACAAAATGCATACGCAACACTCCACGACCATCTTCGAACACTCTTGCTTAAATATCCTCTAAGTTCAATCCAAATGACAAATCTCCAGCCACTGAATCCATTTTTAAGCACTAGGCAATGGATACAAGTTTTAACTGATCAAAAACAACTCGTATTCATTCTATAAGAACGGAGAATAAAATTATAGTTACTAAATGATAGTAATCATTGTCAAACATGAAACACAATATGTGATTGATGAAAGGAAGTTAAATCAAGTTAACACGACCAAGTGGATAACATTTATTCTTATTTTAATCGAAATTGGTGCTTATAGAATTTTGCATTAAAGTATTCTCAAAAGGTTAATAAAGTACATAAAAAAGAAACTAGTTATATAATGATTTTAAACAACAAGAGTTCTCGCATGAATAGTTTTCGGTATCCATAACAACCATTCATAATATGCCAATTCTATTCTCAAGCCTTCTTAACACCCTTATAAGCTAATCTAATCATATTCGATTATAATGCTCAATAAATTCAAACTAAACAACCATAAAGGGAAGATAGTATCTACTTTCAAAGAGAGACCAAAACCAAAAATGAAAATAAACAAATCACCTTTAAATTCGATCCACTAATACACAAAATGCATATGCAACACTCCACGACCACCTTCGAACACTCTTGCTCAAATATCCTCCAAATTTAATCCAAATGACAACTCTCCAGCCAAGGAATCCATTTTTAAGCACTAGTCCATGGATACGAGTTTTAACTGATCAAAAACCACTCGTATTCATTCAATAAGAACCGAGAATAAAATTATAGTTACTAAATGAAAGTAATCATATGTCAAACATGAAACACAATATGTGATTGATGAAAGGAAGTTAAATCAAGGTAACACGACCAAGTGGATAACATTTATTCTTATTTTAATCGAAATTGGGTGCTTATAGAATTTTGCATTAAAGTATTCTTCAAAGGTTAATAAAGTACATAAAAAAGGAACTAGTTATATAATGATTTTAAACAACAAGAGTTCTTGCATGAATAGTTTTCGGTATCCATAAAACCATTCATAATATGCCAATCATATTCTCAAGCCTTCTTAACACCCTTATTAACTAATCTAATCAAATTCGATTATAATGATCAATAAATTCAAACTAAACAACCATAAAGGAAGATAGTATCTACATTCATATAGAGACCAAAACCGAAAATGAAAATAAACAAATCACCTTTAAACTCGATCCACTACTCACAAAATGCATACGCAACACTCCACGACCATCTTCGAACACTCTTGCTTAAATATCCTCTAAATTCAATCCAAATGACAAATCTCCAGCCACTGAATCCATTTTTAAGCACTAGGCAATGGATACAAGTTTTAACTGATCAAAAACAACTCGTATTCATTCAATAAGAACGGAGAATAAAATTATAGTTACTAAATGATAGTAATCATTGTCAAACATGAAACACAATATGTGATTGATGAAAGGAAGTTAAATCAAGTTAACACGACCAAGTGGATAACATTTATTCTTATTTTAATCGAAATTTGGTGCTTATAGAATTTTGCATTAAAGTATTCTCAAAAGGTTAATAAAGTACATAAAAAGAAACTAGTTATATAATGATTTTAAACAACAAGAGTTCTCGCATGAATAGTTTTCGGTATCCATAACAACCATTCATAATATGCCAATTCTATTCTCAAGCCTTCTTAACACCCTTATAAGCTAATCTAATCATATTCGATTACAATGATCAATAAATTCAAACTAAACAACCATAAAGGGAAGATAGTATCTACTTTCAAAGAGAGACCAAAACCAAAATGAAAATAAACAAATCACCTTTAAATTCGATCCACTAATACACAAAATGCATATGCAACACTCCACGACCATCTTCGAACACTCTTGCTCAAATATCCTCCAAATTTAATCCAAATGACAACTCTCCAGCCAAGGAATCCATTTTAAGCACTAGTCCATGGATACGAGTTTTAACTGATCAAAAACCACTCGTATTCATTCAATAAGAACCGAGAATAAAATTATAGTTACTAAATGAAAGTAATCATATGTCAAACATGAAACACAATATGTGATGGATGAAAGGAAGTTAAATCAAGGTAACACGACCAAGTGGATAACATTATTCTTATTTTAATCGAAATTGGGTGCTTATAAATTTTGCATTAAAGTATTCTCAAAGGTTAATAAAGTACATAAAAAAGGAACTAGTTATATAATGATTTTAAACAACAAGAGTTCTTGCATGAATAGTTTTCGGTATCCATAACAACCATTCATAATATGCCAATCATATTCTCAAGCCTTCTTAACACCCTTATAACTAATCTAATCAAATTCGATTATAATGATCAATAAATTCAAACTAAACAACCATAAAGGGAAGATAGTATCTACATTCATATAGAGACCAAAACCGAAAATGAAAATAAACAAATCACCTTTAAACTCGATCCACTACTCACAAAATGCATACGCAACACCCACGACCATCTTCGAACACTCTTGCTTAAATATCCTCTAAATTCAATCCAAATGACAAATCTCCAGCCACTGAATCCATTTTTAAGCACTAGGCAATGGATACAAGTTTTAACTGATCAAAAACACTCGTATTCATTATATAAGAACGGAGAATAAAATTATAGTTACTAAATAAAGTAATCATTGTCAAACATGAAACACAATATGTGATTGATGAAAGGAAGTTAAATCAAGTTAACACGACCAAGTGGATAACATTTATTCTTATTTTAATCGAAATTTGGTGCTTATAGAATTTTGCATTAAAGTATTCTCAAAAGGTTAATAAAGTACATAAAAAAGAAACTAGTTATATAATGATTTTAAACAACAAGAGTTCTCGCATGAATAGTTTTTGGTATCCATAACAACCATTCATAATATGCCAATTCTATTCTCAAGCCTTCTTAACACCCTTATAAGCTAATCTAATCATATTCGATTATAATGATCAATAATTCAAACTAAACACCATAAAGGGAAGATAGTATCTACTTTCAAAGAGAGACCAAAACCAAAATGAAAATAAACAAATCACCTTTAAATTCGATCCACTAATACACAAAATGCATATGCAACACTCCACGACCATCTTCGAACACTCTTGCTCAAATATCCTCCAAATTTAATCCAAATGACAACTCTCCAGCCAAGGAATCCATTTTAAGCACTAGTCCATGGATACGAGTTTTAACTGATCAAAAACCACTCGTATTCATTCAATAAGAACCGAGAATAAATTATAGTTACTAAATGAAATAATCATATGTCAAACATGAAACACAATATGTGATGGATGAAAGGAAGTTAAATCAAGGTAACACGACCAAGTGGATAACATTTATTCTTATTTTAATCAAAATTGGGTGCTTATAGAATTTTGCATTAAAGTATTCTTCAAAGGTTAATAAAGTACATAAAAAAGGAACTAGTTATATAATGATTTTAAACAACAAGAGTTCTTGCATGAATAGTTTTCGGTATCCATAACAACCATTCATAATATGCCAATCATATTCTCAAGCCTTCTTAACACCCTTATTAACTAATCTAATCAAATTCGATTATAATGATCAATAAATTCAAACTAAACAACCATAAAGGGAAGATAGTATCTACATTCATATAGAGACCAAAACCGAAAATGAAAATAAACAAATCACTTTAAACTCGATCCACTACTCACAAAATGCATACGCAACACTCCACGACCATCTTCGAACACTCTTGCTTAAATATCCTCTAAATTCAATCCAAATGACAAATCTCCAGCCACTGAATCCATTTTTAAGCACTAGACAATGGATACAAGTTTTAACTGATCAAAAACAACTCGTATTCATTCAATAAGAACGGAGAATAAAATTATAGTTACTAAATGATAGTAATCATTGTCAAACATGAAACACAATATGTGATTGATGAAAGGAAGTTAAATCAAGTTAACACGACCAAGTGGATAACATTTATTCTTATTTTAATCGAAATTTGGTGCTTATAGAATTTTGCATTAAAGTATTCTCAAAAGGTTAATAAAGTACATAAAAGAAACTAGTTATATAATGATTTTAAACAACAAGAGTTCTCGCATGAATAGTTTTCGGTATCCATAACAACCATTCATAATATGCCAATTCTATTCTCAAGCCTTCTTAACACCCTTATAAGCTAATCTAATCATATTCGATTACAATGATCAATAAATTCAAACTAAACAACCATAAAGGGAAGATAGTATCTACTTTCAAAGAGAGACCAAAACCAAAAATGAAAATAAACAAATCACCTTTAAATTCGATCCACTAATACACAAAATGCATATGCAACACTCCACGACCATCTTCGAACACTCTTGCTCAAATATCCTCCAAATTTAATCCAAATGACAACTCTCCAGCCAAGGAATCCATTTTAAGCACTAGTCCATGGATACGAGTTTTAACTGATCAAAACCACTCGTATTCATTCAATAAGAACCGAGAATAAAATTATAGTTACTAAATGAAAGTAATCATATGTCAAACATGAAACACAATATGTGATGGATGAAAGGAAGTTAAATCAAGGTAACACGACCAAGTGGATAACATTAATTCTTATTTTAATCGAAATTGGGTGCTTATAAAATTTTGCATTAAAGTATTCTTCAAAGGTTAATAAAGTACATAAAAAAGGAACTAGTTATATAATGATTTTAAACAACAAGAGTTCTTGCATGAATAGTTTTCGGTATCCATAACAACCATTCATAATATGCCAATCATATTCTCAAGCCTTCTTAACACCCTTATTAACTAATCTAATCAAATTCGATTATAATGATCAATAAATTCAAACTAAACAACCATAAAGGGAAGATAGTATCTACATTCATATAGAGACCAAAACCGAAAATGAAAATAAACAAATCACCTTTAAACTCGATCCACTACTCACAAAATGCATATGCAACACCCCACGACCATCTTCGAACACTCTTGCTTAAATATCCTCTAAATTCAATCCAAATGACAAATCTCCAGCCACTGAATCCATTTTTAAGCACTAGGCAATGGATACAAGTTTTAACTGATCAAAAACAACTCGTATTCATTATATAAGAACGGAGAATAAAATTATAGTTACTAAATGATAGTAATCATTGTCAAACATGAAACACAATATGTGATTGATGAAAGGAAGTTAAATCAAGTTAACACGACCAAGTGGATAACATTTATTCTTATTTTAATCGAAATTGGGTGCTTATAGAATTTTGCATTAAAGTATTCTCAAAAGAAAGTTAATAAGTACATAAAAAAGAACTAGTTATATAATGATTTTAAACAACAAGAGTTCTCGCATGAATAGTTTTCGGTATCCATAACAACCATTCATAATATGCCAATTCTATTCTCAAGCCTTCTTAACACCCTTAAACTAATCTAATCAATTCGATTATAATGATCAATAAATTCAAACTAAACAACCATAAAGGGAAGATAGTATCTACTTTCAAGAGAGACCAAAACCAAAAATGAAAATAAACAAATCACCTTTAAATTCGATCCACTAATACACAAAATGCATATGCAACACTCCACGACCATCTTCGAACACTCTTGCTCAAATATCCTCCAAATTTAATCCAAATGACAACTCTCCAGCCAAGAATCCATTTTAAGCACTAGTCCATGGATACGAGTTTTAACTGATCAAAAACCACTCGTATTCATTCAATAAGAACCGAGAATAAAATTATAGTTACTAAATGAAAATAATCATATGTCAAACATGAAACACAATATGTGATGGATGAAAGGAAGTTAAATCAAGGTAACACGACCAAGTGGATAACATTTATTCTTATTTTAATCGAAATTAGGTGCTTATAGAATTTTGCATTAAAGTATTCTTCAAAAGTTAATAAAGTACACAAAAAGGAACTAGTTTATAATGATTTTAAACAACAAGAGTTCTTGCATGAATAGTTTTCGGTATCCATAACAACCATTCATAATATGCCAATCATATTCTCAAGCCTTCTTAACACCCTTATTAACTAATCTAATCAAATTCGATTATAATGATCAATAAATTCAAACTAAACAACCATAAAGGGAAGATAGTATCTACATTCATATAGAGACCAAAACCGAAAATGAAAATAAACAAATCATCTTTAAACTCGATCCACTACTACACAAAATGCATACGCAACACTCACCGACCATCTTCGAACACTCTTGCTTAAATATCCTCTAAATTCAATCCAAATGACAAATCTCCAGCCACTGAATCCATTTTAAGCACTAGACAAGGATACGAGTTTTAACTGATCAAAACAACTCGTATTCATTCAATAAGAACGAGAATAAAATTATAGTTACTAAATGATAGTAATCATTGTCAAACATGAAACACAATATGTGATTGATGAAAGGAAGTTAAATCAAGTTACACGACCAAGTGGATAACATTTATTCTTATTTTAATCGAATTTGGTGCTTATAGAATTTTGCATTAAAGTATTCTCAAAGGTTAATAAAGTACATAAAAAGAAACTAGTTATATAATGATTTTTAACAACAAGAGTTCTCGCATGAATAGTTTTTCGGTATCCATAACAACCATTATAATATGCCAATTCTATTCTCAAGCCTTCTTAACACCCTTATAAGCTAATCTAATCATATTCGATTACAATGATCAATAAATTCAAACTAAACAACCATAAAGGGAAGATAGTATCTACTTTCAAGAGAGACCAAAACCAAAATGAAAATAAACAAATCACCTTTAAATTCGATCCACTAATACACAAAATGCATATGCAACACTCCACGACCATCTTCGAACACTCTGCTCAAATATCCTCCAAATTTAATCCAAATGACAACTCTCCAGCCAAGGAATCCATTTTAAGCACTAGTCCATGGATACGAGTTTTAACTGATCAAAAACCACTCATATTCATTCAATAAGAACCGAGAATAAAATTATAGTTACTAAATGAAAGTAATCATATGTCAAACATGAAACACAATAGGTGATGGATGAAAGGAAGTTAAATCAAGGAACACGACCAAGTGGATAACATTAATTCTTTATTTTAAAATCGAATTGGGTGCTTATAAAATTTTGCCTTAAAGTATTCTTCAAAGGTTAATAAAGTACATAAAAAAGTAACTAGTTATATAATGATTTAAACAATCAAAGGGCTTGCATGAATAGTTTTCGGTATCCATAACAACCATTCATATATGCCAATCATATTCTCCAGCCTTCTTAACACCCTTATTAACTAATCTAATCAAATTCGATTATAATGATCAATAAATTCAAACTAAACAACCATAAGGGAAGATAGTATCTACATTCATATAGAGAAACCAAAACCGAAAATGAAAAGAAACAAATCACCTTGAAAAAACTCGAGCCACTACTCCACAAAATGCATTGTACGCAACACTCCATGACCATCTTCGAACACTCTTGCTCAAATATCCTCTAAATTCAATCCAAATGACAAATCTCCAGCCACTGAATCCATTTTTAAGCACTAGGCAATGGATAAGACTTTTAACTGATAAAAAACAACTCGTATTCATTCAATAAGAACGGAGAATAAAATTATAGTTACTAAATGAAGTAATCATTGTCAAACATGAAACACAATATGTGATTGATGAAAGGAAGTTAAATCAAGGTAACACGACCAAGTGGATAACATTTATTCTTATTTTAATCGAAATTTGGTGCTTATAGAATTTTGCATTAAAGTATTCTCAAAAGGTTAATAAAGTACATAAAAAAGAAACTAGTTATATAATGATTTTAAACAACAAGAGTTCTCGCATGAATAGTTTTCGGTATCCATAACAACCATTCATAATATGCCAATTCTATTCTCAAGCCTTCTTAACACCCTTATAAGCTAATCTAATCATATTCGATTATAATGATCAATAAATTCAAACTAAACAACCATAAAGGGAAGATAGTATCTACTTTCAAAGAGAGACCAAAACCAAAAATGAAAATAAACAAATCACCTTTAAATTCGATCCACTAATACACAAAATGCATATGCAACACTCCACGACCATCTTCGAACACTCTTGCTCAAATATCCTCCAAATTTAATCCAAATGACAACTCTCCAGCCAAGGAATCCATTTTTAAGCACTAGTCCATGGATACGAGTTTTAACTGATCAAAAACCACTCGTATTCATTCAATAAGAACCGAGAATAAAATTATAGTTACTAAATGAAAGTAATCATATGTCAAACATGAAACACAATATGTGATTGGTGAAAGGAAGTTAAATCAAGGTAACACGACCAAGTGGATAACATTTATTCTTATTTTAATCGAAATTGGGTGCTTATAGAATTTTGCATTAAAGTATTCTCGAAAGGTTAATAAAGTACATAAAAAAGGAACTAGTTATATAATGATTTTAAACAACAAGAGTTCTCGCATGAATAGTTTTCGGTATCCATAACAACCATTCATAATATGCCAATTATATTCTCAAGCCTTCTTAACACCCTTATAAACTAATCTAATCAAATTCGATTATAATGATCAATAAATTCAAACTAAACAACCATAAAGGGAAGATAGTATCTACATTCATATAGAGACCAAAACCGAAAATGAAAATAAACAAATCACCTTTAAATTCGATCCACTACTACACAAAATGCATACGCAACACTCCACGACCATCTTCGAACACTCTTGCTCAAATATCCTCTAAATTCAATCCAAATGACAAATCTCCAGCCACTGAATCCATTTTTAAGCACTAGGCAATGGATACGAGTTTTAACTGATCAAAAACAACTCGTATTCATTCAATAAGAACCGAGAATAAAATTATAGTTACTAAATGAAAGTAATCATTGTCAAACATGAAACACAATATGTGATTGATGAAAGGAAGTTAAATCAAGTTAACACGACCAAGTGGATAACATTTATTCTTATTTTAATCGAAATTGGGTGCTTATAGAATTTTGCATTAAAGTATTCTCAAAAGGTTAATAAAGTACATAAAAAAGAAACTAGTTATATAATGATTTTAAACAACAAGAGTTTCGCATGAATAGGTTTTGGTATCCATAACAACCATTCATAATATGCCAATTCTATTCTCAAGCCTTCTTAACACCCTTATAAACTAATCTAATCAAATTCGATTATAATGATCAATAAATTCAAACTAAACAACCATAAAGGGAAGATAGTATCTACTTTCAAAGAGAGACCAAAACCAAAAATGAAAATAAACAAATCACCTTTAAATTCGATCCACTAATACACAAAATGCATATGCAACACTCCACGACCATCTTCGAACACTCTTGCTCAAATATCCTCCAAATTTAATCCAAATGACAACTCTCCAGCCAAGGAATCCATTTTAAGCACTAGTCCATGGATACGAGTTTTAACTGATCAAAAACCACTCGTATTCATTCAATAAGAACCGAAAATAAAATTATAGTTACTAAATGAAAATAATCATATGTCAAACATGAAACACAATATGTGATTGGTGAAAGGAAGTTAAATCAAGGTAACACGACCAAGTGGATAACATTTATTCTTATTTTAATCGAAATTGGGTGCTTATAGAATTTTGCATTAAAGTATTCTCGAAAGGTTAATAAAGTACATAAAAAAGGAACTAGTTATATAATGATTTTAAACAACAAGAGGTCTTGCATGAATAGTTTTCGGTATCCATAACAACCATTCATAATATGCCAATCATATTCTCAAGCCTTCTTAACACCCTTATTAACTAATCTAATCAAATTCGATTATAATGATCAATAAATTCAAACTAAACAACCATAAAGGGAAGATAGTATCTACATTCATATAGAGACCAAACCGAAAATGAAAATAAACAAATCACCTTTAAACTCGATCCACTACTACACAAAATGCATACGCAACACTCCACGACCATCTTCGAACACTCTTGCTCAAATATCCTCTAAATTCAATCCAAATGACAAATCTCCAGCCACTGAATCCATTTTTAAGCACTAGCCATGGATACGAGTTTTAACTGATCAAAAACAACTCGTATTCATTCAATAAGAACGAGAATAAAATTATAGTTACTAAATGAAAGATCATTGTCAAACATGAAACACAATATGTGATTGATGAAAGGAAGTTAAATCAAGTTAACACGACCAAGTGGATAACATTTATTCTTATTTTAATCGAAATTGGGTGCTTATAGAATTTTGCATTAAAGTATTCTCAAAGGTTAATAAAGTACATAAAAAGAAACTAGTTATATAATGATTTAAACAACAAGAGTTCTCGCATGAATAGTTTTCGGTATCCATAACACACCATTCATAATATGCCAATTCTATTCTCAAGCCTTCTTAACACCCTTATAAACTAATCTAATCATATTCGATTATAATGATCAATAAATTCAAACTAAACACCATAAAGGGAAGATAGTATCTACTTTCAAAGAGAGACCAAAACCAAAAATGAAAATAAACAAATCACCTTAAATTCGATCCACTAATACACAAAATGCATATGCAACACTCCACGACCATCTTCGAACACTCTTGCTCAAATATCCTCCAATTTAATCCAAATGACAACTCTCCAGCCAGGAATCCATTTTAAGCACTAGTCCATGGATACGAGTTTTAACTGAATAAAAAACCACTCGTATTCATTCAATAAGAACCGAGAATAAAATTATAGTTACTAAATGAAAGTAAAATATGTCAAACATGAAACACAATATGTGATTGATGAAAAGGAAGTTAAATCAAGGTAACACGACCAAGTGGATAACATTTATTCTTATTTTAATCGAAATTGGGTGCTTATAGAATTTTGCATTAAAGTATTCTCGAAAGGTTAATAAAGTACATAAAAAAGGAACTAGTTATATAATGATTTTAAAACACACAAGGTTCTCGCATGAATAGTTTTCGCTATCCATAACAACCATTCATAATATGCCAATATATTCTCAAGCCTTCTTAACACCCTTATAAACTAATCTAATCAAATTCGATTATAATGATCAGTAAATTCAAACTAAACAACCATAAGGGAAGATAGTATCTACATTCAAATAGAGACCAAAACCGAAAATGAAAATAAACAAATCACCTTTAAACTCGATCCACTACTATACAAAATGCATACGCAACACTCCACGACCATCTTCGAACACTCTTGCTCAAATATCCTCTAAATTCAATTCAATAACAACTCTCAGCCACTGAATCCATTTTAAGCACTAGGCAATGGATACAAGTTTTAACTGGTCAAAAACCACTCGTATTCATTCAATAAGAACGGAAAATAAAATATAGTACTAAATTGAAAGTAACATATATCAAACATGAAAACACATATGTGATTGATGAAAGGAAGTTCAATCAAGAAAAATAACACGACAAGTGGATAACATTTATTCTTATTTTAATCGAAATTGGGTGCTTATAGAATTTTTTTGTAAAGTTTCTCGTGTTAATAAAGTTACATAAAAAAGGTTTTATATATTGATTTTACCAAGGTCTGAATCTGTCACGACTATCTTTATATCCATTATACTGGGTTCTAATATGTTACCTCTTAAAGATTCGATTCTTAATATCAGATAATTCTCTTAAATCATGAATTAAATCTTCCAATGAAAGGGATAAAACAATCTGGCAGCAAAGATCAGAAACCATTTACGGGATAAATGCCAAGGAACCTTTCACCTACCTCCCTATCTCTTATAAACATAATGTGCAAATTGAAAACCATGGGGCCAAGAAACATCTTGCTCACGATCCTAAACCCTAATGGGGCAAACTCACATCCCATGCAAAACCCTAATCCGGAGATAACCATGCAAAACCCTTTAAGCCGAAACGACGTCCCCGGTGTTCAAGATTATCCAAGACTGCCCAGGGAGTGGTCGAATGTAAAGCAAACAGAAAGTATCGAAAACGAATTTGTTGGGTGATAAAGGAACAAAAGAAAATTAAGGTGACAATTGCCACGCCTAATCTGAATTGATACGAAGACTTCTTATGAACCATGAGTAAACTCGGGCAAACATAAAACAAGCTAACTTTAGAGAATGGAAAACGTGGAGATAAAATGAGTTTAAAGTTGATGTGGTTTTGCTAAGGATATCAAATGCGCGTCATAAGAAAGATTGCCAATACTTAGTGCCTTATTTTCTTCCTTATAGATTACCTTTTCCATAATCGATTATTATGTCAAATATTAACTGGGCAACAAAGTCATGGATTACAAAGCTTATGGATGAACGTTCATGAAATGTTCTTTTTCAAGTTCAAGTCAGAAATACTAGGGTTGATGCAAGTTTAACTTTCCAGGGCGGCCCTTGCGATGATACGTAACACTCCTATTATCCTAAATATTTGGGATCCTATGATAACTTTACATAAAGAGACTTGAAGGAAGGTGTGTTTAAAGGAATGAAAATTCACGACGTACCAATGGCAGCATACCACTGAGGATGGGTTCTTAGCCTTCTTGCTTCTAAGATAGGTGCACGAAGAGGATTGATCCTATACCGAAACATGTTATCGATGGATGGGGAAGGAACACTAAACTCGACCATGATTGAAATAGTGGATGATGATATGGAGTTTAAAACAAACTTGTAAATGCTTTTTATAAATGCAGGAGGAGACGGATATAGAAAGCTTCTATGGAAGTAGAATCCGAATAAGAAACCACAAAGGTGTAGTGGCTATCCAAAATTTTCATCATGATGAATTAATTCTCCGCTTTTTTAAACCGAATAAAACTCAATCTAGTGTCTAAGGATCAGGAGGGATTCACTCAAGTTTTTCCAAAAAAGAAAAAAAAGGCAAGCTATTGGAGTTCCAATTGCTAAAACGAAACCAACTCTAGTTTATAGAGTTAAACATGATTCGGGAAACAAACAAAAAGCAAAACAAACCCAACACACTAGAATTTCGCTTAGCACATCCAAATGGTTTGCTATCCTTAACTCTGACCCAGGCACGGCATAACCAAACTGTGAATGACGATGAAATTAGACCTAGTTAGCTACTAAACTGGTGAAACACAGCGTTTTATGTCAAACGACAATATGTGATAGGAAAGGAAGTTCAATCTGAGGGAACAACCACACTTTCTCAGGTCAAAGGGGTTTACAATGAATGCATAGTTGCTTGGAAATAAGTATTTAAATCGATAATGAAACAAAAAAGGAAGTGCGTTAGTTGATTAAATGATAACGGATTCAGGTTTGTTGCAATTCTAGAATCTATGTAGATATTTATAATTTGTTTCTCAAGTTTCGTCAGGTTTTCAGGAAACTAATTGGAATTCGACATCGAATGATAGTCAATGTTCAAATGGAACGCTTATTATCTTAATTGGATCCTCTAATGTTGATATTATGGACCTTTCACCAAACTGCAAAGTATCCAAGTTCAGACCAAATCGAAATGAAAACAAATCACCTTTTGATCCACTTACCCAACGATCATCATTCATGTCATTTACCTTCGTCTTCAATCAATCAAACTTCAAAGAAACGAATAGGGTTCGACCATTTGAAGACTTGGAAGTATTGGCTATCAAGACTTGAAGATACAAGTGAACGGTACATTTCAAAATTAGACTAGAATAATTAGTCTAGTGAAATTTAGTCATATATCTTGTTAAGTTGCAACAAGTTGTGATATGTGAACTGAAATTAGATTGAACTCTGTAATTCGACAAGTTTGTAACATTTATTTTTTTAATACAATTGGGGTTAAGTAATTTTGCCTAAAAAAAAGGTTAATAAATACATAAAAAGGAACTAGTTATATAATGATTTTAAACAACAAGAGTTCTCGCATGAATAGTTTTCGCTATCCATAACAACCATTCATAATATGCCAATTATATTCTCAAGCCTTCTTAACACCCTTTTAAACTAATCTAATCAAATTCGATTATAATGATCAGTAAATTCAAACTAAAGAACCATAAAGGGAAGATAGTATCTACATTCAAATAGAGACCAAAACCGAAAATGAAAATAAACAAATCACCTTTAAATTCGATCCACTACTATACAAATGCATACGCATCACTCCACGACCATCTTCGAACACTCTTGCTCAAATATCCTCTAAATTCAATTCAAATGACAACTCTCCAGCCACTGAATCCAGTTTTAAGCACTAGGCCATGGATACGACTTTTAACTGGTCAAAAACCACTCGTATTCATTCAATAAGAACCGAAAATAAAATTATAGTTACTAAATGAAAGTAATCATATATCAAACATGAAACACAATATGTGATTGGTGAAAGGAAGTTAAATCAAGGTAACACGACCAAGTGGATAACATTTATTCTTATTTTAATCAAAATTGGGTGCTTATAGAATTTTGCACTAAAGTATTCTCGAAAGGTTAATAAAGTACATAAAAAGGAACTAGTTATAATGATTTTAAACAACAAGAGTTCTCGCATGAATAGTTTTCGGTATCCATAACAACCATTCATAATATGCCAATTCTATTCTCAAGCCTTCTTAACACCCTTATAAACTAATCTAATCAAATTCGATTATAATGATCAGTAAATTCAAACTAAACAACCATAAAGGGAAGATAGTATCTACATTCAAATAGAGACCAAAACCGAAAATGAAAATAAACAAATCACCTTTAAAATTCGATCCACTACTACACAAAATGCATACGCAACACTCCACGACCATCTTCGAACTCTCTTGCTCAAATATCCTCTAAATTCAATCCAAATGACAACTCTCCAGCCACTGAATCCATTTTTAAGCACTAGGCCATGGATACGAGTTTTAACTGATAAAAAACAACTCGTATTCATTCAATAAGAACCGAGAATAAATTATAGTTACTAAATGAAAGTAATCATATGTCAAACATGAAACACAATATGTGATTGATGAAAGGAAGTTAAATCAAGGTAACACGACCAAGTGGATAACATTTATTCTTATTTTAATCGAAATTGGGTGCTTATAGAATTTTGCATTAAAGTATTCTCGAAAGGTTAATAAAGTACATAAAAAAGGAACTAGTTATATAATGATTTTAAACAACAAGAGTTCTCGCATGAATAGTTTTCGCTATCCATAACAACCATTCATAATATGCCAATTATATTCTCAAGCCTTCTTAACACCCTTATAAACTAATCTAATCAAATTCGATTATAATGATCAGTAAATTCAAACTAAACAACCATAAAGGGAAGATAGTATCTACATTCAAATAGAGACCAAAACCGAAAATGAAAATAAACAAATCACCTTTAAATTCGATCCACTACTACACAAAATGCATACGCAACACTCCACGACCATCTTCGAACACTCTTGCTCAAATATCCTCTAAATTCAATCCAAATGACAACTCTCCAGCCACTGAATCCATTTTTAAGCACTAGGCCATGGATACGAGTTTTAACTGATAAAAAACCACTCGTATTCATTCAATAAGAACCAAGAATAAAATTATAGTTACTAAATGAAAGTAATCATATGTCAAACATGAAACACAATATGTGATTGGTGAAAGGAAGTTAAATCAAGGTAACACGACCAAGTGGATAACATTTATTCTTATATAAATCGATATTGGGTGCTTATAGAATTTGCATTAAAGTATTCTCGAAAGGTTAATAAAGTACATAAAAAAGGAACTAGTTATATAATGATTTTAAACAACAAGAGTTCTCGCATGAATAGTTTTCGCTATCCATAACAACCATTCATAATATGCCAATTATATTCTCAAGCCTTCTTAACACCCTTATAAACTAATCTAATCAAATTCGATTATAATGATCAGTAAATTCAAACTAAACAACCATAAAGGGAAGATAGTATCTACATTCAAATAGAGACCAAAACCGAAAATGAAAATAAACAAATCACCTTTAAAATTCGATCCACTACTACACAAAATGCATACGCAACACTCCACGACCATCTTCGAACACTCTTGCTCAAATATCCTCTAAATTCAATCCAAATGACAACTCACCAGCCACTGAATCCATTTTTAAGCACTAGGCCATGGATACGAGTTTTAACTGATCAAAAACCACTCGTATTCATTCAATAAGATCGAGAATAAAATTATAGTTACTAAATGAAAGTAATCATATGTCAAACATGAAACACAATATGTGATTGATGAAAGGAAGTTAAATCAAGGTAACACGACCAAGTGGATAACATTTATTCTTATTTTAATCGAAATTGGGTGCTTATAGAATTTTGCATTAAAGTATTCTCGAAAGGTTAATAAAGTACATAAAAAAGGAACTAGTTATATAATGATTTTAAACAACAAGAGTTCTCGCATGAATAGTTTTCGCTATCCATAACAACCATTCATAATATGCCAATTATATTCTCAAGCATTCTTAACACCCTATTAAGCTAATCTAATCAAATTCGATTATAATGATCAGTAAATTCAAACTAAAGAACCATAAAGGGAAGATAGTATCTACATTCAAATAGAGACCAAAACCGAAAATGAAAATAAACAAATCACCTTTAAATTCGATCCACTACTACAAATGCATACGCAACACTCCACGACCATCTTCGAACACTCTTGCTCAAATATCCTCTAAATTCAATTCAAATGACAACTCTCCAGCCACTGAATCCATTTTTAAGCACTAGGCCATGGATACGAGTTTTAACTGGTCAAAAACCACTCGTATTCATTCAATAAGAACCGAAATAAAATTATAGTTACTAAATGAAAGTAATCATATATCAAACATGAAACACAATATGTGATTGGTGAAAGGAAGTTAAATCAAGGTAACACGACCAAGTGGATAACATTTATTCTTATTTTAATCAAAATTGGGTGCTTATAGAATTTTGCACTAAAGTATTCTCGAAAGGTTAATAAAGTACATAAAAAGGAACTAGTTATATAATGATTTTAAACAACAAGAGTTCTCGCATGAATAGTTTTCGGTATCCATAACAACCATTCATAATATGCCAATTCTATTCTCAAGCCTTCTTAACATCTTATAAACTAATCTAATCAAATTCGATTATAATGATCAGTAAATTCAAACTAAACAACCATAAAGGGAAGATAGTATCTACATTCATATAGAGACCAAAACCGAAAATGAAAATAAACAAATCACCTTTAAATTCGATCCACTACTACACAAAATGCATACGCAACACTCCACGACCATCTTCGAACTCTCTTGCTCAAATATCCTCTAAATTCAATCCAAATGACAAATCTCCAGCCACTGAATCCATTTTTAAGCACTAGGCCATGGATACGAGTTTTAACTGATAAAAAACAACTCGTATTCATTCAATAAGAACCGAGAATAAATTTATAGTTACTAAATGAAAGTAATCATATGTCAAACATGAAACACAATATGTGATTGATGAAAGGAAGTTAAATCAAGTTAACACGACCAAGTGGATAACATTTATTCTTATTTTAATCGAAATTGGGTGCTTATAGAATTTGCATTAAAGTATTCTCGAAAGGTTAATAAAGTACATAAAAAAGGAACTAGTTATATAATGATTTTAAACAACAAGAGTTCTCGCATGAATAGTTTTCGGTATCCATAACAACCATTCATAATATGCCAATTCTATTCTCAAGCCTTCTTAACACCCTTATAAACTAATCTAATCAAATTCGATTATAATGATCAGTAAATTCAAACTAAACAACCATAAAGGGAAGATAGTATCTACATTCAAATAGAGACCAAAACCGAAAATGAAAATAAACAAATCACCTTTAAATTCGATCCACTACTACACAAATGCATACACAACACTCCACGACCATCTTCGAACACTCTTGCTCAAATATCCTCTAAATTCAATCCAAATGACAACTCTCCAGCCACTGAATCCATTTTTAAGCACTAGGCCATGGATACGAGTTTTAACTGATAAAAAACCACTCGTATTCATTCAATAAGATCGAGAATAAAATTATAGTTACTAAATGAAAGTAATCATCATATGTCAAACATGAAACACAATATGTGATTGATGAAAGGAAGTTAAATCAAGGTAACACGACCAAGTGGATAACATTTATTCTTATTTTAATCGAAATTGGGTGCTTATAGAATTAGCATTAAAGTATTCTCGAAAGGTTAATAAAGTACATAAAAAAGGAACTAGTTATATAATGATTTTAAACAACAAGAGTTCTCGCATGAATAGTTTTCGGTATCCATAACAACCATTCATAATATGCCAATTCTATTCTCAAGCCTTCTTAACACCCTTTTAAACTAATCTAATCAAATTCGATTATAATGATCAGTAAATTCAAACTAAACAACCATAAAGGGAAGATAGTATCTACATTCAAATAGAGACCAAAACCGAAAATGAAAATAAACAAATCACCTTTAAATTCGATCCACTACTACACAAAATGCATACGCAACACTCCCACGACCATCTTCGAACACTCTTGCTCAAATATCTCTAAATTCAATCCAAATGACAACTCTCCAGCCACTGAATCCATTTTTAAGCACTAGGCCATGGATACGAGTTTTAACTGATAAAAAACAACTCGTATTCATTCAATAAGAACCGAGAATAAAATTATAGTTACTAAATGAAAGTAATCATATGTCAAACATGAAACACAATATGTGATTGATGAAAGGAAGTTAAATCAAGGTAACACGACCAAGTGGATAACATTTATTCTTATTTTAATCGAAATTGGGTGCTTATAGAATTTTGCATTAAAGTATTCTCGAAAGGTTAATAAAGTACATAAAAAAGGAACTAGTTATATAATGATTTTAAACAACAAGAGTTCTCGCATGAATAGTTTTCGCTATCCATAACAACCATTCATAATATGCCAATTATATTCTCAAGCCTTCTTAACACCCTTTAAACTAATCTAATCAAATCGATTATAATGATCAGTAATTTCAAACTAAAGAACCATAAAGGGAAGATACTATCTACATTAAGATAGAGACCAAAACCGAAAATGAAAATAAACAAATCACCTTTAAATTCGATCCACTACTACACATTTACGCAACACTCCACGACCATCTTCGAACACTCTTGCTCAAATATCCTCTAAATTCAATTCAAATGACAACTCTAGCCACTGAATCCATTTTAAGCACTAGGCCATGGATACGAGTTTTAACTGGTCAAAAACCACTCGTATTCATTCAATAAGAACCGAAAATAAAATTATAGTTACTAAATGAAAGTAATCATATGTCAAACATGAAACACAATATGTGATTGGTGAAAGGAAGTTAAATCAAGGTAACACGACCAAGTGGATAACATTTATTCTTATTTTAATCAAAATTGGGTGCTTATAGAATTTTGCACTAAAGTATTCTCGAAAGGTTAATAAAGTACATAAAAAGGAACTAGTTATAATGATTTTAAACAACAAGAGTTCTCGCATGAATAGTTTTCGGTATCCATAACAACCATTCATAATATGCCAATTCTATTCTCAAGCCTTCTTAACACCCTTATAAACTAATCTAATCAAATTCGATTATAATGATCAGTAAATTCAAACTAAACAACCATAAAGGGAAGATAGTATCTACATTCAAATAGAGACCAAAACCGAAATGAAAATAAACAAATCACCTTTAAATTCGATCCACTACTACACAAAATGCATACGCAACACTCCACGACCATCTTCGAACACTCTTGCTCAAATATCCTCTAATTCAATCCAATGACAACTCTCCAGCCACTGAATCCATTTTTAAGCACTAGGCCATGGATACGAGTTTTAACTGATAAAAAACAACTCGTATTCATTCAATAAGAACCAGAATAAATTTATAGTTACTAAATGAAAGTAATCATATGTCAAACATGAAACACAATATGTGATTGATGAAAGGAAGTTAAATCAAGGTAACACGACCAAGTGGATAACATTTATTCTTATTTTAATCGAAATTGGGTGCTTATAGAATTTTGCATTAAAGTATTCTCGAAAGGTTAATAAAGTACATAAAAAAGGAACTAGTTATATAATGATTTTAAACAACAAGAGTTCTCGCATGAATAGTTTTCGGTATCCATAACAACCATTCATAATATGCCAATTCTATTCTCAAGCCTTCTTAACATCCTTATAAACTAATCTAATCAAATTCGATTATAATGATCAGTAAATTCAAACTAAACAACCATAAAGGGAAGATAGTATCTACATTCATATAGAGACCAAAACCGAAAAATGAAAATAAACAAATCACCTTTAAATTCGATCCACTACTACACAAAATGCATACGCAACACTCCACGACCATCTTCGAACACTCTTGCTCAAATATCCTCTAAATTCAATCCAAATGACAACTCTCCAGCCACTGAATCCATTTTTAAGCACTAGGCCATGGATACGAGTTTTAACTGATAAAAAACAACTCGTATTCATTCAATAAGAACCGAGAATAAAATTATAGTTACTAAATGAAAGTAATCATTGTCAAACATGAAACACAATATGTGATTGATGAAAGGAAGTTAAATCAAGTTAACACGACCAAGTGGATAACATTTATTCTTATTTTATCGAAATTGGGGTGCTTATAGAATTTTGCATTAAAGTATTCTCAAAGGTTAATAAAGTACATAAAAAAGAAACTAGTTTATAATGATTTTAAACAACAAGAGTTCTCGCATGAATAGTTTTCGCTATCCATAACAACCATTCATAATATGCCAATTCTATTCTCAAGCCTTCTTAACACCCTTATAAACTAATCTAATCAAATTCGATTATAATGATCAATAAATTCAAACTAAACAACCATAAAGGGAAGATAGTATCTACATTCAAATAGAGACCAAAACCGAAAATGAAATAAACAAATCACCTTTAAATTCGATCCACTACTACACAAAATGCATACGCAACACTCCACGACCATCTTCGAACACTCTTGCTCAAATATCCTCTAAATTCAATCCAAATGACAACTCTCAGCCACTGAATCCATTTTTAAGCACTAGGCCATGGATACGAGTTTTAACTGATCAAAAACCACTCGTATTCATTCAATAAGAACCGAGAATAAAATTATAGTTACTAAATGAAAGTAATCATATGTCAAACATGAAACACAATATGTGATTGATGAAAGGAAGTTAAATCAAGGTAACACGACCAAGTGGATAACATTTATTCTTATTTTAATCGAAATTGGGTGCTTATAGAATTTTGCACTAAAGTATTCTCGAAAGGTTAATAAAGTACATAAAAAAGGAACTAGTTATATAATGATTTTAAACAACAAGAGTTCTCGCATGAATAGTTTTCGCTATCCATAACAACCATTCATAATATGCCAATTATATTCTCAAGCCTTCTTAACACCCTTTTAAACTAATCTAATCAAATTCGATTATAATGATCAGTAAATTCAAACTAAAGAACCATAAAGGGAAGATAGTATCTACATTCAAATAGAGACCAAAACCGAAAATGAAAATAAACAAATCACCTTTAAATTCGATCCACTACTACACAAAATGCATACGCAACACTCCACGACCATCTTCGAACACTCTTGCTCAAATATCCTCTAAATTCAATTCAAATGACAACTCTCCAGCCACTGAATCCATTTTAAGCACTAGGCCATGGATACGACTTTTAACTGGTCAAAAACCACTCGTATTCATTCAATAAGAACCGAAAATAAAATTATAGTTACTAAATGAAAGTAATCATATATCAAACATGAAACACAATATGTGATTGGTGAAAGGAAGTTAAATCAAGGTAACACGACCAAGTGGATAACATTTATTCTTATTTTAATCAAAATTGGGTGCTTATAGAATTTTGCACTAAAGTATTCTCGAAAGGTTAATAAAGTACATAAAAAAGGAACTAGTTATATAATGATTTTAAACAACAAGAGTTCTCGCGCATGAATAGTTTTCGGTATCCATAACAACCATTCATAATATGCCAATTCTATTCTCAAGCCTTCTTAACATCCTTATAAACTAATCTAATCAAATTCGATTATAATGATCATAAATTCAAACTAAACAACCATAAAGGGAAGATAGTATCTACATTCAAATAGAGACCAAAACCAAAATGAAAATAAACAAATCACCTTTAAATTCGATCCACTACTACACAAAATGCATACACAACACTCCACGACCATCTTCGAACTCTCTTGCTCAAATATCCTCTAAATTTAATCCAAATGACAACTCTCCAGCCACTGAATCCATTTTTAAGCACTAGGCCATGGATACGAGTTTTAACTGATAAAAAACCACTCGTATTCATTCAATAAGAACCGAATAAATTATAGTTACTAAATGAAAGTAATCATATGTCAAACATGAAACACAATATGTGATTGATGAAAGGAAGTTAAATCAAGGTAACACGACCAAGTGGATAACATTTATTCTTATTTTAATCGAAATTGGGTGCTTATAGAATTTTGCATTAAAGTATTCTCGAAAGGTTAATAAAGTACATAAAAAGAAACTAGTTATATAATGATTTTAAACAACAAGAGTTCTCGCATGAATAGTTTTCGCTATCCATAACAACCATTCATAATATGCCAATTAATTCTCAAGCCTTCTTAACACCTTATAAACTAATCTAATCAAATTCGATTATAATGATCAGTAAATTCAAACTAAACAACCATAAAGGGAAGATAGTATCTACATTCAAATAGAGACCAAAACCGAAAATGAAAATAAACAAATCACCTTTAAATTCGATCCACTACTATACAAAATGCATACGCATCACTCCACGACCATCTTCGAACACTTTTGCTCAAATATCCTCTAAATTCAATTCAAATAAAAACTCTCCAGCCACTGAATCCAGTTTTAAGCACTAGGCCATGGATACGACTTTTAACTGGTCAAAAACCACTCGTATTCGTTCAATAAGAACCGAAAATAAAATTATAGTTACTAAATGAAAGTAATCATATGTCAAACATGAAACACAATATGTGATTGGTGAAAGGAAGTTAAATCAAGGAAACACGACCAAGTGGATAACATTTATTCTTATTTTAATCAAAATTGGGTGCTTATAGAATTTTGCACTAAAGTATTCTCGAAAGGTTAATAAAGTACATAAAAAAGGAACTAGTTATATAATGATTTTAAACAACAAGAGTTCTCGCATGAATAGTTTTCGGTATCCATAACAACCATTCATAATATGCCAATTCTATTCTCAAGCCTTCTTAACATCCTTATAAACTAATCTAATCAAATTCGATTATAATGATCAGTAAATTCAAACTAAACAACCATAAAGGGAAGATAGTATCTACATTCAAATAGAGACCAAAACCGAAAATGAAAATAAACAAATCACCTTTAAATTCGATCCACTACTACACAAAATGCATACGCAACACTCCACGACCATCTTCGAACACTCTTGCTCAAATATCCTCTAAATTCAATCCAAATGACAACTCTCAGCCACTGAATCCATTTTTAAGCACTAGGCCATGGATACGAGTTTTAACTGAAAAAAACAACTCGTATTCATTCAATAAGAACCGAGAATAAATGTATAGTTACTAAATGAAAGTAATCATATGTCAAACATGAAACACAATATGTGATTGATGAAAGGAAGTTAAATCAAGTTAACACGACCAAGTGGATAACATTTATTCTTATTTTAATCGAAATTGGGTGCTTATAGAATTTTGCATTAAAGTATTCTCAAAAGGTTAATAAAGTACATAAAAAAGAAACTAGTTATATAATGATTTTAAACAACAAGAGTTCTCGCGCATGAATAGTTTTCGCTATCCATAACAACCATTCATAATATGCCAATTATATTCTCAAGCCTTCTTAACACCCTTATAAACTAATCTAATCAAATTCGATTATAATGATCAGTAAATTCAAACTAAACAACCATAAAGGGAAGATAGTATCTACATTCAAATAGAGACCAAAACCGAAAATGAAAATAAACAAATCACCTTTAAATTCGATCCACTACTACACAAAATGCATACGCAACACTCCACGACCATCTTCGAACACTCTTGCTCAAATATCCTCTAAATTCAATTCAAATGACAACTCTCCAGCCACTGAATCCATTTTAAGCACTAGGCCATGGATACGAGTTTTAACTGGTCAAAAACCACTCGTATTCATTCAATAAGAACCGAGAATAAAATTATAGTTACTAAATGAAAGTAATCATATGTCAAACATGAAACACAATATGTGATTGGTGAAAGGAAGTTAAATCAAGGAACACGACCAAGTGGATAACATTTATTCTTATTTTAATCAAAATTGGGTGCTTATAGAATTTTGCACTAAAGTATTCTCGAAAGGTTAATAAAGTACATAAAAAAGGAACTAGTTATATAATGATTTTAAACAACAAGAGTTCTCGCATGAATAGTTTTCGGTATCCATAACAACCATTCATAATATGCCAATTATATTCTCAAGCCTTCTTAACACCCTTATAAACTAATCTAATCAAATTCGATTATAATGATCAATAAATTCAAACTAAAAAACCATAAAGGGAAGATAGTATCTACTTTCAAAGAGAGACCAAAACCGAAAATGAAAATAAACAAATCACCCTTAAATTCGATCCACTACTACACAAAATGCATACGCAACACTCCACGACCATCTTCGAACACTCTTGCTCAAATATCCTCCAAATTTAATCCAAATGACAACTCTCCAGCCAAGGAATCCATTTTTAAGCACTAGGCCATGGATACGAGTTTTAACTGATCAAAAACCACTCGTATTCATTCAATAAGAACGAGAATAAAATTATAGTTACTAAATGAAAGTAATCATATGTCAAACATGAAACACAATGTGATTGATGAAAGGAAGTTAAATCAAGGTAACACGACCAAGTGGATAACATTTATTCTTATTTTAATCGAAATTGGGTGCTTATAGAATTTTGCACTAAAGTATTCGCGAAAGGTTAATAAAGTACATAAAAAAGGAACTAGTTATATAATGATTTTAAACAACAAGAGTTCTCGCATGAATAGTTTCGCTATCCATAACAACCATTCATAATATGCCAATTATATTCTCAAGCCTTCTTAACACCCTTTTAAACTAATCTAATCAAATTCGATTATAATGATCAAGTAAATTCAAACTAAACAACCATAAAGGGAAGATAGTATCTACATTCAAATAGAGACCAAAACCGAAAATGAAAATAACAAATCACCTTTAAATTCGATCCACTACTACACAAAATGCATACGCAACACTCCACGACCATCTTCGAACACTCTTGCTCAAATATCCTCTAAATTCAATTCAAATGACAACTCTCCAGCCACTGAATCCAGTTTTAAGCACTAGGCCATGGATACGAGTTTAACTGATCAAAAACCACTCGTATTCATTCAATAAGAACCGAAAATAAAATTATAGTTACTAAATGAAAGTAATCATATATCAAACATGAAACACAATATGTGATTGGTGAAAGGAAGTTAAATCAAGGTAACACGACCAAGTGGATAACATTTATTCTTATTTTAATCGAAATTGGGTGCTTATAGAATTTGCATTAAAGTATTCTCGAAAGGTAATAAAGTACATAAAAAAGGAACTAGTTATAATGATTTTAAACAACAAGAGTTCTCGCATGGAATAGTTTCGGTATCCATAACAACCATTCATAATATGCCAATTCTATTCTCAAGCCTTCTTAACACCCTTATAAACTAATCTAATCAAATTCGATTATAATGATCAGTAAATTCAAACTAAACAACCATAAAGGGAAGATAGTATCTACATTCAAATAGAGACCAAAACCGAAAATGAAAATAAACAAATCACCTTTAAATTCGATCCACTACTACACAAAATGCATACGCAACACTCCACGACCATCTTCGAACTCTCTTGCTCAAATATCCTCTAAATTCAATCCAAATGACAACTCTCCAGCCACTGAATCCATTTTTAAGCACTAGGCCATGGATACGAGTTTTAACTGATCAAAAACAACTCGTATTCATTCAATAAGAACCGAGAATAAAATTATAGTTACTAAATGAAAGTAATCATATGTCAAACATGAAACACAATATGTGATTGATGAAAGGAAGTTAAATCAAGTTAACACGACCAAGTGGATAACATTTATTCTTATTTTAATCGAAATTGGGTGCTTATAGAATTTTGCATTAAAGTATTCTCAAGGTTAATAAAGTACATAAAAAAGGAACTAGTTATATAATGATTTTAAACAACAAGAGTTCTCGCATGAATAGTTTTCGCTATCCATAACAACCATTCATAATATGCCAATTATATTCTCAAGCCTTCTTAACACCCTTATAAACTAATCTAATCAAATTCGATTATAATGATCAGTAAATTCAAACTAAAGAACCATAAAGGGAAGATAGTATCTACATTCAAATAGAGACCAAAACCGAAAATGAAAACAAAACAAATCACCCTTAAATTCGATCCACTACTACACAAAATGCATACGCAACACTCCACGACCATCTTCGAACACTCTTGCTCAAATATCCTCTAAATTCAATCCAAATGACAACTCTCCAGCCACTGAATCCATTTTTAAGCACTAGGCCATGGATACGAGTTTTAACTGGTCAAAAACCACTCGTATTCATTCAATAAGAACCGAGAATAAAATTATAGTTACTAAATGAAAGTAATCATATGTCAAACATGAAACACAATATGTGATTGGTGAAAGGAAGTTAAATCAAGGTAACACGACCAAGTGGAAAAACATTTATTCTTATTTTAATCAAATTGGGTGCTTATAGAATTTTGCACTAAAGTATTCTCGAAAGGTTAATAAAGTACATAAAAAAGGAACTAGTTATATAATGATTTTAAACAACAAGAGTTCTCGCATGAATAGTTTTCGGTATCCATAACAACCATTCATAATATGCCAATTCTATTCTCAAGCCTTCTTATTAACACCCTTATAAACTAATCTAATCAAATTCGATTATAATGATCAGTAAATTCAAACTAAACAACCATAAAGGGAAGATAGTATCTACATTCAAATAGAGACCAAAACCGAAAATGAAAATAAACAAATCACCTTTAAATTCGATCCACTACTACACAAATGCATACGCAACACTCCACGACCATATTCGAACACTCTTGCTCAAATATCCTCTAAATTCAATCCAAATGACAACTCTCCAGCCACTGAATCCATTTTTAAGCACTAGGCCATGGATACGAGTTTTAACTGATCAAAAACCACTCGTATTCATTCAATAAGAACCGAGAATAAAATTATAGTTACTAAATGAAAGTAATCATATGTCAAACATGAAACACAATATGTGATTGATGAAAGGAAGTTAAATCAAGGTAACACGACCAAGTGGATAACATTTATTCTTATTTTAATCGAAATTGGGTGCTTATAGAATTTTGCACTAAAGTATTCTCGAAAGGTTAATAAAGTACATAAAAAAGAAACTAGTTATATAATGATTTTAAACAACAAGAGTTCTCGCATGAATAGTTTTCGCTATCCATAACAACCATTCATAATATGCCAATTCTATTCTCAAGCCTTCTTAACACCCTTATAAACTAATCTAATCAAATTCGATTATAATGATCAGTAAATTCAAACTAAAGAACCATAAAGGGAAGATAGTATCTACATTCAAATAGAGACCAAAACCGAAATGAAAATAAACAAATCACCTTTAAATTCGATCCACTACTATACAAAATGCATACGCATCACTCCACGACCATCTTCGAAACTCTTGCTCAAATATCCTCTAAATTCAATTTCAAATGACAACTCTCCAGCCACTGAATCCAGTTTTAAGCACTAGGCCATGGATACGACTTTAACTGGTCAAAAAACACTCGTATTCATTCAATAAGAACGAAAATAAAATTATAGTTACTAAATGAAAGTAGTAATCATATCAAACATGAAACACAATATGTGATTGGTGAAAGGAAGTTAAATCAAGGTACGACCAAGTGGAACATTTATTCTTATTTTAATCAAAATGGGTGCTTATAGAATTTGCACTAAAGTATTCTCGAAAGGTTAATAAAGTACATAAAAAGGAACTAGTTATAATGATTTTAAACAACAAGAGTTCTCGCATGAATAGTTTTCGGTTCCATAACAACCATTCATAATATGCCAATTCTATTCTCAGCCTTCTTAACATCCTTATAAACTAATCTAATCAAATTCGATTATAATGATTAGTAAATTCAAACTAAACAACCATAAAGGGAAGATAGTATCTACATTCATATAGAGACCAAAACCGAAAATGAAAATAAACAAACAATCACCTTTATTTTCGATCCACTACTACACAAAATGCATACAACACTCCACGACCATCTTCGAACTCTCTTGCTCAAATATCCTCTAAATTCAATCAAAATGACAAACTCTCCAGACAACTGAATCCAATTTTAAGCACTAGGCCATGGATACGAGTTTTAACTGATAAAAAACAACTCGTATTCATTCAATAAGAAACCGAGAATAAATTATAGTTACTAAATGAAAGTAATCATATGTCAAACATGAAACACAATATGTGATTGATGAAAGGAGAAGTTAAATCAATAAGGTAACACGACCAAGTGGATAACATTTATTCTTATTTTAATCGAAATTGGGTGCTTATAGAATTTTGCATTAAAGTATTCTCGAAAGGTTAATAAAGTACATAAAAAAGAAACTAGTTATATAATGATTTTAAACAACAAGAGTTCTCGCATGAATAGTTTTGGTATCCATAACAACCATTCATAATATGCCAATTCTATTCTCAAGCCTTCTTAACACCCTTATAAACTAATCTAATCAAATTCGATTATAATGATCAATAAATTCAAACTAAAAAACCATAAAGGGAAGATAGTATCTACTTTCAAAGAGAGACCAAACCAAATGAAAATAAACAAATCACCTTTAAATTCGATCCACTACTATACACAAAATGCATACGCAACACTCCACGACCATCTTCGAACACTCTTGCTCAAATATCCTCCAAATTCAATCCAAATGACAACTCTCCAGCCACTGAATCCATTTAAGCACTAGGCCATGGATACGAGTTTTAACTGATCAAAAACCACTCGTATTCATTCAATAAGAACCGAGAATAAAATTATAGTTACTAAATGAAAGTAATCATATGTCAAACATGAAACACAATATGTGATTGATGAAAGGAAGTTAAATCAAGGTAACACGACCAAGTGGATAAATTTATTCTTATTTTAATCGAAATTGGGTGCTTATAGAATTTTGCATTAAAGTATTCTCGAAAGGTTAATAAAGTACATAAAAAAGGAACTAGTTATATAATGATTTTAAACAACAACAAGAGTTCTCGCATGAATAGTTTTCGGTATCCATAACAACCATTCATAATATGCCAATTCATATCTCAAGCCTTCTTAACACCCTTCCTTATAACTAATCTAATCAAATTCGATTATAATGATCAATAAATTCAAACTAAACAACCATAAAGGGAAGATAGTATCTACATTCAAATAGAGACCAAACCGAAAATGAAAAATAAACAAATCACCTTTAAATTCGATCCACTACTACACAAAATGCATACGCAACACTCCACGACCATCTTCGAACACTCTTGCTCAAATATCCTCTAAATTCAATCCAAATGACAACTCTCCAGCCACTGAATCCATTTTTAAGCACTAGGCCATGGATACGAGTTTTAACTGATCAAAAACCACTCGTATTCATTCAATAAGAACCGAGAATAAAATTATAGTTACTAAATGAAAGTAATCATATGTCAACATGAAACACAATATGTGATTGATGAAAGGAAGTTAAATCAAGTTAACACGACCAAGTGGATAACATTTATTCTTATTTTAATCGAAATTGGGTGCTTATAGAATTTTGCATTAAAGTATTCTCAAAAGGTTAATAAAGTACATAAAAAAGGAACTAGTTATATAATGATTTTAAACAACAAGAGTTCTCGCATGAATAGTTTTCGGTATCCATAACAACCATTCATAATATGCCAATTCTATTCTCAAGCCTTCTTAACACCCTTATAAACTAATCTAATCAAATTCGATTATAATGATCAGTAAATCAAACTAAACAACCATAAAGGGAAGATAGTATCTACATTCAAATAGAGACCAAAACCGAAAATGAAAATAAACAAATCACCTTTAAATTCGATCCACTACTACACAAAATGCATACGCAACACTCCACGACCATCTTCGAACACTCTTGCTCAAATATCCTCTAATTTAATCCAAATGACAACTCTCCAGCCACTGAATCCATTTTTAAGCACTAGGCCATGGATACGAGTTTTAACTGATCAAAACCACTCGTATTCATTCAATAAGAACCGAGAATAAAATTATAGTTACTAAATGAAAGTAATCATATGTCAAACATGAAACACAATATGTGATTGATGAAAGGAAGTTAAATCAAGGTAACACGACCAAGTGGATAACATTTATTCTTATTTTAATCGAAATTGGGTGCTTATAGAATTTTGCATTAAAGTATTCTCGAAAGGTTAATAAAGTACATATAAAAAGGAACTAGTTATACAATGATTTTAAACAACAAGAGTTCTCGCATGAATAGTTTTCGCTATCCATAACAACCATTCATAATATGCCAATTCTATTCTCAAGCCTTCTTAACACCCTTTTAAACTAATCTAATCAAATTCGATTATAATGATCAGTAAATTCAAACTAAACAACCATAAAGGGAAGATAGTATCTACATTCAAATAGAGACCAAAACGAAAATGAAAATAAACAAATCCTTTAAATTCGATCCACTACTACACAAAATGCATACGCAACACTCCACGACCATCTTCGAACACTCTTGCTCAAATATCCTCTAAATTCAATTCAAATGACAACTCTCCAGCCACTGAATCCATTTTTAAGCACTAGGCATGGATATACAGTTTAACTGGTAAAAAACCACTCGTATTCATTCAATAAGAACCGAGAATAAAATTATAGTTACTAAATGAAAGTAATCATATATCAAACATGAAACACAATATGTGATTGGTGAAAGGAAGTTAAATCAAGGTAACACGACCAAGTGGATAACTTATTCTTATTTTAATCGAAATTGGGTGCTTATAGAATTTGCATTAAAGTATTCTCGAAAGGTTAATAAAGTACATAAAAAAGGAACTAGTTATATAATGATTTTAAACAACAAGAGTTCTCGCATGAATAGTTTTCGGTATCCATAACAACCATTCATAATATGCCAATTCTATTCTCAAGCCTTCTTAACACCTTTATAAACTAATCTAATCAAATTCGATTATAATGATCAATAAATTCAAACTAAAAAACCATAAAGGGAAGATAGTATCTACATTCATATAGAGACCAAAACCGAAAATGAAAATAAACAAATCACCTTTAAATTCGATCCACTACTACACAAATGCATACGCACACTCCACGACCATCTTCGAACACTCTTGCTCAAATATCCTCTAAATTCAATCCAAATGACAACTCTCCAGCCACTGAATCCATTTTTAAGCACTAGGCCATGGATACGAGTTTTAACTGATCAAAAACAACTCGTATTCATTCAATAAGAACCGAGAATAAAATTATAGTTACTAAATGAAAGTATCATATCTCAAACATGAAACACAATATGTGATTGATGAAAAAGGAAGTTAAATCAAGTAACACGACCAAGTGGATAACATTTATTCTTATTTTAATCGAAATTGGGTGCTTATAGAATTTGCATTAAAGTATTCTCGAAAGGTTAATAAAGTACATAAAAAAGGAACTAGTTATATAATGATTTTAAACAACAAGAGTTCTCGCATGAATAGTTTTCGGTATCCATAACAACCATTCATAATATGCCAATTCTATTCTCAAGCCTTCTTAACACCCTTATAAACTAATCTAATCAAATTCGATTATAATGATCAATAAATTCAAACTAAACAACCATAAAGGGAAGATAGTATCTACTTTCAAAGAGAGACCAAAACCGAAAATGAAAATAAACAAATCACCTTTAAATTCGATCCACTACTACACAAAATGCATACGCAACACTCCACGACCATCTTCGAACACTCTTGCTCAAATATCCTCCAAATTTAATCCAAATGACAACTCTCCAGCCAAGGAATCCATTTTTAAGCACTAGTCCATGGATACGAGTTTTAACTGATCAAAACCACTCGTATTCATTCAATAAGAACCGAGAATAAAATTATAGTACTAAATGAAAGTAATCATATGTCAAACATGAAACACAATATGTGATTGATGAAAGGAAGTTAAATCAAGGTAACACGACCAAGTGGATAACATTTATTCTTATTTTAATCGAAATTGGGTGCTTATAGAATTTTGCACTAAAGTATTCTCGAAAGGTTAATAAAGTACATAAAAAGGAACTAGTTATATAATGATTTTAAAAAACAAGAGTTCTCGCATGAATAGTTTTCGCTATCCATAACAACCATTCATAATATGCCAATTATATTCTCAAGCCTTCTTAACACCCTTTTAAACTAATCTAATCAAATTCGATTATAATGATCAGTAAATTCAAACTAAAGAACCATAAAGGGAAGATAGTATCTACATTCAAATAGAGACCAAAACCGAAAATGAAAATAAACAAATCACCTTTAAATTCGATCCACTACTACACAAAATGCATACGCAACACCCACGACCATCTTCGAAAACTCTTGCTCAAATCCTCTAAATTCAATTCAAATGACAACTCTCCAGCCACTGAATCATTTTAAGCACTAGGCCATGGATACGAGTTTTAACTGGTCAAAAACCACTCGTATTCATTCAATAAGAACCGAAAATAAAATTATAGTTACTAAATGAAAGTAATCATATATCAAACATGAAACACAATATGTGATTGGTGAAAGGAAGTTAAATCAAGGAACACGACCAAGTGGATAACATTTATTCTTATTTTAATCAAATTGGGCTTATAGAATTTGCACTAAAGTATTTCGAAAGGTTAATAAAGTACATAAAAAAGGAAACTAGTATATAATGATTTTAAACAAAAGAGTTTCGCATGAATAGTTTCGGTATCCATAACAACCCATTCATAATATGCCAATTCAATTCTCAAAGCTTAAGTAACATCCTTATAAATAATCTAATCAAATTCGATTATAATGATCAATAAATTCAAACCCTAAACAACCATAAAGGGAAGAATAGTATTCTACATTCAAATAGAGACCAAAACCGAAATGAAAATAAACAAATCACCTTTAAATTCGATCCACTACTACACAAAATGCATACGCAACACTCCACGACCATCTTCGAACACTCTTGCTCAAATATCCTCTAAATTCAATTCAAATGACAACTCTCCAGCCACTGAATCCATTTTAAGCACTAGGCCATGGATACGAGTTTTAACTGGTCAAAAACCACTCGTATTCATTCAATAAGAACCGAGAATAAATTATAGTTACTAAATGAAAGTAATCATATGTCAAACATGAAACACAATATGTGATTGGTGAAAGGAAGTTAAATCAAGGTAACACGACCAAGTGGATAACATTTATTCTTATTTTAATCGAATTGGGTGCTTATGAATTTTGCATTAAAGTATTCTCGAAAGGTTAATAAAGTACATAAAAAGGAACTAGTTATATAATGATTTTAAAAACAAGAGTTCTCGCATGAATAGTTTTCGCTATCCATAACAACCATTCATAATATGCCAATTCTATTCTCAAGCCTTCTTAACACCCTTATAAACTAATCTAATCAAATTCGATTATAATGATCAGTAAATTCAAACTAAACAACCACAAAGGGAAGATAGTATCTACATTCATATACAGACCAAAACCGAAAATGAAAATAAACAAATCACCTTTAAATTCGATCCACTACTACACAAAATGCATACGCAACACTCCACGACCATCTTCGAACACTCTTGCTCAAATATCCTCTAAATTCAATTCAAATGACAACTCTCCAGCCACTGAATCCATTTTAAGCACTAGGCCATGGATACGAGTTTTAACTGATCAAAAACCACTCGTATTCATTCAATAAGAACCAAGAATAAAATTATAGTTACTAAATGAAAGTAATCATATGTCAAACATGAAACACAATATGTGATTGGTGAAAGGAAGTTAAATCAAGGTAACACGACCAAGTGGATAACATTTATTCTTATTTTAATCGAAATTGGGTGCTTATAGAATTTTGCATTAAAGTATTCTCGAAAGGTTAATAAAGTACATAAAAAGGAACTAGTTATATAATGATTTTAAACAACAAGAGTTCTCGCATGAATAGTTTTCGCTATCCATAACAACCATTCATAATATGCCAATTCTATTCTCAAGCCTTCTTAACACCCTTATAAACTAATCTAATCAAATTCGATTATAATGATCAGTAAATTCAAACTAAACAACCACAAAGGGAAGATAGTATCTACATTCAAATAGAGACCAAAACCGAAAATGAAAATAAACAAATCACCTTTAAATTCGATCCACTACTACACAAAATGCATACGCAACACTCCACGACCATCTTCGAACACTCTTGCTCAAATATCCTCTAATTTCAATTCAAATGACAACTCTCCAGCCACTGAATCCATTTTTAAGCACTAGGCCATGGATACGAGTTTTAACTGGTCAAAAACCACTCGTATTCATTCAATAAGAACCAAGAATAAAATTATAGTTACTAAATGAAAGTAATCATATGTCAAACATGAAACACAATATGTGATTGGTGAAAGGAAGTTAAATCAAGGTAACACGACCAAGTGGATAACATTTATTCTTATTTTAATCGAAATTGGGTGCTTATAGAATTTTGCATTAAAGTATTCTCGAAAGGTTAATAAAGTACATAAAAAGGAACTAGTTATATAATGATTTTAAACAACAAGAGTTCTCGCATGAATAGTTTTCGCTATCCATAACAACCATTCATATGCCAATTCTATTCTCAAGCCTTCTTAACACCCTTATAAACTAATCTAATCAAATTCGATTATAATGATCAGTAAATTCAAACTAAACAACCACAAAGGGAATAGTATATACAGACCAAAACCAAAAATGAAAATAAACAAATCACCTTTAATTTCGATCCACTACTACACAAAATGCATACGCAACACTCCACGACCATCTTCGAACACTCTTGCTCAAAAATCCTCTAAATTCAATCCAAATGACAACTCTCCAGCCACTGAATCCATTTTTAAGCACTAGGCCATGGATACGAGTTTTAACTGATCAAAAACCACTCGTATTCATTCAATAAGAACCGAGAATAAAATTATAGTTACTAAATGAAAGTAATCATATGTCAAACATGAAACACAATATGTGATTGGTGAAAGGAAGTTAAATCAAGGTAACACGACCAAGTGGATAACATTTATTCTTATTTTAATCGAAATTGGGTGCTTATAGAATTTTGCATTAAAGTATTCTCGAAAGGTTAATAAAGTACATAAAAAGGAACTAGTTATATAATGATTTTAAACAACAAGAGTTCTCGCATGAATAGTTTTCGCTATCCATAACAACCTTTCATAATATGTCAATTCTATTCTCACGCCTTCTTAACACCCTTATAAACTAATCTAATCAAATTCGATTATAATGATCAGTAAATTCAAACTAAACAACCACAAAGGGAAGATAGTATATACAGACCAAACCAAAAATGAAAATAAACAAATCACCTTTAATTCGATCCACTACTACACAAAATGCATACGCAACACTCCACGACCATCTTCGAACACTCTTGCTCAATCCAAATTCACAACTCTCCAGCCACTGAATCCATTTTAAGCACTAGGCCATGGATACGAGTTTTAACTGATCAAAAACCACTCGTATTCATTCAATAAGAACCAGAAAAAATTATAGTTACTAAATGAAAGTAATCATATGTCAAACATGAAACACAATATGTGATTGGTGAAAGGAAGTTAAATCAAGGTAACACGACCAAGTGGATAACATTTATTCTTATTTTAATCGAAATTGGGTGCTTATAGATTTTTGCATTAAAGTATTCTCGAAAGGTTAATAAAGTACATAAAAAAGGAACTAGTTATATAATGATTTTAAACAACAAGAGTTCTCGCATGAATAGTTTTCGCTATCCATAACAACCATTCATAATATGCCAATTCTATTCTCAAGCCTTCTTAACACCCTTATAAACTAATCTAATCAAATTCGATTATAATGATCAGTAAATTCAAACTAAACAACCACAAAGGGAAGATAGTATCTACATTCAAATAGAGACCAAAACCAAAATGAAAATAAACAAATCACCTTTAAATTCGATCCACTACTACACAAAATGCATACGCAACACTCCACGACCATCTTCGAACACTCTTGCTCAAATATCCTCTAAATTCAATTCAAATGACAACTCTCCAGCCACTGAATCCATTTTTAAGCACTAGGCCATGGATACGAGTTTTAACTGATCAAAAACCACTCGTATTCATTCAATAAGAACCGAGAATAAAATTATAGTTACTAAATGAAAGTAATCATATGTCAAACATGAAACACAATATGTGATTGGTGAAAGGAAGTTAAATCAAGGTAACACGACCAAGTGGATAACATTTATTCTTATTTTAATAGAAATTGGGTGCTTAATGAATTTTGCATTAAAGTATTCTCGAAAGGTTAATAAAGTACATAAAAAGGGAACTAGTTATATAATGATTTTAAACAACAAGAGTTCTCGCATGAATAGTTTTCGCTATCCATAACAACCATTCATAATATGCCAATTCTATTCTCAAGCCTTCTTAACACCCTTATAAACTAATCTAATCAAATTCGATTATAATGATCAGTAAATTCAAACTAAACAACCACAAAGGGAAGATAGTATATACAGACCAAAACCAAAAATGAAAATAAACAAATCACCTTTAAATTCGATCCACTACTACACAAAATGCATACGCAACACTCCACGACCATCTTCGAACACTCTTGCTCAAAAATCCTCTAAATTCAATCCAAATGACAACTCTCCAGCCACTGAATCCATTTTTAAGCACTAGGCCATGGATACGAGTTTTAACTGATCAAAAACCACTCGTATTCATTCAATAAGAACCGAGAATAAAATTATAGTTACTAAATGAAAGTAATCATATGTCAAACATGAAACACAATATGTGATTAGTAAAAGGAAGTTAAATCAAGGTAACACGACCAAGTGGATAACATTTATTCTTATTTAATCAAAAGGGTGCTTATAGAATTTTGCATTAAAGTATTCTCGAAAGGTTAATAAAGTACATAAAAAGGAACTAGTTATATAATGATTTTAAACAACAAGAGTTCTCGCATGAATAGTTTTCGCTATCCATAACAACCATTCATAATATGCCAATTCTATTCTCAAGCCTTCTTAACACCTTATAAACTAATCTAATCAAATTCGATTATAATGATCAGTAAATTCAAACTAAACAACCACAAAGGGAAGATAGTATCTACATTCATATAGAGACCAAACCGAAAATGAAAATAAACAAATCACCTTTAAATTCGATCCACTACTACACAAAATGCATACGCAACACTCCACGACCATCTTCGAACACTCTTGCTCAAATATCCTCTAAATTCAATCAAATGACAACTCTCCAGCCACTGAATCCATTTTTAAGCACTAGGCCATGGATACGAGTTTTAACTGATCAAAACCCACTCGTATTCATTCAATAAGAACCGAGAATAAAATATAGTTACTAAATGAAAGTAATCATATGTCAAACATGAAACACAATATGTGATTGATGAAAGAAGTTAATCAAGGTAACACGACCAAGTGGATAACATTTATTCTTATTTAATCGAAATTGGGTGCTTATAGAATTTTGCATTAAAGTATTCTCGAGAGGTTAATAAAGTACATTAAAAAGGAACTAGTTATATAATGATTTTAAACAACGAGAGTTCTCGCATTAATAGTTTTCGCTATCCATAACCACCATTCATATATGCCAATTATATTCTCAGCCTTCTTAACACCCTTATAAACTAATCTAATCAAATTCGATTATAATGATCAGTAATTCAAACTAACAACCCCAAGGGAAATAGTATCTACATTCAAATACAGACCAAAACCAAAAATGAAAATAAACAAATCACCTTTAAATTCGATCCACTACTACACAAAATGCATACGCAACACTCCACGACCATCTTCGAACACTCTTGCTCAAATATACTCTAAATTCAATCCAAATGACAACTCACCAGCCACTGAATCCATTTTTAAGCACTAGGCCATGGATACGAGTTTTAACTGATCAAAAACTCGTATTCATTCAATAAGAACCGAGAATAAAATTATAGTTACTAAATGAAAGTAATCATATGTCAAACATGAAACACAATATGTGATTACTGAAAGGAAGTTAAATCAAGGTAACACGACCAAGTGGATAACATTTATTCTTATTTTAATCGAATTTGGGTGCTTATAGAATTTTGCATTAAAGTATTCTCGAAAGGTTAATAAAGTACATAAAAAAGGAACTAGTTATATAATGATTTTAAACAACAAGAGTTCTAGCATGAATAGTTTTCGCTATCCATAACAACCATTCATAATATGCCAATTATATTCTCAAGCCTTCTTAACACCCTTATAAACTAATCTAATCAAATTCGATTATAATGATCAGTAAATTCAAACTAAACAACCACAAAGGGAAGATAGTATCTACATTCAAATAGAGACCAAAACCGAAAATGAAAATAAACAAATCACCTTTAAATTCGATCCACTACACAAAAATGCATACGCAACATTCCACGACCATATTCGAACACTCTTGCTCAAATATACTCTAAATTCAATTCAAATGACAACTCTCCAGCCACTGAATCCATTTTTAAGCACTAGGCCATGGATAAGAGTTTTAACTGATCAAAAACCACTCGTATTCATTCAATAAGAACCGAGAATAAAATTATAGTTACTAAATGAAAGTAATCATATGTCAAACATGAAACACAATATGTGATTGGTGAAAGGAAGTTAAATCAAGGTAACACGACCAAGTGGATAACATTTATTCTTATTTTAATCGAATTTGGGTGCTTATAGAATTTTGCATTAAAGTATTCTAGAAAGTTTAATAAAGTACATAAAAAAGGAACTAGTTATAGAATGATTTTAAACAACAAGAGTTTTCGCATGAATAGTTTTGGGTATCCATAACAACCATTAATAATATGCCAATTCTATTCTCAAGCCTTCTTAGCACCCTTATAAACTAATCTAATCAAATTCGATAATAATGATCAGTAAATTCAAACTAAACAACCATAAAGGGAAGATAGTATCTACATTCAAATAGAGACCAAAACCGAAAATGTAAATAAACAAATCACCTTTAAATTCGATCCACTACTACACAAAATGCATACGCAACACTCCAAGACCATCTTCGAACACTCTTGCTCAAATATCCTCTAAATTCAATCCAAATGACAACTCTCCAACCACTGAATCCATTTTTAAGCACTAGGCCATGGATACGAGTTTTACCTGATCAAAAAACCACTCGTATTCATTCAATAAGAACCAAGAATAAAATTATAGTTACTAAATGAAAGTAATCATATGTCAAACATGAAACACAATATGTGATTGGTGAAAGGAAGTGAAATCAAGGTAACACGACCAAGTGGAAAAACATTTATTGTTATTTTAATCAAAATTGGGTGCTCATAGAATTTTGCATTAAAGTATTCTCGAAAGGTTAATAAAGTTCATAAAAAAGAACTAGTTATATAATGATTTTAAACAACAAGAGTTCTAGCATGAATAGTTTTCGCTATCCATAACAACCATTCATAATATGCCAATTCTATTCTCAAGCCCTCTTAACACCCATATAAACTAATCTAATCAAATTAGATTATAATGATTAGTAAATTCAAACTAAACAACCATAAAGGGAAGATAGTATCTACATTCAAATAGAGACCAAAACCAAAAATGAAAATAAACAAATCACCTTTAAATTCAATCCACTACTATACAAAATGCATACAGGCAGCACTCCACGACCATCTTTGAACACTCTTGCTCAAATATCCTCTAAATTCAATTCAAATGATAACTCTCCAGTCACTGAATCCATTTTTAAGCACTAGGCTATGGATACGAGTTTTAACTAGTCAAAAACCACTCGTATTCATTCAATAAGAACCGAGAATAAAATTATAGTTACTAAATGAAAGTAATCATATGTCAAACATGAAACACAATATGTGATTGATGAAAGGAAGTTAAATCAAGGTAACACGACCAAGTAGATAAAATTTATTTTTATTTTAATCGAAATTGGGTGCTTGTAGAATTTTGCATTAAAGTATTCTAGAAAGGTTAATAAAGTACATAAAAAAGGAACTAGTTATAGAATGATTTTAAACAACAAGAGTTTACGCATGAATAGTTTTGGGTATCCATAACAACCATTCATAATATGCCAATTCTATTCTCAAGCCTTCTTAGCACCCTTATAAACTAATCTAATCAAATTCGATAATAATGATCAGTAAATTCAAACTAAACAATCATAAAGGGAAGATAGTATCTACATTCAAATAGAGACCAAAAAAAATGTAAATAAACAAATCACCATTAAAATCGATCCACAACGACATAAAATGCATACGCAACACTCCACGACCATCTTCGAACATTCTTGCTCAAATATCCTCTAAATTCAATTCAAATGACAACTATCCAGCCACTGAATCCATTTTTAAGCAGTAGGCCATATATACAAGTTTTAATGGTCAAAAACCACTCGTATTCATTCAATAAGAACCAAGAATAAAATTATAGTTACTAAATAAAAGTAGTCAGATGTCAAACATGAAACACAGTATAAGATTGGTGAAAGGAACTTAAATCAAGGTAACACGAACAAGTGGATAACATTTATTCTTATTTTAATCGAAATTGGGTGATTATAGAATTTTGCATTAAAGTATTCTCGAAAGGTTAATAAAGTACATAAAAAAGGAACTAGTTATATAATGATTTTAAACAACAAGAGTTCTCGCATGAATAGTTTTTGCTATCCATAACAACCATTCATAATATGACAATTCTATTCTCAAGCCTTCTTAACAACCTTATAAACCAATCTAATCAAATTCGATTATAATGATCAATAAATTCAAACTAAACAACCATAAAGGGAAGATAGTATCTACATTCAAATAGAGACCAAAACCGAAAATGAAAATAAACAAATCACCTTTAAATTCAATCCACTACTACACAAAATGCATACAGGCAGCACTCCACGACCATCTTTGAACACTCTTGCTCAAATATCCTCTAAATTCAATTCAAATGACAACTCTCCAGCCACTGAATCCATTTTTAAGCACTAGGCCATGGATACGAGTTTTAACTGGTAAAAAACCACTTGTATTCATTCAATAAGAACCGAGAATAAAATTATAGTTACTAAATGAAAGTAATCATATGTCAAACATGAAACACAATATGTGATTGGTGAAAGGAAGTTAAATCAAGGTAACACGACCAAGTGGAAAAACATTTATTCTTATTTTAATCAAAATTGGGTGCTCATAGAATTTTGCATTAAAGTATTCTCGAAAGGTTAATAAAGTTCATAAAAATTGAACTAGTTATATAATGATTTTAAACAACAAGAGTTCTCGCATGAATTGTTTTCGCTATCCATAACAACCATTCATAATATGCCAATTCTAATCTCAAGCCTTAATAACACCCTTATAAACTAATCTAATCAAATTCGATTATAATAATTAGTAAATTCAAACTAAACAACCACAAAGGGAAGATAGTATCTACATTCAAATAAAGACCAAAACCAAAAATGAAAATAAACAAATCACCTTTAAATTCGATCCACTACTACACAAAATGCATACACAACACTCCACGACCATATTCGAACACTCTTGCTCAAATATACTCTAAATTCAATCCAAATGACAACTCTCCAGCCACTGAATCCATTTTTAAGCACTAGGCCATGGATACGAGTTTTAACTGATCAAAAACCACTCGTATTCATTCAATATGAACCAAGAATAAAATTATAGTTACTAAATGAAAGTAATAATATGTCAAACATGAAACAAAATATGTGATTGATGAAAGGAAGTTAAATCAAGGTAACACGACCAAGTGGATAACATTTATTCTTATTTTAATCGGAATTGGGTGCTTATAGAATTTTGCTTTATAGTATTCTCGAAAGGTTAATAAAGTACATAAAAAAGGAACTAGTTATATAATGATTTTAAGCAAGAAGAGTTCTCGCATGAATAGTTTTTGCTATCCATAACAACCATTCATAATATGCCAATTCTATTCTCAAGCCTTCTTAACACCCTTATAAACTAACCTAATCAAATTCGATTACAATGATTAGTAAATTCAAACTAAACAACCATAAAAGGAAGATAGTATCTACATTCAAATAGAGACCAAAATCAAAAATGAAAATAAAAAAATCACCTTTAAATTCGATCCATTACTACACAAAATGCACAGGCAGCACTCCACGACCATCTTCGAACACTCTTGCTCAAATATCCTCTATATTCAATTCAAATGACAACTCTCCAGCCACTGAATCCATTTTTAAGCACTAGGCCATATATACGAGTTTTAACTGGTCAAAAACCACTCGTATTCATTCAATAAGAACCGAGAATAAAATTATAGTTACTAAATAAAAGTAATCATATGTCAAAATGAAACAAAGTATGTGATTGGTGAAAGGAAGTTAAATCAATGTAACACAACCAAGTGGATAACATTTATTCATATTTTAAGTGAAATTGGGTTCTTATAGAATTTTGCGTTAAAGTATTCTTGAAAGGTTAATAAAGTACATAAAAAAGGAACTAGTTATATAATGATTTTAAACAACAAGAGTTCTCGCATGAATAGTTTTCGCTATCCATAACAACTAGTCATAATATGCCAATTCTATTCTCAAGCCTTTTTAACACCCTTATAAACTAATCTATTCAAATTCGATTATAATGATTAGTAAATTAAAACTAAACAACCATAACGGGAAGATAGTATCTACATTCAAATAGAGACCAAACCGAAAATGAAAATAAACAAATCACCTTTAAATTCAATCCACTACTACACAAAATGCATACGCAACACTCCACGACCATCTTTGAACACTCTTGCTCAAATATCCTCTAAATTCAATTCAAATGACAACTCTCCAGCTACTGAATCCATTTTTAAGCACTAGGCCATGGATACGAGTTTTAACTGGTCAAAAACCACTCGTATTTATTCAATAAGAACCGTGAATAAAATTATAGTTACTAAATGAAAGTAATCATATGTCAAACATGAAACACAATATGTAATTGGTGAAAGGAAGTTAAATCAAGGTAACACGACCAAGTGCATAACATTTATTCTTATTTTAGTTGAAACTGGGTGCTTATAGAATTTTGCATTAAAGTATTCTCAAAAGGTTAATAAAGTACATAAAAAAGGAACTATTTATATAATGATTTTAAACAACAAGAGTTCTCGCATGAATAGTTTTCGCTATCCATAACAACCATTCATAATATGCCAATTCCATTCTCAAGCCTTCTTAACACCCTTATTGTTGGATCTTTTATGCCCAAGACACATACAAGATTGATGTGGTTAGTACGTTATGATCCAAGTCGGGTCATACCCAATAACAAGCTAAACAAACAACAATATATGTTTATTTGTTGATGAGATCATACAAATAAATATTAACACCAATTTAGAAAATTGGTTTTCTAGAACTTTGCTTTGTAAAAGAACAATATTATATGTTTCATGAGAATTTTATTTGTTTCATTATTTAAGTTGGTTAAATAATAACAAATAAAAGTGTGTTAATGTTATAAAATTAAAATAGGTTTTCATTTTATAAACTAATAACTTAAAAGAGTGCAATTTTAGAAAATTACAAAATGGGGGGAAACCCATTTTGAAAAGGGATTTCGGCCGCCCCCTTGGGTTAATGAGGAGTCTTTTGTTTGTCTTGGACACTTCAAGTTTAATCACTCTTGCACTCTTCTAAGAACACACCTTCTCTCTCACACACAAGACAAAGTATTCTCTCCAAAACCTAGAGCTGAAAATTTCGGATTGAAGGCTTCAAGGGCTGAAAATTTCGGATCTTTCAAGGAGCATTGGTAGAGAGTTGAGGTGTTGTGCATCCTAACTTGCAAGGTGTTTGAAAGAACTTGTGGGTATCACAACTTGAGGCTCTCTCTCTCTTGGGGGCTGGATATTCAACAACATCTTCATCTTCATCTTCATCTTCATCTTCATCTTCATCTCATACATCTACAACATTTGTACAAGAAAGGTTGTATCTATGAACTCCCTATGGTTGTTTTATGGTTTGATAGCACATTATTTCACATATATTGTTGATCCTTATTATTGGGTTTTGTTTATTCTTTAAATGGTGAAAATTTTCAGATTGGTAATCATATCTTTAAACCATATATCCGCTGCGTTTTATAATTTAAATGGTTAAACTAGCTTGTTTTACATGTGACAAAACCCATCAATGGCATCTAGAGCCGGTTATGTGGAATATGTGCTTCAAAAGGTCTTGAAAAGTTAGTTTTCATGGACCTTTTCAACCCATTAGGGGCTGTTTTTGCTGTGGATATATGAATCCCTTATGTTTCATGGTTTATTCTTGCATGCTTTAGTATAAACCTTGAAAGATTTACATCAAATGGTTGATTGTGTTGTTTGGACAAACCTTAAAATTTGAGTTCATGTTGGCTGAAATTTTAGGACTGAAATAAGGGATTCATTGTTGTTCTTGGATGTTGAATATGGTTCTCATTATGGTGCATAACATAGCCTTGGCCTTATGTGTTTGGTTTTGGTTAATTGTGATTTGTCATGTTGGTTTTGATTCTTGTAAGGGTTGTAATTTTGTGTTTTGTATTTTGGGTTGTAATTTATTTATTCATTTGGTTATGTAATAAATAGATTAGGTGCATTTCTTTTATTAGAAAAATTGTATTAGGATATGATTTTGTAAAAGAAGATGCACAAGATGAATACTCAAAGAAGGACACAAAAGACATGGACTCTTGAAGCTTTTGGATGTGGATTCAAGTGGGAGTTCATGGACACATTTTGATGTGTCATATCTACCCTTAGGAAAGACCTTATGACAACACTTGTGATGGCAAACAAGTGTGGTCAACTTAGTGGCTATGGTTATGCACTCATGTTTGTATGTTTATGCTTGTTTGGATGTTTGTTGTATGATTGTTGGTTGATATTTGGATATGCATAACAAACCATTAACAATCTTTACAAGCTGAAAATTTGATGGTTCTTTATCATTAAGTGGTTAATAAAAGGTTATTAAAAGGATTAATGGTTTTAATAAAAGAGGTTTTATTAAAAGTGAACCATAGGGTACCTTGTATTAGAAAGCATGCAAATATAAGGTACATAGAGTTTTCTAAACTAAGATTATGAAAACTTTAAATTTCTTTTATAAACAAGTTTAACACCGTCCTTTTGCATAACACTTGAGTCATTTGGAAACTCTTAATGGGATAAAGGTCACCTAACCGTTTTGAGGGAACTTGTGACTTGAGGTGGGGATACCATATTTGTGGGATAAAGGTCACCTAACCACTTATGTTGGAAAACTCACATGTGTGTCCAAGTAGGGTAACTTGATTTGCAAACCATGTTAAATGGATCACCTACAATATGGTTTACAAAGGTGTTGATGGGATAATCATGCCGACTATACATATGATGTTTTAAAGTCAATCCCATACCCTAGAAGTTGCAAAGGGTTGCAATTGTCAAAATGTTGACTACCTTGTTAATTTAAATAATGGGATAAAGGTCACCTAACCACTATTTAAATGTAACGTTGGATTCTAGATTTTAAAATTGTGTAAGACACTTAAAAGGGGTTTTAATTATTAAAAATGAACAATATCGAAATTACTAAAATTGAACTTTGTTATATTTTGTAGATGGCCACCAACAATAATGAAAACAATGAAATCCCGTTCGCTCACTCACTATCTCTAAGGACCATTCTCCAAAAGGAGCGTCTAAACCATAATAACTTTATTGATTGGTTTCGAAACTTGAGAATTGTTCTCAAGCAAGAGAAACGATCATACGTATTAGACGATCCAATTCCCGATCAACCTAGTGAGGATGATGAGGAGGCCTTTAATAATTGGGTGAAATACACTGAGGACTCGGTCCAAGTGTCTTGCCTCATGTTGGCAAGTATGACTCCAGATCTCCAGAAGGAGTATGAACATCATGGAGCATACGACATGATAACCCAGTTGAAGGAAACGTTCCAACAACAAGCACGGGTTGAGCGCTTCGAAACGGTTCGAGCACTCCATGCGTGTCGTATGGACGACACCCAATCTGTTTCATCTTATGTACTTAAGATGAAAAGCCACATCGACCGCCTCGAAAGGCTGAATTGTCCCGTCTCGAAAGAGTTGGCTACGGATTTGATCCTCAACTCTTTGTCAAAAAGGTTTGACAATTTTGTCATGAACTATACCATGAACGGGTGGGACAAGAACATAAGTGAGCTTCACTCTATGCTCAAAACTGCCTAGGCGGCCATGGGTACAAAGGTTTTACCCGTTCTCACCATCAATGAAGGTGGGAACAAGAAGAGGCCTCACCCCGCACCCAAGGCAAATGTTGCCAAGGGTAAAGGGCACGTTAGGGGAAAGGGAAAGGGAGTGGTAAGAGCGGCTCCACCAAAACCAGCAGAGAAGAAGCAAAAGGTTGCTTCAAATGACCCATGCTTTAAGTGTAGGGAGATTGGACATTGGGCAAGAAATTGCCCAGTCCATCTCAAAGAGTTGCAAGCTAAGAGGGATGTTGGGCAAACCTCAGGTACAATTTACATGATTCATATTGATCTAAATTTAATATCCTCTAACATATGGGTATTGGATACCGGATGTGGAACTCACATTTGCAACTTATTGCAGGGGTTCAAAAGAAGTAAGGACTTCAAGAAAGGGGATGTAAGCCTCTACATGGGGAATGGGGCAAAGGTTCAAGTTGAAGGCCAAGGGGACTACATCTTGAAGCTTCCAAATGGTTTGGAAGCAATTTTGAACAATATTTTGTATGCTCCTAGTTTGACTAGGAACATTATTTCTGTTGCCCAATTAAGACAATATGGTTATGTTTTGTCATTTATTGAGAATGAAATTTCGTGTTTCTTTAAATGACACATTTTATTTTAAAGCTATTCCTGTTAATGGTATTTATGAATTGGTTCGTGAAAACACATTATATGATAGCTCATTGTACCAAACCACAACTAAGAAACTCAAATTGGATTTGAGTGATACCTATCTTTGGGATTGCTGTCTTGGTCATATAAACAAGAAGTGCATACAAACAATTCAAAAGAACGGTCTTTTAAAAGCAAATGAATATGATTCATTCGATGTATGTGAATCTTGTTTACAAGGTAAAATGACTAAGGCACCTTTTAGTGGCAAATCTGAAAGGGCAAAAGATTTATTAGGCATCATACATTCGGATGTATGTGGTCCTTTTAAACCAATGACTAGGTACCATGAAAGATACTTCATTACCTTTACCGACAACTATAGTCGATACGGTTATGTGTACTTGTTAAGACACAAAGATGAAGCTTTTGAAATGTTCAAAATCTTCCAAAATGAAGTAGAAAATCAACTCAACAAGAAAATAAAAATTCTTCGCACCGATAGAGGAGGTGAATACCTAAGTGATGCTTTCAGAGATCATCTTAGAAGTTGTGGTATTGTCTCACAACTATCTCCACCTGGAACGCCACAACATAATGGCGTGTCCGAGAGGAGAAATCGAACTCTATTAGATATGGTTTGATCTATGATGGCTAGAAGCTCACTGCCTCTATCATTTTGGGGTTTCGCTTTGCTCTCTGCGGCTCGTATTTTGAATATGTCCCCAACCAAGAAAGTGGAAACGACACCTTTTGAAATATGGCATGGAAGGGTTCTATCACTGTCATATTTAAAGGTATGGGGTTGTGAGGCTTATGTTAAGACTCCCACCTCAAACAAACTAGAAAGTCGTTCCACTAAGTGTATCTTCATTGGATATCCTAGAGATTCTATGGGATATTATTTCTATGATCCATTGGAACAAAAGGAGTTTGTTGCCAAGAAGGCTGAGTTCTTAGAAGCTAAGTTCCTTACAGAAGGAACTAGCAGTAGAACTGTGGATCTTGAAGAGGGTCAAGAACCACAAACCGATACACGTTTGGTTGACACTAGCACTCATCATGAGGATGTTGAGAATGATCAAGTGGTTGATCAATACACACTAAACGTTCGCAGATCTGGTAGAATTAGTAATCCACCTGAAAGATATGGATTTTTCGTAGATGTATGCTATGTGGTAGATTCCGATGAACCAACCACCTACCATGATGCAATGTCCAATTTGGATTGTGACAAATTGCTTGAAGCCATGAACGTTGAGATGCAATCCATGTATGACAACCAAGTGTGGGACTTGGTTGAACCACCTCTTAACTCCAAGATAGTTGGAAGTAAGTGGGTTTTCAAGAAGAAAACCGATATGCATGGAAACTTGGATACTTATAAAGCTAGACTTGTAGCAAAAGGTTTCACTCAAACTCAAGGGGTTGATTATGATGAGACTTTCTCACCGGTTGCAATGCTAAAGTCTATTAGGATATTATTTGCCATAGCTGCTCATTATGATAATGAGATTTGGCAAATGGATGTCAAAACCGCTTTTCTAAATGGATATCTTGAGGAAGATGTCTATATGGTTCAGCCTGAAGGTTTTGTCGATCCAAAACATCCTAACAAAGTATGCAAGTTAAAGAAATCAATCTATGGATTGAAGCAAGCATCAAGAAGTTGGAATCACCGTTTTGATGAAGAAATAATCAAATTTGGGTTCATCAAAAACGCTGATGAAGCATGTGTATATAAGAAAGCTAGTGGGAGCATCACCATTTTCCTAGTATTGTATGTCGAAGACATACTACTATTTGGAAATGACATTCCAACCATGGAAGGTGTGAAAGCCTGGCTTAGAAGCTATTTCTCCATTAAGGATCTTGGTGAAGCCGCCTATATTTTAGGAATAAAGATCTATAGGGATAGATCAAGGCGGTTGATAGGTTTGAATCAAAGTGCATACATTGATAAGATCTTGAAAAGGTTCAAGATGGAAAACTCTAAGAAAGGTACCGTACCTATTCAAAGAGGAACAATATTGAGTAAGACTCAATGTCCAAGCTCAAAGGATGAGCAAGACAAAATGAAGGGAATCCCGTATGCATCTACTATAGGATCTATCATGTATGCAATGATATGCACTAGACCGGACGTGTCATGTGCTTTAAGCATGACAAGCCTATACCAACAAAATCCTGGAAGCAGTCATTGGATGGTTGTTAAGAACATACCTAAGTACCTAAGGAGGACTAAAGATATGTTCCTAATCTATGGATATAGTGAGGAGGAACTCGTAGTAAAGGGTTACACGGATGCGAGTTTCCAAACTGATCAGGATGATTCACGATCACAATCGGGATACATTTTCATCTTGAATGGAGGAGCAATCTCTTGGAAGAGCTCTAAGCAAGATGTGGTGGCATTATCAACTACAGAGTCAGAATACATCGCCGCTTCATTAGCAGCTCAGGAAGCTGCATGGTTAAAGAAGTTCATTGCCGACCTAGGGGTGGTTGCAGGACCGTTTAAGGGCTTTAACACAATTACAACACAACAACACAATGAGGAGATTAACTAAACTTTAATCAAACAGTGAACTGGGTTAACCAAAGTGATACAAAGAACACAAGTAAAGCAAGAGACAGAACAAGAGAGTATGGGTTTCAAGGAGGCAGTATATTGCTTTCTCAAGTTCTTTTACAAGTGTTAAAGCAAAAGAAAGATACAAGAACTTGAAATACTTATACTACAACCTACAGCCGGCTATACTTTGAAAGCCAGCTGGATACAATTGACTAGACACTAACAAAATCAATTGTAGGATCAAAAGGCATATCTGCCTTTTGACCTTGTGACTATGACATGCCATAGCTCACATCCTTATACATTACAAAAAGGATAAAGTACATAAAGTGAAAGTTACAGACTCAAGACCTCAATGTACAGTTACAAAAGCATGAACCTTTTCACCAACTCATGTAAGTTGGTGACTTTATAGAGATGCAGCGGCGGAAAAGGTGCTTTATGGAACAGTACATCAGATAAAGCATGTGTACTAATCTTCGGAGAAATCTTGTCTTCATAGGTTTAAGCTTCGGAAGACTTTGTATTGAGCTTCGAAGACTTCATGTTTGGCTTCGGAGATATTGGTCTTGGCTTCGGAAGATTTTACACTTAGAGTATTTTCTAATGCATTGTGTAAAACTTCCGAAGCATTCTTCACTTCAGTACTTAGTGCATGTTGCTGAGACACTTAGGATGTTTTGGGTTGCATCAGACTTCAGGAATCCTTACAAACTCCCCCTAGGCTGATGCTACCAAAAAACTTAGAAGATCTTCAAATGTTGGTAGTCTTCAGTACAATCAAGACCATTCCTTTCTTCATTAGATGGTCAGGATCATCAAGACTCTCATAGTATCTTCTCATCTCAAAGAGATCATGCAGAGGTAAGTTGATTATGTCTTGCCATGAGTAGACATTCTCAACACCTTGATCTCTGATAACATTCCATCTTTCTGGATTGGTAGAGTAAGTCCAGGACAAGATGGGTGTCTCAGTAGTTAGAGGAGCCACTTGAATAGGAGTTGATTGGGCTGCCTCATCATGCACTTCCTCAGGTTGATCTGATTCAGCCTGAGGTGCAGAGGTAGATGACTTTGGCTTCTTCTTCTTAGTCTTTGGTTTAGAAGCCATTCTCTTCTTCCTCTTAGATGTCTTTAACTGAGAAGACTGGTCTGCAGCACCATGTTGATCATCAGTGTCTTTCTCAGTTGGGTGTTCCTCCCTCACAGGTTCAGAAGGAGAGGGAGTTTGACCCTGCCTAGGATCAGAAGATGAAGCTTGCTGAGGCTCAGCTGGAGGTGCTGGTTGAGGTGTCTCTGGTTGTTCAAACTTGACCTCCACTTCAGGTGGGACTTGACTTGGAAGAGAGTGCAAGTCAATAAGTTCTCCACTTTTAATCTTCTGCTTGATCACCCTAATATGCTCATCCATAGTGGATAGAGACATGGGGCCAAGTCTCCTTCCGGAGAATCCATATAGCTTCAAGAAGCTCACCATTCTTTGTCTGTCAGCAGACTTCTTTGCATTCTTTTGAATGATGGCTCTTGACTTTGCAGCTTCTTCCCTTAGCTTCCTTTTGGTTGTTTTTCTTTCTTTGACTAGCTCAAGCTCAAGTTGCTTTAGGTACTCGAACTCAATGAAGTCATAGGACAGGGGAAGAAGTGCATCTGCCTGATAGAAGCCTGTGGCACTCAGGTAGTTGATCATCTTGATCCTATCTTCTTCTTTATCTACCTGAGGTTCTTGTGGAGCCACATCTTCCTGTGCAGGACTTTCTTGAACTGGTGAGAGAGTGGGAGCATGCTTGTAAAGTCTTTTCTGTCTCTTCTCCTCTTTGAATTGGAGAAGTAGCCTTGCATCCTCTTTCTCCTTCATCTCTCTTGACACTTCCATGTCAGCCAGTTCATTTAACTCTTCTAAGGGGAGGGAGATGATTTCATCAATATCATAGTTCCTGGTCTGTAAGTAGGTAATCCTGACTGCCCTTAACTCATCATCTTGAGTATTTGGTCTGGGGCAGCCCTGATTGCAGCTTGCATGAAGCTAGATGACCCAGTAGAACTTTCTCCCCTTAGTCTCCTTTTCCTCTCTCTCTCTTCCTCCTCAATTTCCTCAGGAGTCATTATCCTTTTCCCTTTGTCACCAACAGACCTTTGTGACTCAGGGTGGATTGAGGCTTGGCCTTCATTGCTTGGAGTAGCTTCCATGCTCTGGCCAGAGAGAGGCTGAGAAACACCTTCACCAGCAGGTGTCTCAGATGGAGTTTGGACCTCTGCAGCAGTTGTTGATGATGAGACAGGGGTCTCAGGTTCTGCCACTGGGCCTTCAGTCAAGGTTTCCCCTATGAAACTAATCTTAGGGTCCACCTCAACATCCAGTTGACCGATGACATTGCCTGATTCCTAAGTCTCCTTCTTAGAGTGAACTCTGCAAGGATCCTGTCTTGGATTCTTTGAGCCAGCCTGTCAGCTTGTCTTGAATTGCTTGGATTGACAAGTGGCAAGTTGACTAAATCCAGTCTTTCATAGAAGCTCAGGCTTTGGAATTGAAAAACTTCTTGTTGGCCTTGAACTCTGTGAAGTATAAGGGCTCTTCTGTCATCATCATACCTCCACCTTATGATGTAGTTGCCAGTTCCTTGTGGTGGAGATGAGACAGCCCTTGGTATACCTTCCTTCCTCAAAGAGACTCCTGATGATGAGTCTATAGAGTCCACATTAATGTGAACTTGAGGAAGTTGCTGAGAATGCACAACAGCAAGTGAGGATGGTGAGTCCTCTATGTCCATTCTCTCTGAAGAACTCCCAGGTTCTGTGGTTGTAAAACTTTCTCCCCCTTTTTGGTAGCATCACCCACTTGCATAGGTGAGCTGGAGGATAAGTCAATCACTTCCACAGGTTCTTGTGTTCCTGGTTGAGCTCTCCTTAAAGGTCTCCCAGCTAGTTTTTCCTGCAGATATGAAATCTGGAGTTGCTGATCATTGACCCTGTTTTGCAGGTAGTCACCTGAGATTCCAAGTGACTAACCTTAGAGACTAAATAGGTGCATGTTTTTGACAATTTCTGCACCTTTAGTCTCAAATTCCCCTCATCTTCATCAGAAGAATCATTGGGGGATGAGATGATTGGACCAAAGTCCTCTCTCTCACCACCAGCTTGAGTTTCTTGGCTGCTGGTTTTCCTCTGCTCACTGGCAGCCTCAGTTGAGATGCCAGTGGGCTGAGTTGCCATGGTTGAGGTCTTAATGATGTAATCACTTTCAAAAGTGAGAGCCTCTTCCATATGGACATCCTGAACAGGTTCAGAAGTGTCCACCTCAGTAGTAGGTGACTGATGTGGGATAGACTGAGGAGAGTCAGAGGTACTCATCTCTCTTTGAGTAGGGGAGGAGAAGAGAGACTCATGGTACTCACTGAATCCTAAGTCTTCATCAGTGTAGAAGGATAGGTTGGGAATTGGTTGGTTGAGATCCAAAGGCTGGGGATGGTAGCTGTCCCCTGAAGGTTGTTCACTTGAGTGTTGAGACTCAGAGTGAAGGCTTAAGGTGTTGGGCTAGTGAGCTCATCAGGGTGAGCATGAGGAACCTCAGCCCTGATAGGTGAAGTAATGGGAGTGGTTTGCTCCTCAGGAGAAGTGGGAGCTCTAGTGTCCACTTCTTCCTGTAAGGTTGAGTATATGGGGGCCTGCACAGACTCAATAGCCTGAGCAGGGGTTCGTTTGGATTTTCTTTGGTAGGTGAGGGTGATTTCTGGTCTTTTTAAGGTAAGGACAAAAAGGTGTGTGGTTCAACACTAGCTTGTGTTGCTAGGTTGTCACCTTGAGCAATGAGCTCTAACATTTTTGGACTAGGGCTGTTTCTACCCCTGAGAAGCCTACAGTTGGCTTCTTCATTATTTTAAAGATGCCGGGCTTCATCTGTCCCAATTTAAGAATATTACTTGTTTCCCTCAACTGTGAGCCCAGTTCACAGTTGAGAATGTGTTGAACATATCTAGGAAACATGTAATACTCTAAGGAGTCTAAGTTTGCAAGTAAATTAGTATAAACAAATTGTGAATACCTGAACTTGACCCCCTGAACCATTCCATGAACTATAAAGGAGAGATCCTCAGGAATCTGGTCCCATCCACCATGCTTGTTTGATAAGCTGTGGATAACCACATGGAGCAGGAATTTCCATTGGGATGAGACCTTCCCTTTCCTGAAGGTCTTTACAGAGAAATCTCCCTCATAGCCCATCTGCTCAAAAGAATGATTAACAGCTTCTTTTGGGAAGGACACCTCACCTTCTTCATCATCCAGCTGCAAATGTTGGTTAATGATGGCCGGAGTGATGAAGATTGTCCTCCCTTGCACTGTGGCAGACAGTGCCTTCTCCCCATCCATAATGACCTCTTGGCAGGTCTTCCAGAATTCAAGCAAGTGATCCTCATATAGAGTAGGATCAATGGTCAGGGAGGTGAAATAGTTTGACAGAGTCAAGAATTGGCAAATCTCTGAGAAACTTGCATCTTTCTCAGAGCTTAACAGAGCAACTTGATTATGTTGCCTGTGAAGTTGCATGGAGAAATCTGGGTTGTTTCTGCGGTTAAGGTTGGCCATTTCAGAAGCTTAAGGGTGAAGAAAGGTAGAAAGCAAAGGCGGTTTAGAGAATTAGGTTAGAGGAATAGTAGAATTGAGGAAGATAGTGGGAAAGAGGGGGAACCGTTGGGTATTTATGTGAAAAGGGATTTGAACCAAAGTTAATGAAAGAGGATAAACTTTGAAATCCGGAAGTCGGTCCCACCTCTGAAAAGGTAGTTTACTTTTGCTCAAAAAGTAGTTTTCTTGGAATTCGAAAAGCTTCCGAAGGTAATTTGTCTTCGGAAGTTTTGATTGAAAAAGCTTCCGAAGCTAAAATGGCTTCGGAAGATTTTCCTGAGAGTCTTGAAAATTTATGCTTCGGAAGAGAAATAAACCCTGGATGCTTTGTATAAGGAATAAACAAAGCTTCCGAAGGTTAATTTTGCTTCGGAAGGAAAAGTCCTTAAAATAAATAAGTGTCTGAGATAAGAATTTTAAGCTTCGGAAGATGAATTTGACTTCTTCCGAAGGTAAAATCTCTTAGACAGTTATTTATTTTGAAGACATGTTTTCTTCCGAAGATAAAATTTTATCTTCCGAAGTATCAAAATTTTCAAGAATCTAAGGAAAGTCTTCAAAAAGAATTTTACATCCAAAGAAAACATGAGCTTATGAAAGTGATGAACTAGACAACTTAGGACACACATATTTTAAGAAGAAATAATTAGAATTAGTTTTAAGAAAAGTCTACTCAAAGTTAATCATCCCAATAGCTGATATCAGATACTTAAATCTCTGTTCATCAAAAGCTTTTGTGAACAGATCAGCATATTGTTCATCTGTATGAACTTTGACTAGTTTAATTAATCCCTTTTCATAGTTATCTCTTATTAAATGATACCTGATGTTGATGTGTTTGGTCCTTGAGTGCTGCACAGGGTTCTCAGTGATAGAGATAGCACTATTGTTGTCTATGTGGATAGGAGTCTCTTTGAAGTTAAATCCATAGTCCAGCATCTGATTTTGAATCCAAAGCACTTGAGCACAGCAGCTTGCAGCAGCAATGTATTCAGCCTCAGCAGTTGATGCAGACACACAGGATTGTTTCTTGCATTGCCATGAGACAACCCTTCCACCAAGGAATTGACATCCCCCAGATGTAGACTTTGCAGTCATATTGCAACCACCATAATCACTATCTGTATAGGCATACAGATTGAAATTTGGATTCTTTGGATACCATAGACCAAGTGTTGAAGCACCTTTGAGGTATCTTAAAATCCTTTTCACAGTGATTAAGTGAGACATCTTAGGGTTGGCTTGATATCTTGCACAAATACATGTAGCAAACATGATATCAGGCCTGCTAGCTGTAAGATACATAAGAGACCCAATCATAGCCCTGTATAATGTTCATCTACACACTCCCCCTCAAGATCTGGACCAAGGGAGTGGTTTCTGGCTATGGGTGTCTTAGCAATCTTACAATCAGTCATGTTGAACCTCTTGAGTATGTCTTGAACATACTTTGACTGACTTATGAAGATGCCATCTTCAACCTGCTTCACTTGAATTCCCAGAAAGAAGTTGAGTTCTCCCATTGAACTCATCTCAAATCTGTCTTTCATCAGCTTCTCAAAGTCTTTGCAGAGCTTTGGATTAGTTGAACCAAAGATGATGTCATCTACATATACTTGAACCAGCAATAAGTCATTTCCCTGTCCTTTGATGAAGAGAGTTCCATCTATAGTACCTCTCCTGTATCCATGTTTACAGAGATACTCAGATAGTGTCTCATACCACTTCCTGGGTGCCTGATGCAGCCCATAAAGAGCTTTGTCAAGCTTGCAGACATAATCAGGATGATCAGGGTCTACAAAACCAGGTGGCTGTTTGACATAAACCTCCTCATCAATCACTCCATATAAGAAAGCACACTTTACATCAAGTTGGTAGACCTTGAAGTTCTTGGATGCAGCAAATGCCAGGAATATCCTAACAGCTTCTAGTCTTGCTACAGGAGCAAAGACATCAGTGTAGTCAATCCCTTCTTCTTGTGTGTATCCTTGAACAACTAGTCTTGCCTTGTTCTTGATGATGATTCCTCTATCATCCTTCTTATTCCTAAAAACCCATTTGGTTCCAATGGTAGTCTTCCCATGAGGAAGAGGACAAAGGTTCCAAACTTTCTGCCTTTTGAATTGAAGCAGCTCTTGTTGCATAGCTTCAACCCAACTTCCATCCTTTAGAGCTTCATCAACTTTCTTGGGCTCTATCTGAGATAAGAAACAAGAGTGAAGACAAACATTTGCTTCATGGGTTTGTCCTCTTGTTCTTACCCCTGTGACAACATCTCCAATGATGTTTGTGTGGGGTGAGACTTGTGGATCCTTAGCTGAGGGATCACAGCAAGTTGCTGAGAGAAAGATCCAAATTTGAGAAATTTAGATCTGGTCTGGAAGATTCACCCTCCACATTATCACACTTATCAAGATTAACTTGATCCAATGAGTGTGTGACATCATTGATGTTGTCATCTATGGTATGGTTATTAGCATCAAGAAATTCCTGATCACTATCACCATCACCATTGTTGTCTTCTACAAGTGAGGTGTCTTTATCTGGTTGAGAGGCCTCTGAGCTGGAATTTGAAGGCATGCCAGATGTATCAGCTGAATTTGTCATTGTTGTGCTGATAGAAACCTCATTTGCTGAAGTAGTTCCAACTGGAGCTGAAGATGTATGAGTTGAAGGTCTTCCTAGCTCAAATCTTGGATCAGGATCACCTGTATTTAATTTTCTGCAGATCCTGAAACATGCTCACAAGATTTGTTAAAACAGTTGGTAACTAAATCAAGATCAAACAGCCAATCCGGACCAGAACCAGCCACACAGGGTGTGTGCTCATTGAAAGTCACATTGGCTGACTCCTCAACAATTCTAGTTCTGAGATTGTATACTCTATAAGCTTTAGCTTGGGAAGAGTATCCAATGAAGTGTCCATCATCTGATTTCTCAGCAAACTTGGCAATTTGATCTTTGGTATTCAAGATGGTGCAGGGACATCCAAATGACCTGAGAAAACCAATGAAAGGTTTCCTCTTGTGCCAAAGTTCATAAGGAGTCTTACCATGTGTCTTAACTACTAAAACTCTGTTTTGCACATAGCACAGTATTAACTGCCTCTGCCCAGAAGGTGATAGGCAGTTTAGAGTCAGACAACATAGTTCTTGCAGCTTCAATAAGTGTCCTGTTTCTCCTCTCAGCAACTCCGTTTTGCTGAGGAGTCCTGGGAGCACTATATTGTCTTGTAATACCTTTTTCATCACAAAATGTATCAAGGATTTGGTTCTTGAATTCAGTTCCTTGATCACATCTTATGGTTTTGACCTTGTGATCACATTGATTCTCAACTTTTAAGATGAAATTCTTCAGAATCTCAGGGGTTTCATCCTTAGTTCTAAGGAAGAAGACCCAAGTGAATCTTGTAAAATCATCTGTGATCACCAACAATAAGAGGTCCTTCCTAAACTCATTACACTGGTGGGGCCAAAGAGATCCATATGTAACAAGTGTAGGGGAGTAGTGATGGAGTTCTTTTCCTTAGGCTTGTGAGATACCTTGTGTTGCTTCCCTTTCAGGCATGCACACAATGATCATCACTTGTAAACTCTTTCTTTGGCATTCCAGTTACCAGATCATGTTTAATTAATTTATTCATGTTCTTAAAGTTTACATGGCACATTCTTTTATGCCATAGGAAAGACTCATCACTATTTGCTTTAGATAGAAAGCATGAAACTTCTCCAGAGGGAGATGTTTCTTGCAAATCCATCTTGTACATGTTCCCTTTCCTGGGGGCTCTGAGCAGGATATGCTCATGAGGAATGACCACACCAGGCTTGAGAACAATGCACTCATGTTATGACTCTGATCACAAAATTGGGATACACTCAGAAGATTGTACCCAAGCTCCTTAACAAAGTTTACCTTCTCAATGCTGAGCTTACCATTTGTGACCTTGCCCCTTCCAGAAATGTAACCACCTTCATCTCCTCCAAAAGCAACTGGTCCTCCATCAATTCTCTCAAAATTATGGAGTAGAGACCTATTGCCTGTCATGTGCCTGGAACAGCCACTGTCAATTATCCAGACATTCCTGTTTGTCTTGAGCTGTTCCTGCACAAAGAAAATGATTAGTTACATTTGGAAACCCAAGCCTTACTTGTCTTGGGCTCATTAAGTGTAATAGAAGGTAATGCAACAGTAATAGATCCTATGGTTGTACTATGGGGATCTTCAGCTGTTGTTGATGGAGAAACCTCAGTCATTTGGTCTTTCTTAGACTTCCACACCACCTTTGGAGTCTTGGACTTGACCTTCAAAACCTTAGAAGCTTTTGGAACTTCACAAGTTTTGATGACTGAACCTTCGGAAGAATCTACAGTCACTGCAGCAGACTTCAGTGCTTCGGAAGAACTCCTTTCTTCCGAGACCAACTTTGCTTCCGAAGGTAATTTTCCATTTACCTTCTTCTTTGATTTGGAGCTTCCGAAGGAAACAGACTTTCCTTCCGAAGCTTGAGACTTCTTGAGACTCTTTGAAGTCTTTGTGTTGGTCATGTGGATGGTACTTTTAGGATTGTATGGGCAATCCTTAGCAATGTGAGAAGTACTTTCACACATGACACATAACATTTTCTTCTTCAAACAAGTCTCCTTTTGAGAGCAAGACTGGCTTTGGTCACATCCCTTCTCCACCTTCATCTTGGTAGATGCTGAGACAGTTCTTTTGGGCTGTGAACTGTTCTTGGAGTTTGATGGTCCAGGCTGTGCAGCAGTGGTACACAGCAGCTCAGTCTTCTTCTTTGCACTGAGATGATTTGAACAAGAACCATGACTCTTAGCTGAGGAGTCTTGGTTGATGTCTTCAGTCCTTACTACTTTGAAACCTGCAGAGATAAAAACTTGTTTCTGCTTAGCATCAAAAGTAGCCTTGATTTCTTGAGCCTTCTTTGCTTTCCTTTTGCTCTTCCTGATCAAGTTCTTTCTCTTGGACTTGGTCATCACAGTTGATTTCTTCTCCTCAGAAGGATAGTGGCCCTTGGAAGAATCCTCTTCTTCACTCTTCTCAGAGGAATTCTTCACTATCACTTCTTCATCATCCTCACTTATAGGATCTATGAGAGGAAGCTCATCTTCACAAGTTCCACACCTAGGAGATCTTACAGACAAGATTGTGTGTGGAGGAGCTATCTCATTTGATCCCAGTCCCTGTCTATTTTGATAACACCTTTGTTGTGCAGGGATGAGGATATCATGTTCTTGAAGGTCTCTTCTTCAAGAACACTTTTCTTCTCTGCCTTGGCTTTGCTGATCACAAGCTCAGCCTGGCACTCAGTCAACTTAGTATGAGATCTTGGATCTGAGTTCTAAAATCTGTATGTTCATGTTTTAGTACTGAAATGGTTTTCTCCAAGTCCTCTATCTTTAACTTGTAATCATTTTCAGACTTTCTAAAATCAGATTTTAATATGTTTAATGACTCAAGATCAGATCTCATCTCTAAGTTGTAGGACCTGTATCTATTTACTTTAGCAATGCATTCAGGAGAGCAGAGATGTTCCAATACCTTGGCTTCATCATGGTCAGCCATCAGTGCTTGGTTTGGAGAAGCATCTTCCACCTGAAAGCTCCAGTCAAAGCCTCCCTCTTCAACAGCAACAGCAACATGTTGCTTTGTCTTCTCAGCCTGAGGGGCTTTGTCAGTGTAGTTTGGTCTGGGTTGTGTTTGGCCCCCATTTGCTTTAGGTGCCTTACACTCCCTAGCAAAGTGACCCATAAGGTTACAGTTGTAACACTTAACTTTGCTTTTATCCAGCCCAAACTTACCACTGGTAGCATGGAAATCTTCTTCCTGTCCTCTTGTAGAACTTCTTGGCTCTGTGAGTGAGGAGAGCCATCTGCTGAACTATCTCCATGTATTCCAGGTCATCTGGATGGATACAGTCCAGGTCTTCAAGAGTGAAGAGATAATTCCCACAGCTTTCATCAGTAGACACAAAGGCTTGAGAAGAACTTGTCTCTTGGAATGGGCTTCCTTGAGTAAAGTTCTCCCTTGGTGTCTCCGGGAAGGTGATGAAAGGACCCTTTTGTGAGTTGTCAGGGTAGCATATGAGATGATTTGGGGTTCTATGCTGTCCCTTTCAACCACATGAAGGGCTGAACCCATTTGATTGTTGGAGTTGCCAGATGAACCTTGCATGTTCATCTCCATCTGGTATCCACTGAGAATCCCATACAACTCTGTAAGAGTAAGAGTTTTAAGGTTCTCAGTCCTCTTGATCACCACACAATAGTGTGTCCATTGCCTAGGAAGTGAGGACATGAACTTCCTTACAATGTCCCTGTTCTCAAGAGGAACTCCTCCATCCACTAGGGTATCCACAATCTCAACATACCTGAAGTATTGTTGGGTCATGGTTTCACCTGCTTTGAAGGTGAAATTCTCAAACTGCTGCTTCAGAAGATCTTTCTTGTTCTCCTTGGCTTCAGAGGAGCCTTAATACATCAGCTTCAGTGCATCCCACAGCTGTTTGGCTGTTTTGCACTTCTTAAAACCTCTGTATACAGAGTTTGGGAGAGCAGTCTGAAGAGCAGTCATGGCCTTCCTGTCAATCTCTACTCTTTTTCTATCTTCATCTGAGTAGTTGGCCACATCTTTAGGAATCATACCAGCACCAGTAGCAGAGGGGGTGCTGGGTATGAAAGGTCCATTCTCAACAGATTCCCACATTCTTGAATCAAGAGACCTGATGAAGCCTTCCATCCTCATGCACCAGGTGTCAAAATCATCAAGAGTGATCAGTGGGGATTTGTTCATGGTTCCAGTCTCCATATCAGTCTTTGAGATGGAAGCCATTTGAAGAGTTTAGTTTTTGTGTGTGTGAGGGATCTTAAGATGGTTAGATCTTATATCAAGAGCCTGGAATGCTCTGATACCAATTGCAGGACCGTTTAAGGGCTTTAACACAATTAAAACACAACAACACAATGAGGAAATTAACTAAACTTTAATCAAACAGTGAACTGGGTTAACCAAAGTGATACAAAGAACACAAGTAAAGCAAGAGACAGAACAAGAGAGTATGGGTTTCAAGGAGGCAGTATATTGCTTTCTCAAGTTCTTTTACAAGTGTTACAAAGCATAAAGAAAGATACAAGAACTTGAAATACTTATACTACAACCTACAGCCGGCTATACTTTGAAAGCTAGCTGGATACAATTGACTAGACACTAACAAAATCAATTGTAGGATCAAAAGGCATATCTGCCTTTTGACCTTGTGACTATGACATGCCATAGCTCACATCCTTATACATTACAAAAAGGATAAAGTACATAAAGTGGAAAGACTCAAGACCTCAATGTACAGTTACCAAAAGCATGAACCTTTTCACCAACTCATGTAAGTTGGTGACTTTACAGAGATGCAGCGGGAAAGGTACTTTATGGAACAGTACATCAGATAAAGCATGTGTACTAAAAGTCTTCGGAAGAAATCTGTCTTCATAGGTTGAAGCTTCGGAAGACTTTGTCTCTGAAGCTTCGGAAGACTTCATGTTTGGCTTCGGAAGATATTGGTCTTGGCTTCGGAAGATTTTACACTTAGAGTATTTTCTAATGCATTGTGTAAAACTTCTGAAGCATTCTTCACTTCAGTACTTAGTGCATGTTGCTGAGACACTTAGGATGTTTTGGGTTGCATCAGACTTCAGGAATCCTTACAGTGGTCCTTCCATTCAGGACCCCCTAGAAATTCTTTGTGATAACGAGGGTGCGATTGCTCAGATCAAGGAACCCCGTGCACATCAAAAGACTAGGCACATTGAACGAAGATTCAACTACATAAGGGATGAAGTTGAAAAGGGAAAGATATGTATTCGCAAAGTTCACAGGGATCAAAACATTGCGGATTCACTAACGAAGCTTCTTGAAAAGGCAAAGCATGAAAGTCATGCGTGTGCCATGGGACTGCAATATTCTAGTGACTGGATTTGATCTTTAATTTTGTATTGAGATATTGCAACCCTTTATTACTTGAATTAATTTTTGGTTATAATGATTCAACTAATATTTCTATTTTGCATGTTTAAAATCCATGAGTGAATTGTTTACTTAGAACGTCCGTAGTTGTTCATGCTTGTGGGAACAAGTATGAAGATAATACTATTATGAACTTGGATTGGTAGATATTCATATGGATGAATATAGAGCAAAAGGTTGCTGCCAAAGTTCATAGATATTTGTGGGATGCAAATACTGGACTGACCTGCATCTCAAATAATACTACATAGAATCATCCTGATTGATCATAAGTAATTTTGAGTAAAGGCGAACATCATTTGGTATCCTCTGACCTGAGACACATATTGGGTCTTGATATTTACAGAATATTATACTTTGACTTAGCTCTTAGCTGTTCTGAAACATGGCAGCACATAAGTATGAGTTCAGGTACGATATAAGGTAATTATGAGAGACGTATGTTGTCAAGATGGGATTTGTCCCTCTTATTCGTTGAGAGTAAGATGTCTAAGGCATGATAAAGTTAAATCAATGGAGAATGATCACTCTGTGTCTCTCGGATTTAACATGACATCTGTGACAAAAGGATAGATGATTGATTCACCTAAAACATTTCAAGTATGGTACTTGAAGGAGATGAGGTTATTGAATGGCACTTAGTCATACGTACTAAGGGTAGTAAACCGTTGTTAGGCGGTATTTACTGCTTGCATCAATCTTCTATAAATCTTGTGCAAGTGGGAGATTGTTGGATCTTGTATGCCCAAGACACATACAAGATTGATGTGGTTAGTACGTTATGATCCAAGTCGGGTCATACCCAATAACAAGCTAAACAAACACCAATATATGTTTATTTGTTGATGAGATCATACAAATACATATTAACACCAATTTAGAAAATTGGTTTTCTAGAACTTTGCTTTGAAAAAGAACAATATTATATGGATAATTTGTTCATGAGATTTTTATTTGTTTTATTATTTAAGTTGGTTAAATAATAACAAATAAAAGTGTGTTAATGTTATAAAATTAAAATAGGTTTTAATTTTATAAACTAATAACTTAAAAGAGTGCAGTTTTATAAAATTACAAAATGGGGGGAAACCCATTTTGAAAAGGGATTTCGGCCGCCCCCTTGGGTTAATGAGGAGTCTTTTGTTTGTCTTGGACACTTCAAGTTTAATCGCTCTTGACTCTTCTAAGAACACACCTTCTCTCTCACACACAAGACAAAGTATTCTCTCCAAAACCTAGAGCTGAAAATTTCGGATTGAAGGCTTCAAGGGCTGAAATTTCGGATCTTTCAAGGAGCATCGGTAGAGAGTTGAGGTGTTGTGCATCCTAACTTGCAAGGTGTTTGAAAGAACTTGTGGGTATCACAACTTGAGGCTCTCTCTCTCTCTTGGGGGCTGGATATTCAACAACATCTTCATCTTCATCTTCATCTCATACATCTACAACATTTGTACAAGAAAGGTTGTATATATGAACTCCCTATGGTTGTTTTAAGGTTTGATAGCACATTATTTCACATATATTATTGATCCTTATTCTTGGGTTTTGTTTATGCTTTAAATGGTGAAAATTTTCAGATTGGTAATCATATCTTTAAACCATATATCCGCTGCGTTTTATAATTTAAATGGTTAAACTAGCTTGTTTTACATGTGACAAAACCCATAAAAAATCTTCTAAATTCAATCCAATTGAGAACTCTCCACCCACTGAATCCATTATTAAGCACTAGACAATGGATACGAGTTTTGACTGATCAAAAACCACTCGTATTCAATCAATAAGAACCGAGAATCAAATTATAGTTACTAAATGAAAGTAATCATATGTCAAACATGAAACACAATATGTGATTGATGAAAGGAAGCTAAATCAAGGTAACACGACCAAGAGGATAACATTTATTCTTACTTCAAACGAAATTGGGTGCTTATAGAATTTTGCATTAAAGTATTCTGGAAAGGTTAATAAAGTACATAAAAAAGGAACTAGTTATATAATGATTTTAAACAACAAGAGTTCTCGCATGAATAGTTTTCGCTATCCATAACAACCATTCATAATATGCCAATTCCATTCCCAAGCCTTCTTAACACCCTTATAAACTAATCTAATCAAATTCGATTATAATGATCAATAAATTCAAACCAAACAACCACAAAGGGAAGATAGTATCTACATTCAAATAGAGACCAAAACCGAATATGAAACTAAACAAATCACCTTTAAAATCGATCCACGACTACACAAAATGCATACACAACACTTCACGACCATCTTCGAACATTCTTGCACAAAAATCTTCTAAATTCAATCCAAATGAGAACTCTCCACCCACTGAATCCATTATTAAGCACTAGACCATGGATACGAGTTTTAACAGATCAAAAACCACTCGTATTCATTCAATAAGAACCGAGAATCAATTATAGTTACTAAATGAAAGTAATCATATGTCAAACATGAAACACAATATGTGATTGATGAAAGGAAGTTAAATCAAGGTAACACGACCAAGTGGATTACATTTATTCTTACTTCAATCGGAATTGGGTGCTTATAGAATTTTGCATTAAGTATTCTCGAAAGGTTAATAAAATACATAAAAAAAGGAACTAGTTAAACAACAAGAGTTCTCCCATGGATAGTTTTCGCTTTCCATAACAACCATTCATAATATGCCAATTCCATTCTGAAGCCATCTTAACACCCTTATAAACTTATCTAATCAAATTCGATTATAATGATTAGTAAATTCAAACTAAACAACCACAAAATGAAAATAGTATCTACTTTCAAGTAGAAACCAAAACCTTTCAAGGAAATAAACAATTCACCTTTAAAATCAATCCATTACTACACAAAATGCATGCGCAACACTCCACGAACATCTTCGAACACTCTTGCTCACAAATCTTCAAAATTCAATCCAAATGACAACTCTCCATCCACCAAATCCATTATTAAGCACTAAACCATGGATACGAGTTTTTAACTCATCAACAACCACGCGTATTCATTCAGTAAGAACCGAGTCAAATTATAGTTACGAGATGAAAGTTTCATATGTCAAACATGAAACATATTATGTGATTGATGAAAGGAAGTTAAATCAAGGTAACATGACCTAGTGGATAACATTTATTCTTACTTCAATTGAAATTGGGTGCTTATAGAACTTTGCATTAAAGTATTCTCGAAAGGTTAGTAAAATACATAAAAAAGGAACTAGTTATACATGATTTTAAACAACAATAGTTCTCGCATGGATAATTTGCGCTATCCATTACAACCATTCATAATATGCCAATTCCATTCTCAAGCCTTCTTAACACCCTTATAAACTAATCTAATCAAATCCAATTACAATGACCAGTAAATTCAAACTAAACTAAAAAGGGAAGATAGTATCTACTTTCAAATAGAAACTAAAACCTATCATGAAAATAAACAAATCACCTTTAAAATCGATCCACTACTACACAAAATGCATACGCAACACTCCACAACCATCTTCGAACACTCTTGTTGACAAATCCTCTAAATTCAATCCAAATGACAACTCTCCACCCACTGAATCCATTATTAAGCACTAGACCGAGTATACAAGTTTTAACTGATCAAAAAACCACTCGTATTCATTCAATAAGAACCGAGAATCAAGTTATAGTTACTAAATGAAAGTAATCATATGTCAAACATGAAACACAATATGTGATTGATGAAAGAAAGTTAATCAAGGTAACACGACCAAGTGGATAACATATGTTCTTATTTCAATCGAATTTGAGTGCTTATGGAAATTTGCATTAAAATATTCTCGAAAGGTTAATAACGTACATAAAAAAAGGAACTAGTTATATAATTATTTTAAATAACAAGAGTTCTCGCATGGATAGTTTTCGCTATCCATGACAACAATTCATAATATGCCAATTTTATTCTCAAGCCTTCTTAACACCCTTATAAACTAATCTAATCAAATTCGATTATAATGATCAGTAATTCATAATATGCCAATTTTATTCTCAAGCCTTCTTAACACCCTTATAAACTAATCTAATCAAATTCGATTATAATGATCAGTAAATTCAAACTAAACAACCACAAAGGGAAGATAGTATCTACATTAAAATAGAGACCAAAACCGAACATGAAAATAAACAAATCACCTTTAAAATAGATCCACTTCTACACAAAATGCATACGCAACACTCCACGACCATCTTCAAACACTCTTGCTCAAAATCCCTCTAAATTCAATCCAAATGACAACTCTCCACCCACTGACTCCATTATTAATCACTAGACCATGGGTACGAGTTTTAAATGATCAAAAACCACTCGTATTCTTTCAATAAGAATGGAGAATCAAATTATAGTTACAAGATGAAAGTAATCATATGTCAAACATGAAACACAATATGTTGATGAAAGGAAGTAAATCAAGGTAATACGACCAAGTATTTAACATTTATTCTTATTTCAATCGAAATTGGGTGCTTATAGATTTTTGCATTAAAGTATTCTCGAAAGCTTAATAAAATACATCAAAAAGGAACTAGTTATACAATGACATTAAACAACAATAGTTCTTGCATGAATAGTTTTTGCTATCCATAAAACCATTCATAATATGCAAATTCGATTCTCAAGCCTTGTTAACACCTTTACAAACTAATCTAATCAAATCCGATTATAATGATTCAGCAAATTCAAACTAAAAAATCACAAAGGGAAGATAGTATCTACTTTCAAATTGAAACCAAAACCTATCATGAAAATAAACAAATCACCTTAAAATCGATCCAATACTACATTAAATGCAAACGTAACACTCCACGACCATGTTCGAAATTGGGTGCATATAGAACTTTGCATTAAAGTATTCTCGAAAGATTAATAAAATACATAAAAAGGAACTAGTTGTACAATGATTTCAAACAACAATAGTTGTCGCATGGATAGTTTTCGCTATCCATAACAACCATTAATAAAAAGCCAATTCCATTCTCAAGACTTCTTAACACCCTTATAAACTAATCTAATCAAATCCAATTATAATGATCAGTAAATTCAAACTAAACTACAAAGGGAAGATAGTATCTACTTCTAAATAGAAACTAAAACCTATCATGAAAATAAACAAATCACCTTTAAAATCGATCCACTACTATACAAAATGCATACGCAACACTCCAGGACCATCTTCGAACACTCTTGCTCACAAATCCTCTTTCAATCCAAATGACAACTCTCCACCCACTGAATCCATTATTAAGCACTAGACCATGGATATGAGTTTCAAGTGATCAAAAACCACTCGTATTCATTCAATAAGAACCGAGAATCAAATTATAGTTACTGAATGAAAGTAATCATATGTCAAACATGAAACCAAATATGTGATTAATGAAAGGAAGTTAAATCAAGGTAACACGACCAAGTGGATAACATTTATTCTTATCATTTGAAATTGGGTGGTTATAGAAATTTGCATTAAAGTATTCTCGAAAGGTTTATAAAGTACATATAAAAAGGAACAAGTTATACAATGATTTTAAACAACAAGAGTTCTCGCATGGATAGTTTTCGCTATCCATAACAACCATCATAATATGACAATTCCATTCTCAAGCTTTCATAACACCATTATAAACTAATCTAATCTAATTAGATTATAATGATCAGTAAATTCACACTAAACAACCACAAAGGTAAGATAGTATCTACATTCAAATAAAGACCATAACCGAACATGAAAATAAACAAATCACCTTTAAAATCGATCCACTACCACACAAAATGCATACGCAACACTCCACGATCATCTTCGAACATTCTTGCTCAAAAATCCTCTAAATTCAATCCTAATGACAACTCTCCACCCACTGAATCCATAATTAAGCACTAGACCATGAATACGAGTTTTAACTGATCAAAAACCACTCGTATTCGTTCAATAAGAACCGAGAATCAATTTATAGTTACTAAATAAAAGTAATCATTTGTCAAACATGAAACACAATATGTGATTGATGAAAGGAAGTTAAATCAAGGTAACACGACCAAGTGGATAACATTTATTCTTACTTCAATCGAAAAGGGGTTAATAAAGTACATATAAAAAGGAACTAGTTATACAATGATATTAAACAACAAGAGTTCTCACATGGATAGTTTTTGCTATCCATAACAACCATTCATAATATGCCAATTCCATTCTCAAGCCTTCTTAAAACCCTTATAAATAATCTAATCAAATTCGATTATAATGATCAGTAAATTCAAACTAAACAACCACAAAGGGAAGATAGTATCTACATTCAAATAGAGACCAAAACCGAAAATGAAAATAAACAAATCACCTTTAAATTCGATCCACTACTACACAAAATGCATACGCAACACTCCACGACCATCTTCGAACACTCTTGCTCAAATATTCTCTAAATTCAATCCAAATGACAACTCTCCAGCCACTGAATCCATTTTTAAGCACTAGGCCATTATACGAGTTTTAACTTATCAAAAACCACTTGTATTCATTCAATAAGAACCGAGAATAAAATTATAGTTACTAAATGAAAGTAATCATATGTCAAACATGAAACACAATATGTGACTGATGAAAGGAAGTTAAATCAAGGTAACACGACCAAGTGGATAACACTTATTCTTATTTTAATCGAAATTGGGTGCTTATAGAATTTTGCATTAAAGTATTCTCGAAAGGTTAATAAAGTACATAAAAAAGGAACTAGTTATATAATGATTTTAAACAACAAGAGTTCTCACATGAATAGTTTTCGCTATCCATAACAACCATTCATTATATGCCAATTCTATTCTCAAGCCTTCTTAACACCCTTATAAACTAATCTAATCAAATTCGATTATAATAATCAGTAAATTCAATATAAACAACCATAAAGGGAAGATAGTATTTACATTAAAATAGAGACCAAAACCGAAAATGAAAATAAACAAATCACCTTTATATTCGATCTACTACTACACAAAATGCATACGCAACACTCCACGACCATCTTCAAACACTCTTGCTCAAATATCCTCTAAATTAAATCCAAATGACAACTCTCCAGCCACTGAATCCATTTTAAGCACTAGGCCATGGATACGAGTTTTACCTTGTCAAAAACCACTCATATTCATTCAATAAGAACCGAGAATAAAATTATAGTTACTAAATGAAAGTAATCATATGTCAAACATGAAACACAATATGTGATTGGTGAATGGAAGTTAAATCAAGGTAACACGACCAAGTGGATAACATTTATTCTTACTTCAATCGAAAATGGGTGCTTATAGAATTTTGCATTAAAGTATTCTCGAAAGGTTAATAAAGTACATATAAAAAGGAAATAGTTATACAAAGATATTAAACAACAAGAGTTCTCGCATGGATAGTTTTCGCTATCCATAACAACCATTCATAATATGCCAATTCCATTCTCAAGCCTTCTTAAAACCCCTATAAACTAATCTAATCAAATTTGATTATAATGATCAGTAAATTCAAACTAAACAACCACAAAGGGAAGATAGTATCTACATTCAAATAGAGACCAAAACCGAAAATGAAAATAAATAAACCACCTTTAAATTCGATCCACTACTACACAAAATGCATACGCAACACTCCACGACCATCTTCGAACACTCTTGCTCAAATATCCTCTAAATTCAATCCAAATGACCTCTCCAGCCACTGAATCCATTTTTGAGCACTAGGCCATGATACGAGTTTTAACTGATCAAAAACCACTTGTATTCATTCAATAAGAACCGAGAATAAAATTATAGTTACTAAATGAAAGTAATCATATGTCAAACATGAAACACAATATGTGATTGATGAAAGGAAGTTAAATCAAGGTAACACGACCAAGTGGATAACATTTATTCTTATTTTAATTGAAATTGGTTGCTTATAGAATTTTGCATTAAAGTATTCTCGAAAGGTTAATAAAGTACATAAAAAAGGAACTAGTTATATAATGATTTTAAACAACAAGAGTTCTCACATGAATAGTTTTCGCTATCCATAACAACCATTCATTATATGCCAATTCTATTCTCAAGCCTTCTTAACACCCTTATAAACTAATCTAATCAAATTCGATTATAATGATCAGTAAATTCAAACTAAACAACCACAAAGGGAAGATAGTATCTACATTCAAATAGAGACCAAAACCGAAAATGAAAATAAACAAATCATCTTTAAATTCGATCCACTACTACACAAAATGCATACGCAACACTCCACGACCATCTTTGAACACTCTTGCTCAAATATCCTCTAAATTCAATCCAAATGACAACTCTCCAGCCACTGAATCCATTTTTAAGCAGCAGGCAATGATACGAGTTTTAACAGATCAAAAACCACTTGTATTCATTCAATAAGAACCGAGAATAAAATTATAGTTACTAAATGAAAATAATCATATGTCAAACATGAAACACAATATGTGATTGGTGAAAGGAAGTTAAATCAAGGTAACACGACCAAGTGGATAACATTTATTCTTACTTCAATCGAAAATGGGTGCTTATAGAATTTTGCATTAAAGTATTCTCAAAAGGTTAATAAAGTACATATAAAAAGGAACTAGTTATACAATGATATTAAACAACAAGAGTACTCGCATGGATAGTTTTCGCTATCCATAACAACCATTCATAATATGCCAATTCCATTCTCAAGCCTTCTTAAAACCCTTATAAACTAATCTAATCAAATTCGATTATAATGATCTAAAAAATTCAAACTAAACAACCACAAAGGGAAGATAGTATCTACATTCAAATAGAGACCAAAACCGAAAATAAAAATAAATAAATCACCTTTAAATTCGATCCACTACTACACAAAATGCATACGCAACACTCCACGACCATCTTCGAACACTCTTGCTCAAATATCCTCTAAATTCAATCCAAATGACAACTCTCCAGCCACTGAATCCATTTTTAAGCACTAGGCCATGATACGAGTTTTAACTGATCAAAAATGTCACATCCCGGCGGAAGCGTGAAATGCTTAGGGTGTGACTTGTTTGCTCAGAACTCATTGATATACAATTGTTACTAAATATCACATAAATATATATTTCATGATAAGGCATATTAAATATATATAATATCACATAACATAACAAGATTAATAATAAAGGAGTTAGGATTACATCAATTCATCATAGTCAAAATTTGAACTAACATAACCCTATTACATTAAAAGCCTAACAGCATCATCTTCAGAGACGATGGAAGTGAGCATCCACCGAGACACTGAGATCATACAAGTTTACTGTCAGGTTTACACAAACTTTCCCCACAACCTCTCCCCAGCCATTATAAACATCAAAGGAGAACATTAAGCTGTTAGTCATGGTGAATTCCTGAAAAAGCATACTCAAAACAGTCAACATAAAGTTGGTGAGCTTCACAGGTTTATCAAACATATAATATTGATGCATTATATACAACCAAACCTTACATAGCAATCAGATCATTCATATCTGTCATAACATATTTCATAAATCAGATAATATAGCATCACAATACTCATCTTATTGGTGCAGGAAATATTTTCCTAAGTAGCGCTACCAATATTATCTAACGGTTCCACATCCGAATTAATGGTTGTAACATAAATCTCAGAAAATAATGCATCAAATAGTATGCTTTTTCCCCAAAACTTTTACAAAACAAAAATGGGCCATGAAACTCACCTTTTCTCCAAATGGTAACCTATAACAAGAAAAATATTTATAGTTTAGAAAAATGTATATTTCTTTAACATTTTTAGTACCTCAGATTGAAGAATTTATTTCATAAGTTAGGTTTTAGTATAAATTCCGAAATTTTTACAGTAGATGTATCTTAATGTTAGGTAAAATATACTAAAATTTCATATTCAAATTATTTTCAGGCTAATTTTTATTATTTTTACATTATTCACATAATTCTTTAGAAATACCTTCGGGCCTCTAAAATTAGTCAAATTTTGTCAGATTAATAATTATAATTCGTAAGTTTTTTCAGAATTTTCTCATGTTCTAAATTATAGCAGAGCTATTTTTATAATTTTTCCTATTTTACTCTTATTTTGCTAAAAATACCAAATCATGTCCAAAAATTCTAATTTTTACACAAACTGCTCTATTTTTATTCTTATATTTTCTATAAATTTCCCATAATTTATTTCATAATTTAAGTATTTTTCCCGATTTTTAGTTGATAGAATAGTTAAAAATTAATATCTCAGAAAATGTTTGGAGTTAGGTCACGAGATTTTTCCAGTAGATTCTATAATTCTTATTAGTCAGTATATAATTTTTCTATACCTTTACTAGGATCGGTTCTTTTAATATAATTTTTCTCTTTTTATCCTTAAATATTGCATATAAATTAACTAATTCATAGGAATGGTACCAAATTTTACAGAGTTCTATTTCCTAATATTCTAAATATATTTTTAATATTTGTTCCCACAATCATAGTTATTTTATATGCAAAATTAATTTAACAAACTATGACTAGATTTTTAACCCTTTTGTTGATAATTTCTTGTTATAATTTGATTTTTGAGATTTGTTTTATTTATTTCAGATTCTTAAAATCTTTCTTTTTGTCTGAAAAATAAGTTTGATTTTTATATGTTTTTATAAAAACCTTGAATGTTTAATCAAAAGGGTTAATCACATGTGTTTATTTGAACACATGTTCGATTTTCATAACCTTAATCTAGTAGGGTTTTAGGGGTTAAAACCTTGATTTTGACAGAAGGAGAGTATGAGAAGAAGGTGAGGATGGTCTAAGCTTGCTTGGTTTTGGTGTTCTTGATAATCTTTCGGGAGGTGATGCTTCCACGAGGCTTGGATGTTGCTGCCTTGTATCCGAGAGCGTGCGACCGAGTGAAGTTGAGGATGGTATTTGGTTGGAGAGGTGGTGACCGAGAGGGTTGAGGGAGTGGTTTGTAGTTTACGGTGGTGGTGTTCGGGAGTGGTGACCGAGGGATAGTGGTTTTGCTTTGGAAAGTTGGTATACATGCAAGTCTTCGGCCGAGTGTTGATATAGGGAGATTCCTCATGATTACCTCTAGTCCTAGGAGGTGAGGTGTACCTTGTAGCCTTGCTTAGTCATGGTTATGTGGCGGTGCTTCTAGAAGATCCGAGAGGTGAGGAGGTGGGTTGTCCTAGTTGTGATTCAACCGAGTCTTGCAAAGGGAGGTGGAGTCGGTTACCATTAAGGAGTTTCATCATTGCTCCTAGGGGCTAGGCTCTTAAGGTGGCAATATTCTAGCTTGGTGAGTTGGTTAGGTGTCCCAAAAAAGATGTGAGTCATCACACAAGATTGTTCTAATCGGTGCTTGAGTGTATCAACCGAGTGTTCAAGGGGTGTTAATCGAGTTGGTTCTTGATCTTAAATGGTATTTTGGTTTGGGTTTTAGGGAATTTGTTTAAGTTTGTTTTGATGTCAACTTTCTCTTGATGTTTAACTTATGTTTATGATGTTTGGTTGGGTTGTATTTGGTTTGTTTATTATTGTATTGTTGATGTATTGTAGTTTGTATCACGAAATTATGTTTATGGATTCATGCATACGTAACCTCTTGTATTTGCATGTAAGCATGCAATGAACAATACTCATATTCATGTGATGTGTATATGTTTCTTAGCAAAAGATGGTACATGCACACGTAAAAGGGTATGCATGCGACCATGCATACGTATACATATACATATAAATGAACAACATACTTATGTAAACAAAATGAAAGCATGCATATGTATATGTATGTATAAAAATATATATATATATTAACCTAGGTGTGGCTTAGAATATTTAAATGAACTAAGTGTATAAAATTTCTAAATCTAGGGTTGTCACATTCTCCCCCCATAAAAATAATTTCGTCCCGAAATTTATTTGGATAGTAATGAACTTATCTGACCATTGTCTCAAAATAGATAGGGGTATCTTCTTCTGATTTCATCTTCTCTTTCCCATGTATACTCTGGTCCTCTCCTAGCGTTCCACTTAACTTTCACTATGGGGATCTTGCTTCTTCTTAGCTTTTTAACTTCTTTATCTAATATAGCTATTGGTTCCTCTGTAAAATGAAGCTTCTCGTCTATCTTTATTTCTTGAACTGGAACTTTTAATGTTTCATCTGTTAAACATTTCTTCAGATTGGACACATGGAACGTGTTGTGTACTTTACTTAATTCTTCGGGTAAATCTAGCTTATACGCAACAGGACCAATTTTGTCAATAACTTCAAATGGTCCAACATATCTTGGGTTCAACTTATTTCTCTTTCCAAATCGAAAGATTCCTTTGGTGGGTGATATTCTTAGATAGACCTTATCTCCAATTCGAAATTCTAATGGCTTTCTTCTTTTATCTGCGTAACTTTTCTGCCGATCCCGTGCTGTCTTTAATCTATTTTTGATTTCTTTAATCTTGTCAGATGTCTCTTGAATTAAATCAGAACCTATAAGTTGTCTATCTCCTATTTCATTCCAACATAAGGGCGATCTGCATTTTCTTCCATACAAAGCTTCGAACGGGGCGGTTTTAATGCTGGAATGATAGCTATTATTATAAGAAAATTCTATCAAAGGTAGATGCATATCCCAGTTGCCACCAAAGTCTAATGCACAAGCACGTAACATATCTTCTAGTGTTTGTATTGTCCTTTCACTCTGTCCATCTGTTTGTGGGTGGAAGGCTGTGCTAAGATTTATTTGGGTTCCTAAAGCTTTTTGTAAGGTCTGCCAAAACCTTGATATGAATCTATTGTCTCTATCAGATATAATAGGAGATTGGTATTCCATGTCTGGATACGATTTCTCGTATGTAGATTCTTGCCAGTTTCTCTATTTTGTAATCTTCCCTGATTGGCAGGAAGTGTGCTGATTTGGTCAACCTATCTACTATAACCCAGATTGTGTCATAGCCACTTGAGGTCCTTGGTAACTTGGTTACAAAATCCATAGTAATTTGATCCCATTTCCATTCTGGAATTTCAGGTTGTTGTAGATATCCTGAAGGTTTCTGATGTTCTGCTTTAACTTTTGAACACGTATTGCATTTCTCCACAAACTCTCCAACTGATTTCTTCATACCAGGCCACCAGTAATGATTTTTCAAATCCTTATACATTTTGTTATTTCCTGGATGTACTGAGTATTTTGACTTATGTGCTTCTTGTAATATAATCTTTCTAAGTATAGCATCATCAGGTATCCAGGTCCTTCCTTTAAATCTTAGAATTCCATGTGTATCTGCCTGTAAATCCTTTTCCTGTCCTTTTATTTCTATTTTACTTTTCTGTTGGGCTTCCCATATTTGTCTTAACAGATCTGATTGTAGTTCCATTCTCATGGCTCGTACTCGTAACGGTTTAACCCTAACTTTTCTACTTAAAGCATCTGCAACTACATTTGCCTTACCTGGATGATATTTGATTTCACAATCATAATCACTCAGTAATTCTATCCATCTTCTTTGTCTCATGTTCAGCATTTTCTGCTCAAATATATGCTGTAAACTCTTGTGATCCGTATATATTGTACATTTTGTCCCATACAGGTAATGTCTCCAAATCTTAAGTGCAAAGATTACTGCTCCTAATTCCAAATCATGAGTAGTGTAGTTTTTCTCACTTCCCCTAAGTTGTCTAGAGGCATATGCAATGACTCTACTTCGTTGCATTAATACACATCCAAATCCTTGACGAGACGCATCACAATATACTACAAAATCGTCAGTCCCTTCTGGTAATGACAAAATAGGTGCACTACATAACTTACTTTTCAAAAGTTCGAATGCATTCTTTTGTTTTTCTCCCCAGACATATGGCTTGTCTTTTTGAGTTAGTTCAGTCAAGGGCTGAGTTATCCTCGAGAAATTTTCTATGAATCTTCTATAATATCCTGCTAATCCTAAAAATTGACGTACTTCTGTTGGTGTCTTGGGATCCTCCCATTTCTTAACAGCTTCTATTTTTGCTGGATCTACCTGTATTCCTTCTTGATTGACTATGTGCCCAAGGAATTGCACTTCTCTTTTCCAAAATTCACATTTTGAGAATTTTGCGTATAGTTTTTCTTTTCTTAACAACTCCAAGGTCAATCTTAGGTGTTGCTCATGATCCTCCTTATTCTTAGAATAGATTAAAATGTCATCTATAAAGACTATGACAAACTTATCTAAATAGGGTTTACATATCCTATTCATCAGATCCATGAATATGGCGGGAGCATTGGTTAATCCAAATGGCATTACCAGGAATTCATAATGTCCATACCTTGTTCTGAATGCTGTCTTAGGTATATCTTCATCCTGTATTCTTAGCTGATGATATCCTGATCTCAAGTCTATTTTTGAAAAGTAACTAGATCCTTGTAATTGATCAAATAGGTCGTCTATTCTAGGTAAGGGATACCTATTCTTTATAGTTACTTTATTGAGTTCCCTATAGTCTATGCACATTCTAAATGTTCCATCCTTTTTCTTAACAAATAAAACTGGTGCTCCCCAGGGTGATACACTAGGTCGTATAAATCCTTTATCCAAAAGTTCCTGAAGTTGGCTCATTAATTCCTTCATTTCAGTAGGTGCTAAACGGTAGGGTGCCTTAGCAATAGGGGCTGTTCCTGGCATCAATTCAATTTTGAATTCTACTTGACGTGGGGGTGGTAATCCAGGTAATTCATCAGGGAATACATCTGAATATTCATTGACAATTGGAACATCTTTCAGGTTTACTTTGTCTATCTTAGTGTCAACAATGTGAGTCAGATAAGCCAAACATTTCTTCCTTAGGCATTTTTGTGCACTTTTACAAGAAATTATTTTTATGGTGCCCCTAGGTTTTTCACCATATATGCACAGTGTTCTATTCTCATTAACTAAAGGGATTTTGATCATCTTCTTACCACATATTATTTCAGCTTGATTCTTACTTAACCAATCCATTCCTACAACAATATCAAATCCTCCTAAATCAATAGGAATCAAATCTATATTGAAATAGTTTTCATCTAAATTCATGGTGCAATTAGGAATGATTTCATAAGCTTCGATTATCTTACCATCTGCTAATTCTATCATATATTTTTGATTTAGCTTTTCTGTGGTCAAGTTAAGTAGTGGCCTAAATGTATTTGAAACAAAGCTACGGGTTGCTCCAGTATCAAATAATACAGTAGCATACTGATCGTTTACAGGGAACGTACCCGTGACAACTTCTGGTTCGTGTCGAGCTTCTTCTGCCTGCATATGAATGCTCTCCCCCGAGGGTTGTTCTGATTAGCCGGTGCCTTTCCTTTCAGCTGTGGGCATTCGTTTCGGCGATGATTTTCATTCCCACATTGATAGCAGACTGATTTTGGATTTGCAGGGTTTTTGCAGTCTCGGGAAATATGCCCCTTTTTCTTGCAGTTGTAACAGATTACCATCGCACAGTTGCCTTGATGGTATCTTTGGCAAGTGTTGCACCATGGCTGGTTTTCTGTCTGGGGTTTCCTTTCCCGTGTCATTCCTAAGTAGTTTCGAGGAGGCTGTCTAACTATTCGTTTCTGAGGGGTTCCCTTAAATCTTCCTCCTGGGTTATCATCACTCCACTTTCTCTTTTCTCCAGATCTAGGGTTACCTAGTGATCCATTTCTTATCATCTCATCTGTCAGACTTCCTGATAAACTTACAGTATCTTGAAAAGTCTTGGGCCTAGCTGATTTTACTAATCCCCTTATTTGTGGCACTAGTCCCCAAATATATCTTCCTATTCTCTTTGATTCTGGGGCCACTAGATGTGGTACTAACCTCGAGAGTTCATTGTACCTGTCGGTATATTCCCGATGTGCTGCTCCTTTCATTTCTAAAGCTAAAAACTCAGTTTCTAATTTTTCTATTTCATTATAAGGACAGTATTTCTCTATAACCAAATTCCTGAATTCCTCCCAACTCAACTCATTCATAATGTGCCTACCTTTAGTGGTCATCTCCATCTTCCACCAGGATTGTGCTTCCCCTTTCAATGAGTGTGAAGCAAACAAGGTTCTGTTGTTATTGGCACATTTGCTGATTTCCAGAGTTGACTCCATTTCATCTAACCAGCGTAGAGCCTGTACTGCTCCGCCTTTACCATCAAATTCTCGAGGTCTACATGACATAAAGGCTTTGTAGGAACATCCTTTCTCTGCTATAATCTCCTCTGCTGGTTGTTCTCTTATGGCATCATCAGTTGGTATTTCGTTGCCGGGGGTTGTGGTACCGAGGTTCAGGTTTTGTTGAAGTTGAGTTACTAGTATGGGTATGGCAGCTTCCAATTGCTGTGACACTATTCGGGAGATCCTTTCATCTTCATTGGCTGTCGAGTTAACAGGTGTTTCTTCTCCAAGTCTAGTTCTAGGTCGTCCCACTCTCGCAGTCCTCCTTATGGATTGCGTATTTCTTCTTGGCGGCATGCTTTTCTATAGTTAATTATAGTAAATATTAAAAAGAATTTTAGACTCTTAACAATATTCTAATTAACACATAAGCAAGTAGTAATTCAAACACAAAAGATATTTTTCATTTAAGTTCTTATTTAAAGATTTCACACTAAAAGTTAGCTCCTAATTTCCCTGCACCCATTTCCATATTCTTGAGAAGATGTTTCCCTTGGGTGCCTTTAGTTCCTTAACATCCTTCTGAATATTCCTGATCTCTTGTTGAATTTTCTTGAGCTGTTTAAGGGTTTGTTGAGTGGCTGTGTTTTGATCCCCATCCACCCTTTGTCTTTTAGCTTTACTTTCTTCGTTTCTGAGGGAGTCAGTTTCTTGTATCTCCTTGCCTTCGTCTTGCTTGGTCTTGAATTTGTTCCCGGGTCGTACCCTTTTCCTAGGAGTTTTAATGGTATATCCTCCTACCATTACAGGTGCACGACGGACATAAAATTTGGGCTTAGGATTATCTTCCTTTTTGGTTGGAAAAGGTTCTAGAATTTGCTGAGGTTTAGGTTCAGGCGTAAGTTCTTTGTGATTATTATAATCCGAGTATCCGGATGAGTCAGTCTCACAAAAATTGTTATCGGTACTCATGGCTGCAAAACAAATCTTTTCATGGTTTGAACCCAACAGTTAGTTACCTATTTCTATATATATTATAAATTCTTTGCAAGGAACATGCTTTAATATTCATGGAATCATAACATGCAAAATCATATATACACATAATTATACAGATATGAGCTTATGGTTATAGTCTAGGTATTTTATGGTACCTAATTCTCTATAACCAATGGCTCTGATACCAACCTGTCACATCCCGGCGGAAGCGTGAAATGCTTAGGGTGTGACTTGTTTGCTCAGAACTCATTGATATACAATTGTTACTAAATATCACATAAATATATATTTCATGATAAGGCATATTAAATATATATAATATCACATAACATAACAAGATTAATAATAAAGGAGTTAGGATTACATCAATTCATCATAGTCAAAATTTGAACTAACATAACCCTATTACATTAAAAGCCTAACAGCAACATCTTCAGAGACGATGGAAGTGAGCATCCACCGAGACACTGAGATCATACAAGTTTACTGTCAGGTTTACACAAACTTTCCCCACAACCTCTCCCCAGCCATTATAAACATCAAAGGAGAACATTAAGCTGTTAGTCATGGTGAATTCCTGAAAAAGCATACTCAAAACAGTCAACATAAAGTTGGTGAGCTTCACAGGTTTATCAAACATATAATATTGATGCATTATATACAACCAAACCTTACATAGCAATCAGATCATTCATATCTGTCATAACATATTTCATAAATCAGATAATATAGCATCACAATACTCATCTTATTGGTGCAGGAAATATTTTCCTAAGTAGCGCTACCAATATTATCTAACGGTTCCACATCCGAATTAATGGTTGTAACATAAATCTCAGAAAATAATGCATCAAATAGTATGCTTTTTCCCCAAAACTTTTACAAAACAAAAATGGGCCATGAAACTCACCTTTTCTCCAAATGGTAACCTATAACAAGAAAAATATTTATAGTTTAGAAAAATGTATATTTCTTTAACATTTTTAGTACCTCAGATTGAAGAATTTATTTCATAAGTTAGGTTTTAGTATAAATTCCGAAATTTTTACAGTAGATGTATCTTAGTGTTAGGTAAAATATACTAAAATTTCATATTCAAATTATTTTCAGGCTAATTTTATTATTTTTACATTATTCACATAATTCTTTAGAAATACCTTCGGGCCTCTAAAATTAGTCAAATTTTGTCAGATTAATAATTATAATTCGTAAGGTTTTTCAGAATTTTCTCATGTTCTAAATTATAGCAGAGCTATTTTTATAATTTTTCCTATTTTACTCTTATTTTGCTAAAAATACCAAATCATGTCCAAAAATTCTAATTTTTACACAAACTGCTCTATTTTTATTCTTATATTTTCTATAAATTTCCCATAATTTATTTCATAATTTAAGTATTTTTCCCGATTTTTAGTTGACAGAATAGTTAAAAATTAATATCTCAGAAAATGTTTGGAGTTAGGTCACGAGATTTTTCCAGTGGATTCTATAATTCTTAATAGTCAGTATATAATTTTTCTATACCTTTACTAGGATCGGTTCTTTTAATATAATTTTTCTCTTTTTATCCTTAAATATTGCATATAAATTAACTAATTCATAGGAATGGTACCAAATTTTGCAGAGTTCTATTTCCTAATATTCTAAATATATTTTTAATATTTGTTCCCACAATCATAGTTATTTTATATGCAAAATTAATTTAACAAACTATGACTAGATTTTTAACCCTTTTGTTGATAATTTCTTGTTATAATTTGATTTTTGAGATTTGTTTTATTTATTTCAGATTCTTAAAATCTTTCTTTTTGTCTGAAAAATAAGTTTGATTTTTATATGTTTTTATAAAAACCTTGAATGTTTAATCAAAAGGGTTAATCACATGTGTTTATTTTAACACATGTTCGATTTTCATAACCTTAATCTAGTAGGGTTTTAGGGGTTAAAACCTTGATTTTGACAGAAGGAGAGTATGAGAAGAAGGTGAGGATGGTCTAAGCTTGCTTGGTTTTGGTGTTCTTGATAATCTTTCGGGAGGTGATGCTTCCACGAGGCTTGGATGTTGCTGCCTTGTATCCGAGAGCGTGCGACCGAGTGAAGTTGAGGATGGTATTTGGTTGGAGAGGTGGTGACCGAGAGGGTTGAGGGAGTGGTTTGTAGTTTACGGTGGTGGTGTTCGGGAGTGGTGACCGAGGGATAGTGGTTTTGCTTTGGAAAGTTGGTATACATGCAAGTCTTCGGCCGAGTGTTGATATAGGGAGATTCCTCATGATTACCTCTAGTCCTAGGAGGTGAGGTGTACCTTGTAGCCTTGCTTAGTCATGGTTATGTGGCGGTGCCTCTAGAAGATCCGAGAGGTGAGGCGGTGGGTTGTCCTAGTTGTGATTCAACCGAGTCTTGCAAAGGGAGGTGGAGTCGGTTACCATTAAGGAGTTTCATCATTGCTCCTAGGGGCTAGGCTCTTAAGGTGGCAATATTCTAGCTTGGTGAGTTGGTTAGGTGTCCCGAAAAAGATGTGAGTCATCACACAAGATTGTTCTAATCGGTGCTTGAGTGTATCAACTGAGTGTTCAAGGGGTGTTAATCGAGTTGGTTCTTGATCTTAAATGGTATTTTGGTTTGGGTTTTGGGGAATTTGTTTAAGTTTGTTTTGATGTCAACTTTCTCTTGATGTTTAACTTATGTTTATGATGTTTGGTTGGGTTGTATTTGGTTTGTTTATTATTGTATTGTTGATGTATTGTAGTTTTGTATCACGAAATTATGTTTATGGATTCATGCATACGTAACCTCTTGTATTTGCATGTAAGCATGCAATGAACAATACTCATATTCATGTGATGTGTATATGTTTCTTAGCAAAAGATGGTACATGCACACGTAAAAGGGTATGCATGCGACCATGCATACGTATACATATACATATAAATGAACAACATACTTATGTAAACAAAATGAAAGCATGCATATGTATATGTATGTATAAAAATATATATATATTAACCTAGGTGTGGCTTAGAATATTTAAATGAACTAAGTGTATAAAATTTCTAAATCTAGGGTTGTCACAAAAAACCACTTGTATTCATTCAATAAGAACCGAGAATAAAATTTTAGTTACTAAACGAAAGTAATCATATGCCAAACATGATACACAATATGTGATTGATGAAAGGAAGTTAAATCAAGGTAACACGACCAAGTGGATAACATTTATTCTTATTTTAATCGAAATTGGGTGCTTATAGAATTTTGCATTAAAGTATTCTCGAAAGGTTAATAAAGTACATAAAAAAGGAACTAGTTATATAATGATTTTAAACAACAAGAGTTCTCACATGCATAGTTTTCGCTATCCATAACAACCATTCATAATATGCCGATTCTATTCTCAAGCCTTCTTAACACCCTTATAAACTAATCTAATCAAATTCGATTATAATAATCAGTAAATTCAAAATAAACAACCAGAAAGGGAAGATAGTATCTATACCCAAATAGAGACAAAAACCGAAAATGAAGATAAACAAATCACCTTTAAATTCTATCTACTACTACACAAAATGCATACGCAACACTCCACGACCATCTTTGAACACTCTTGCTCAAATATACACTAAATTTAATTCAAATGACAACTCTCCAGCCACTGAATCCATTTTTAAGCACTAGGCCATGGATACGAGTTTTAACTTGTCAAAAACCACTCGTATTCATTCAATAAGAACCAAGAATAAAATTATAGTTACTAAATGAAAGTAATCATATGTCAAACATGAAACACAATATGTGATTGGTGAAAGGAAGTTAAATCAAGGTAACACGACCAAGTGGATAACATTTATTCTTACTTCAATCAAAAATGGGTGCTTATAGAATTTTGCATTAAAGTATTCTCGAAAGGTTAATAAAGTACATATAAAAAAGGAACTAGTTATACAATGATATTAAACAACAAGAGTTCACGCATGGATAGTTTTCGCTATCCATAACAGCCATTCATAATATGCCAATTCCATTCTCAAGCCTTCTTAACACCCTTATAAACTAATCTAATCAAATTCGATTATAATGATCAGTAAATTCAAACTAAGCAACCACAAAGGGAAGATAGTATCTACATTCAAATAGAGACCAAAACCGAAAATGAAAATAAACAAATCACCTTTAAATTCGATGCACTACTACACAAAATGCATACGCAACACTCCACGACCATCTTCGAACACTCTTGCTCAAATATCCTCTAAATTCAATCCAAATGACAACTCTCCAGCCACTGAATCCATTTTTAAGCAATAGGCCATGATACGAGTTTTAACTGATCAAAAACCACTTGTATTCATTCAATAAGAACCGAGAATAAAATAATAGTAACTAAATGAAAGTAATCATATGTCAAACATGAAACACAATATGTGATTGATGAAAGGAAGTTAAATCAAGGTAACACGACCAAGTGGATAACATTTATTCTTATTTTAATCGAAATTGGGTGCTTATAGAATTTTGCATTAAAGTATTCTCGAAAGGTTAATAAAGTACATAAAAAAGGAACTAGTTATATAATGATTTTTAACAACAAGAGTTCTCACATGAATAGTTTTCGCTATCCATAACAACCATTTATAATATGCCAATTCTATTCTCAAGCCTTCTTAACACCCTTATAAACTAATCTAATCAAATTCGATTATAATAATCAGTAAATTCAAAATAAACAACCATAAAGGGAAGTAGTATCTACATTCAAATAGAGACCAAAACAAAAATGAAAATAAACAAATCACCTTTAAATTCGATCTACTACTACACAAAATGCAAACGCAACACTCCACGACCATCTTCGAACACTCTTGCTCAAATATCCTCTAAATTTAATTCAAATGTGACAACCCTAGATTTAGAAATTTTATACACTAGTTCATTCAAATATTCTAAACTACACCTAGGCTAACATATATATATTTTTATACATACATATACGTATGCATGCTTTCATTTTGTTTACACAAGTATGTTGTTTGCTTATACATATGTATACGTATGCATGGCCGCATGCGTACACACACTTTTACGTGTGCATGTACCATCTTTTGATAAGAAACATATGCACATCATATAAATATAAGTGTTGTTCATTGCATGCTTGCATGCAAACGCAAAGAAGTACGTATACATGTATTTTTAAACATAATTTCTTGATACAAAACTACAATACATCAACAATACAAAAATAAACAAACCACATACAACCCAACCAAACCTCATAAAATAAGTTAACATCAAGAGAGATTTGACATCAAAACAAACCATTACACATAAAACTCAAACCAAGCACCAATTAAAGGTAACAAAACCGGTTTGTTAATACCCTCAAGCACCGATTAGAACAATCTTGTGTGATGACTCACATCTCTTTCGGGACACCTAACCAACTCACCAAGCTAGAATATTGCCACCTTAAGAGCCTAGCACCCTAGGAGCAATGATGAAACTCCTTAATGGCAACCGACTCCACCTCCCTTTGCAAGACTCGGTTGGATCACAACTTGGACATCCCACCGCCACACCTCTCGGTTCTTCTAGAGGCACCGCCACATAACCATGACTAAGCAAGGCTACAAGGTACACCTCACCTCCTAGGACTAGTGGTAATCATGAGGAATCTCCCTATATCAACACTCGGCCGAGGACTTGCATGTTCACCAACTTTCTAAAGCAAAACCACTATCCCTCGGTCACCACTCCCGAACACCACCACCGTAAGCCACAAACCACTCCCTCAACCCTCTCGGTCACCACCTCTCCAACCAAATACCATCATCAACTTCACTCGGTCACACACTCTCGGATACAAGGCAGCAACATCCAAGCCTCGTGGAAGCATCACCTCCCGAAAGATTATCAAGAACACCAAAACCAAGCAAGCTTAGGCCATCCTCACCTTCTTCTCACACTCTCCTTCTGTCAAAATGAAGGTTCTAACTCCTAAAACCTTGCTTGATTAAGATTATGAAAACTAAACATGTATTAAATAAAGCACATGTGATTAACCCTTTTGGTTAAAACAAAATTCTTATAAAAACATATACAAAACCAAACCTATTTTTCAGAACAAAAAGAAAGGTTTTAAGAATCTGGAAAAATAAAACAAATCTTAAAAATCAAAGTTTTAGCAAGAAATTATCAACAAAAGGGTTAAAATCTAGTTATAGTTTGTTAAATCAATTCTGCATATTAAATAATTGTGATTGTGGGAACAAACATTAAAAATATATTTAGAATATTAGGAAATAGAACTCTGCAAAATTTGGTACCATTAAATAAGTTAATTTATATACAATATTTAAGAACATAAAGAGAAAAATTATATCAGAAGAACCGACCCTAGTAAATGTATGGAAACATTATATACTGACTATTACAAATTATAGAATCCACTGGAAAACCCTCGTGACCTAACTCAAAATATTATCTGAAATATGAATTTTTAACTATTCTGTCAACTAAAAATCGGGAAAAATACTTAAGTTATGAAATAAATTATGGGAAATTTATAGAAAATATAAGAATAGAAATAGAACCGTCTGTGTAAAAATTAGAATTTTTGAGCATGTTCTGATATTTTTAGTAAATAAGAGTAAAATATGAAAAATTATAGAAAATGACTCTGCTATGATTTAAAACATGAGAAAATTTTGAGAAACTATACGATTTATAATTATTATTCTGACAAAATTTGACTAATTTTAGAGGCCCGAAGGTATTTCTAAATAATTATTTGAATAATGTAAAAATGATAAGAATTAGCCTGAAAATAATTTAAATATGAAATTTTAGTATATTTTATCTAACACTAAGATACATCTACTGTGAAAATTTCGGAATTTATACAAAAAGTTAACTTATGAAATAAATTCTTCAATCTGAGGTACTAAAAATATTAAAGAAAAATACATTTTCTAAACTATAAATATTTTTCTTGTTTATAGGTTACCATTTGGAGTAAAGGTAAGTTTCATGGCCCATTTTGTTTTATAAAGTTTTGGGGAAAAAGCATACTAATTGATGCATTATTTTCTGAAATTTATGTTACAACCATTAATTCGGATGTGGGACCGTTAGATAATATTGGTAGCGCTATTTAGGGAAATATTTCCTGCACTAATGGGATGAGTGTTGTGATGCTATATTATCTGATTTATGAAGTGTGTTATGATAGATATGAATGATCTGATTGCTATGTAAGGTTTGGTTGTATATAATGCATCAATGTTACATGTTTAATAAACCTGTGTAGCTCACCAACATTATGTTGACTGTTTTGGGTATGCTTTTTCAGGAATTCACCATGACTAACAGGTTAATGTTCTCCTTTGATGTTTATAATGGCTGGGGAGAGGTTGTGGGGAAAGTTTGTGTTAACCTGACAGTGAACTTATATGATCTCAGTGTTTCGGTGGATGCACACTTCCATCGTCTCTGAAGATGTTGCTGTTAGGATGTTAATGTAATAGGATTATGTTAATTCAAATTTTGACTATCATGAATTGATGTAATCCTAACTTCTATATTATTAAACTTGTTATGTTATGTGTTATTATATATTTATTGTGCTTTATTATGAAATATGATATGTTTATGTGATACTTGGCAAAAATTGTATATCAATGAGTTCTGAGCAAACAGGTCACACCCTAAGCATTTCACGCTTCCGCCGGGATGTGACAGGTTGGTATCAGAGCCGTTGGTTATAGAGAATTAGGTACCATAAAATACCTAGACTATAACCATAAGCTCATATCTGTATAATTGTGTGTATATATGAATTTGTGTGATATGATTCCATGAATATTATAGCATTTTCTTTGTAAAGAATTTATAATATATATAGAAATAGGTAACTAACTGTTGGGTTCAAAATCATGAAAAGATTTGTTTTGCAGCCATGAGTACTGATAACAATTTCTGTGAGACTGACTCATCCGAATACTCGGATATAACAATCACAAAGAACTTACGCCTGAACCTGAACCTCAGCAAATTTTAGAACCTTCTCCAACCAAAGATGAAGATAATCATAAGCCTAAATTTTATGTCCGTCGTGCACCTGTAATGGTGGGAGGATATACCATTAAAACTCCTAGGAAAAAGGTACGACCCGGAAACAAATTCAAGACCAAGCAAAACGAAGGCAAGGAGATACAAGAAACTGACTCCCTTAAAAACGAAGAAAGAAAAGCTAAAAGACAAAGGATGGATGAAGACCAAAACGCGCAGCCACTCAACAAACCCTTAAACAGCTCAAGAAAATTCAACAAGGGATCAAGAATATTCAGAAGGATGTTAAGGAACTAAAAGCACCCAAGGGAAACATCTTCTCAAGAATATGGAGATGGGTGCAGGGAAATTAGAAGCTAACTTTTAATGTGAAATCTTTAATAAGAACTTAATGAAAAACATCTTTTGTTTTTTAAATAGTACTTGCTGTGTGTTAGCTAGAATATTGATTAAGAGTCTAAAATTCTTTTTAATATTTACTATAATTAACTATAGAAAAACATGCCGCCAAGAAGAAATACGCAACCCATAAGGAGGACTGCGCGAGTGGGACGACCTAGAACTAGACTTGGGGAAGAAACACCTGTTAACTCGACAGCCAATGAAGATGAAAGGATCTCTCGGATAGTGTCACAGCAATTGGAGGCTGCCATACCCATACTAATAACTCAACTTCAACAAAACCTGAACCTCGGTACCACAACCCCCGGCAACGAAATACCAACTGATGATGCCATAAGAGAACAACCAGCAGAGGAGATTATAACAGAGAAAGGATGTTCCTACAAAGCCATTATGTCATGTAGACCCCGAGAAGTTGATGGTAGAGGCGGAGCAGTACAAGCTCTACGCTGGTTAGATGAGATGGAATCAACTCTGGAGATCAGCAAATGTGCCAATAACAACAGAACTTTGTTTGCCTCGCATTCATTAAAAGGGGAAGCACAATCCTGGTGGAAGATGGAGATGACCACTAAAGGTAGGCACATTATGAATGAGTTAAGTTGGGAGGAATTCAGAAAATTAGTTATAGAAAAATACTGCCCTTACAATGAAATAGAAAAATTAGAAACTGAATTTTTAACTTTAGAAATGAAAGGAGCAGCACATCGGGAATACACCGACAGGTACAATGAACTCTCGAGGTTAGTACCACATCTAGTGGCCCCAGAATCGAAAAGAATAGGAAGATATATTTGGGGACTAGTGCAACAGATAAGGGGATTAGTAAAATCGGCTAGGCCCAAGACTTTTCAAGATACTGTAAGTTTATCAGGAAGCTTGACAGACGAGATGATAAGAAATGGATCACTAGGCAACCCTAGATCAGGAGAAAAGAGAAAGTGGAATGATGATAGTCCAGGGGGAAGATTTAAGGGAACCCCTCAGAAACGAATAGTTAGACAGCCCCCTCGGAAACTACCTAGGAATGACACGGGAAAAGAAAACCCCAGACAGAAAAACCAGCCATGGTGCAACACTTGCCAAAGATACCATCAAGGCAACTGTGCGATGGTAATCTGTTACAACTGCAAGAAAAAGGGGCATATATCCCGAGACTGCAAAAACCCTTGCAAATCCAAAATCAGTCTGCTATCAATGTGGGAATGAAAACCATCGCTGTGAACGAATGTCCACAGCTAAAAGGAAAGGCACCGGTTAATCAGAACAACCCTCGGGGAGAGCATTCATAATGCAGGCAAGAAGAAGCTCGACACGAACCAGAAGTTTTCACAGGTACGTTCCCTATAAACGATCAGTATGCTACTGTACTATTCGATACTGGAGCAACCCATAGTTTTGTTTCAAATACGTTTAGACCACTACTTAACTTAACCGTAGAGAAAGCGTAATTAAAAATATATGAGATGAATTAGTGATGGTAAGATAATCGAAGCTTATGAAATCATTCCTAATTGCACAATGAATTTAGATGAAAACTATTTCAATATAGATTTGATTCCTATTGATTTAGGAGGATTTGACATTGTTGTAGGAATGGATTGGTTAAGTAAAAATCAAGCTGAAATAGTATGTGGTAAGAAAATGATCAAAATCCCTTTGGTTAATGAGAATAGAACACTATGTATATATGGTGAAAAACCTAGGGGCACCATTAAGATAATTTCTTGCAAAAATGCACAAAAATGTCTAAGGAAGAAATGTTTGGCTTATCTGACCCACATTGTTGACACTAAGATAGACAAAGTAAACCTGAAAGATGTTCCAATTGTCAATGAATATTCTGATATATTTCCTGATGAATTACCTGGTTTACCACCCCTCGTCAAGTAGAATTCAAAATTGAATTGATGCCAGGAACAGCCCCTATTGCTAAGGCACCCTACCGTTTAGCACCTACTGAAATGAAGGAATTAATGAGCCAACTTCAGGAACTTTTGGATAAAGGATTTATACGGCCTAGTGTATCACCCTGGGGAGCACCAGTTTTATTTGTTAAGAAAAAGGATGGAACATTTAGAATGTGCATAGACTATAGGGAACTCAATAAGGTAACTGTGAAGAATAGGTATCCCTTACCTAGAATAGACGATCTATTTGATCAATTACAGGGATCTAGTTACTTTTCAAAAATAGACTTGAGATCAGGGTATCATCAGCTAAGAATACAGGATGAAGATATACCTAAGACAGCATTCAGAACAAGGTATGGACATTATGAATTCCTGGTAATGCCATTTGGATTAACCAATGCTCCCGCCATATTTATGGATCTGATGAATAGGATATGTAAACCCTATTTAGATAAGTTTGTCATAGTCTTTATAGATGACATTTTAATCTATTCTAAGAATAAGGAGGATCATGAGCAACACCTAAGATTGACCTTGGAGTTGTTAAGAAAAGAAAAACTATACGCAAAATTCTCAAAATGTGAATTTTGGAAAAGAAGTACAATTCCTTGGACACATAGTCAATCAAGAAGGAATACAGGTAGATCCAGCAAAAATAGAAGCTGTTAAGAAATGGGAGGATCCCAAGACACCAACAGAAGTACGCCAATTCTTAGGATTAGCAGGATATTATAGAAGGTTCATAGAAAATTTCTCAAGGATAGCTCAGCCCTTGACTGAACTAACTCAAAAGGACAAGCCATATGTCTGGGGAGAAAAACAAAAGAGTGCATTCGAACTCTTGAAAAGTAAGTTATGTAGTGCACCTATTTTGTCATTACCAGAAGGGACTGATGATTTTGTAGTATATTGTGATGCGTCTCGTCAAGGATTTGGATGTGTATTAATGCAACGAAGTAGAGTCATTGCATATGCCTCTAGACAACTTAGGGGAAGTGAGAAAAACTACACTACTCATGATTTGGAATTAGGAGCAGTAATCTTTGCACTTAAGATCTGGAGACATTATCTGTATGGGACAAAATGTACAATATATACGGATCACAAGAGTTTACAGCATATATTTGAGCAGAAAATGCTGAACATGAGACAAAGGAGATGGATAGAATTACTGAGTGATTATGATTGTGAAATCAAATACCATCCAGGTAAGGCAAATGTAGTTGCAGATGCTTTAAGTAGAAAAGATAGGGTTAAACCATTACGAGTACGAGCCATGAGAATGGAACTACAATCAGACCTGTTAAGACAAATATGGGGAGCCCAACAGAAAAGTAAAATAGAAATAAAAGGACAGGAAAGGGATTTACAGGAAGATACAAATGGAATTCTAAGATTTAAAGGAAGGACCTGGATACCCGATGATGCTATACTTAGAAGGATTATATTACAAGAAGCACATAAGTCAAAATACTCAGTACATCCAGGAAATAACAAAATGTATAAGGATTTGAAAAATCATTACTGGTGGCCTGGCATGAAGAGATCAGTTGGAGAGTTTGTAGAGAAATGCAATACGTGTTCAAGAGTTAAAGCAGAACATCAGAAACCTTCAGGATATCTACAACAACCTGAAATTCCAGAATGGAAATGGGATCAAATTACTATGGATTTTGTAACCAAGTTACCAAGGACCTCAAGTGGTTATGACACAATCTGGGTTATAGTAGATAGGTTAACCAAATCAGCACACTTCTTGCCAATCAGGTAAGATTACAAAATAGAGAAATTAGCAAGAATCTACATACGAGAAATCGTATCCAGACATGGAATACCAATCTCCATTATATCTGATAGAGACAATAGATTCATATCAAGGTTTTGGCAAACCCTACAAAAAGCTTAGGAACCCAAATAAATCTTAGCACAGCCTTCCACCCACAAACAGATGGACAAAGTGAAAGAACAATACAAACACTAGAAGATATGTTACGTGCTTGTGCATTAGACTTTGGTGGCAACTGGGATATGCATCTACCTTTGATAGAATTTTCTTATAATAATAGCTATCATTCCAGCATTAAAACCGCCCCAACATTTGAAGCCTTGGTATGGAAGAAAAGCAGATCGCCACTATGTTGGAATGAAATAGGAGATAGACAACTTATAGGCCCCTGATTTATTCAAGAGACATCTGACAAGATCAAAGAAATCAAAAATAGATTACAGACAGCACGGATCGGCAGAAAAGTTACGCGGATAAAAGAAGAAAGCCATTAGAATTTCAAATTGGAGATAAGGTCTATCTAAGAATATCACCCACCAAAGGAATCTTTCGATTTGGAAAGAGAAATAAGCTGAACCCAAGATATGTTGGACCATTTGAAGTTATTGACAAAATTGGTCCTGTTGCGTATAAGCTAGATTTACCCCAAGAATTAAGTAAAGTACACAACACGTTCCATGTGTCCAATCTGAAGAAATGTTTAACAGATGAAACATTAAAAGTTCCAGTTCAAGAAATAAAGATAGACGAGAAGCTTCATTTTACAGAAGAACCAATAGCCATATTAGATAAAGAAGTTAAAAAGCTAAGAAGGAGCAAAATCCCCATAGTGAAAGTTAAGTGGAACGCTAGGAGAGGACCAGAGTATACGTGGGAAAGAGAAGATGAAATCAGAAGAAGATACCCCCATCTATTTTAAGTCAATGGTCAGATAAGTTCACTACTATCCAAATAAATTTCGGGACGAAATTATTTTTACGGGGGGAGAATGTGACAACCCTAGATTTAGAAATTTTATACACTAGTTCATTCAAATATTCTAAACTACACCTAGGCTAACATATATATATTTTTATACATACATATACGTATGCATGCTTTCATTTTGTTTACACAAGTATGTTGTTTGCTTATACATATGTATACGTATGCATGGCCGCATGCGTACACACCCTTTTACGTGTGCATGTACCATCTTTTGATAAGAAACATATGCACATCATATAAATATAAGTGTTGTTCATTGCATGCTTGCATGCAAACGCAAAGAAGTACGTATACATGTATTTTTAAACATAATTTCTTGATACAAAACTACAATACATCAACAATACTAAAATAAACAAACCAAATACAACCCAACCAAACCTCATAAACATAAGTTAACATCAAGAGAGATTTGACATCAAAACAAACCATTACACATAAAACTCAAACCAAGCACCAATTAAAGGTAACAAAACCGGTTTGTTAATACCCTCAAGCACCGACTAGAACAATCTTGTGTGATGACTCAAACCTCTTTCGGGACACCTAACCAACTCACCAAGCTAGAATATTGCCACCTTAAGAGCCTATCACCCTAGGAGCAATGATGAAACTCCTTAATGGCAACCGACTCCACCTCCCTTTGCAAGACTCGGTTGGATCACAACTTGGACAACCCACCGCCACACCTCTCGGTTCTTCTAGAGGCACCGCCACATAACCATGACTAAGCAAGGCTACAAGGTACACCTCACCTCCTAGGACTAGTGGTAATCATGAGGAATCTCCCTATATCAACACTCGGCCGAGGACTTGCATGTTCACCAACTTTCTAAAGCAAAACCTATCTCGGTCACCACTCCCGAACACCACCACCGTAAGCCACAAACCACTCCCTCAACCCTCTCGGTCACCACCTCTCCAACCAAATACCATCATCAACTTCACTCGGTCACACACTCTCGGATACAAGGCAGCAACATCCAAGCCTCGTGGAAGCATCACCTCCCGAAAGATTATCAAGAACACCAAAACCAAGCAAGCTTAGGCCATCCTCACCATCTTCTCACACTCTCCTTCTGTCAAAATCAAGGTTCTAACTCCTAAAACCTTGCTTGATTAAGATTATGAAAACTAAACATGTATTAAATAAAGCACATGTGATTAACCCTTTTGGTTAAAACAAAATTCTTATAAAAACATATACAAAACCAAACCTATTTTTCATAACAAAAAGAAAGGTTTTAAGAATCTGGAAAAATAAAACAAATCTTAAAAATCAAATTTTAGCAAGAAATTATCAACAAAAGGGTTAAAATCTACTTATAGTTTGTTAAATCAATTCTGCATATTAAATAATTGTGATTGTGGCAACAAACATTAAAAATATATTTAGAATATTAGGAAATAGAACTCTGCAAAATTTGGTACCATTCCTATAAATAAGTTAATTTATATACAATATTTAAGAACATAAAGAGAAAAATTATATCAGAAGAACAGACCCTAGTAAATGTATGGAAAAATTATATACTGACTATTACAAATTATAGAATCCACTGGAAAAATCTCGTGACCTAACTCAAAATATTATCTGAAATATGAATTTTTAACTATTCTGTCAACTAAAAATCAGGAAAAATACTTAAATTATGAAATAAATTATGGGAAATTTATAGAAAATATAAGAATAGAAATAGAACAGTCTGTGTAAAAATTAGAATTTTTGACCATGTTCTGATATTTTTAGCAAATAAGAGTAAAATAGGAAAAATTATAAAAAATGACTCTGCTATGATTTAAAACATGAGAAAATTTTGAGAAACTCTACGAATTGTAGTTATTATTCTGACAAAATTTGACTAATTTTAGAGGCCCGAAGGTATTTCTAAATAATTATTTGAATAATGTAAAAATGATAAGAATTAGCCTGAAAATAATTTTAATATGAAATTTTAGTATATTTTATCTAACACTAAGATAAATCTACTGTGAAAATTTTGGAATTTATACAAAAACCTAGCTTATGAAATAAATTCTTCAATCTGAGGTACTAAAAATGTTAAAGAAAAATACATTTTCTAAACTATAAATATTTTTCTTGTTTATAGGTTACCATTTGGAGTAAAGGTGAGTTTCATGGCCCATTTTGTTTTATAAAGTTTTGGGGAAAAAGCATACTAATTGATGCATTATTTTCTGAAATTTATGTTACAACCATTAATTCGGATGTGGGACCGTTAGATAATATAGGTAGCGCTACTTAGGAAAAATATTTCCTGCACCAATGGGATGAGTGTTGTGATGCTATATTATCTGATTTATGAAATGTGTTATGACAGATATGAATGATCTGATTGCTATGTAAGGTTTGGTTGTATATAATGCATCAATGTTACATGTTTAATAAACCTGTGAAGCTCACCAACTTTATGTTGACTGTTTTGGGTATGCTTTTTCAGGAATTCACCATGACTAACAGCTTAATGTTCTCCTTTGATGTTTATAATGGCTGGGGAGAGGTTGTGGGGAAAGTTTGTGTTAACCTGACAGTGAACTTATGATCTCAGTGTTTCGTGGATTCACACTTCGGTGGTGCCTTCCATCGTCTCTAAAGATGTTGCTGTTAGGATGTTAATGTAATAGGATTATGTTAATTCAAATTTTGACTATCATGAATTGATGTAATCCTAACTTCTATATTATTAAACTTGTTATGTTATGTGTTATTATATATTTATTGTGCTTTATTATGAAATATGATATGTTTATGTGATACTTGGCAAAAATTGTATATCAATGAGTTCTGAGCAAACAGGTCACACCCCAAGCATTTCACGCTTCCGCCGGGATGTGACATCAAAGGACAACTCTCCAGCCACTGAATCCATTTTTAAGCACTAGGCCATGGATACGAGTTTTAACTTGTCAAAACCCACTCATATTCATTCAATAAGAACCAAGAATAAAATTGTAGTTACTAAATGAAAGTAATCATATGTCAAACATGAAACACAATATGTGATTGGTGAAAGGAAGTTAAATCAAGGTAACACAACCAAGTGGATAACATTTATTCTTATTATAATCGAAAGTGGGTGCTTATAGAATTTTGCATTAAAGTATTCTCGAAAGGTAAATAAAGTACATAAAAAAGGAACTAGTTATATAATGATTTTAAACAACAAGAGTTCTCGCATGAATAGTTTTCGCTATTCCTAACAACCATTCATAATATGCCAATTCTATTCTCAAGCCTTCTTAACACCCTTATAAACTAATCTAATCAAATTCGATTATAATGATCAGTAAATTCAAACTAAACGTCCATAACGGGAAGATAGTATCTACATTCAAATAGTGACCAAAACCGAAAATGAAAATAAACAAATCACCTTTAAATTCGATCCACTACTACACAAAATGCATACGCAAAACTCCACAACCATCTTCGAACACTGTTGCTCAAATATCCTCTAAATTCAATCCAAATGACAACTCTCCAGCCACTGAATCCATTTTTAAGCACTAAGCCATGGATACGAGTTTTAACTAATCAAAAACCATGTTCATTCAATAAGAACCGAGAATAAAATTATAGTTACTAAATGAAAGTAATCATATGTCAAACATGAAACACAATATATGATTGATGAAAGGAAGTTAAATCAAGGTAACACTACCAAGTGGATAACATTTATTTTTATTTTAATCGAAATTAGGTGCTTATAGAATTTTGCATTAAAGTATTCTCAAAAGGCTAATAAAGTACATAAAAAAGGAACTAGTTATATAATGATTTTAAACAACAAGAGTTCTCGCATGCATAGTTTTCGCTATCCATAACAACCATTCATATTATGCCAATTCCATTCTCAAGCCTTCTTAACACCCTTATAAACTAATCTAATCAAATTCGATTATAATGATCAGTAAATTCAAAATAAACAACCACAAAGGGAAGATAGTATCTATATTCAAATAGAGACCAAAACCAAATAAGAAACTAAACAAATCACCTTTAAAATCGATCCACCACTACACAATGCATACGTAACACTCCACGACCATCTTCGAACATTCTTGCACAAAAATCTTCTAAATTCAATCCAAATGAGAACTCTCCACCCACTGAATCCATTATTAAGCACTTGACCATGGATACGAGTTTTAACTGATCAAAAACAACTCGTATTCATTCAGTAAGAACCGAGAATCCAATTATAGTTACTAAATGAAAGTAATCATATGTCAAACATGAAACACAATATCTGATTGATGAATGGAAGTTAAATCAAGGTAACACGACGAAGTGGATAACATTTATTCTTACTTCAATCGAAATTGGGTGCTTATAGAATTTTGCATTAAAGTATTCTCGAAAGGATAATAAAATACATAAAAAAGGAACTAGTTATAGAATGATTTTAAACAACAAGAGTTCTCGCATGGATAGTTTTCGCTTTCCATAACAACCATTCATAATATGCTAATTCCATTCTCAAGCCATCTTAACACCCTTATAAACATATCTAATCAAATTCGATTATAATGATTAGTAAATTCAAACTAAACAACCACAAAGTGAAAATAGTATCTACTTTCAAGTAGAAACCAAAACCTTTCATGAAATAAACAATTCACCTTTAAAATCAATCCACTACTACACAAAATGCATACGCAGCACTCGACGACCATCTTCGAACACTCTTGCTCACTAATCCTCAAATTTCAATCCATTATTAAGCACTAGACCATGGATACAAGTTTTTAACTGATTAACAACCACGCGTATTCATTCAGTAAGAATCGAGAATCAAATTATAGTTACGAGATGAAAGTAATCATATGTCAAACATGAGACACATTATGTGATTGATGAAAGGAAGTTAAATCAAGGTAACACGACCAAGTGGATAACATTTATTCTTATTTTAATCAGAATCGGGTTCTTAAAGATTTTTGCATTAAAGTATTCTCGAAAGCTTAAAGAATACATACAAAAGGAACTAGTTATACAATGAAAATCGACCCACTACTACACAAAATGCATACGCAACACTCCACGACCATCTTCGAATATTCTTTCTCACAAATCATTTAAATTCAATCCAAATGACAAGTCTCCACCCACTGAATCCATTTTTAAGCCCTAGACCATGGACACGAGTTTTAACTGATCAAACACCACTTGTATTCATTCAATAAGAACCGAGAATAAAGTTATAGTTAATAAATGAAAGTAATCATATGTCAAACATGAAACACAATATGTGATTGATGAAAGGAAGTTAAATCAAGGTAACACAACAAGTGGATAACATTAATTCTTACTTCTATCGAAATTGGGTGCTTATAGAACTTTGCATTAAAGTATTCTCGAAAGGTTAGTAAAACACATAAAAAAGGACTAGTTACACAATGATTTTAAACAACAATAGTTTTCGCATGGATAATTTGCGCTATCCATAACAACCATTCATAATATGCCAATTCCATTCTCAAGCCTTCTTAACACCCTTATAAACAAATCTGATCAAATCCAATTACAATGTTCAGTAAATTCAAACTAAACTAAAAAGGAAAGATAGTATCTACTTTCAAATAGAAACTCAAACCTATCATGAACATAAACAAATCACCGTTAAAATTGATCCACTACTACACAAAATGCATAAACAACACTTCACAACCATCTTCGAACACTCTTGTTGACAAATCCTCTAAATTCAATCCAAATGACAACTCTCCACCCACTGAATCCATTATTAAGCACTAGACCGAGTATACGAGTTTTAACTGATCAAAAACCACTCGTTTTCATTCAATAAGAACCGAGAATCGAGTTATAGTTACTAAATAAAAGTAATCATATGTCAAACATGAAACACAATATGTGATTGATGAAAGAAAGTTAAATCAAGGTAACCCGACCAAGTGGATAACATTTATTCTTATTTCAATCGAATTTGAGTGCTTATAGAAATTTGCATTAAAGTATTCTTGAAAGGTTAATAAAGTAAATAAAAAAAGGAACTAGTTATACAATGATTTTAAACAACAAGAGTTCTCGCATGGATAGTTTTCGCTATCCATAACACCCATTCATAATATGCCAATTTTATTCTCAAGCCTTCTTAACACTCTTATAAACTAATCTAAGCAAATTCGATTATAATGATTAGTAAATTCAAACTAAACAACCACAAAGGGAAGATAGTATCTACATTTAAATAGAGACCAAAACCGAACATGAAAATAATCAAATCACCTTTAAAATAGATCCACTTCTACACAAAATGCATACGCAACACTCCACGACTATCTTCGAACACTCTTGCTCAAATTCTCTCTAAATTCAATCCAAATGACAACTCTCCACCCACTGAATCCATTATTAATCACTAGACCATAGGTACGAGTTTTAAATGATCAAAAACCACTCGTATTCTTTGTTGGGTTTTGCAACAAGTTAATCAAAGCAAGTTAAACCATTTCAACTTGTAAAACGCAACGGAAATATGATTTAAACATGTTGTTACATTCTGAAATTTTTCACCATTTAAAATATAAACAAAACCCAAGAATAATGATCATATAAATATATGTGAAATAGTGTGTGCTATCAAACCAAAATCAACTATAGGATGTTCATAGATACAACCTTTCTTGCACAAGATGTTGTAGATTTATAAGAAGAAGAAGATGGTGTTCTTGAACGTTCAGCCCCCAAGAGAGAAAGCCTCAAGTAGTGATACCCACAAGCTCTTCCAAACACCTAGCTAGTTAGGAAGCTCAACACCAAAACCTCTACAAATGTACCTTCAAAAACCGAATTTTCAGCCTTGTTTTTGAGCTTCAAATCCGAAAAATTCAGCAATGTTTTGAGAGAGTTCTTGCTTAAGTGTTGTAAGAGAGAAAGTGTGAATTGATGGAAGAGTGTTAGAGAGGTGAAAGTCTTGCAAAGACCAAGACAAAAGGGATGGTCCCAATGCCCCAAGGGGCGGCCGAAATAGGCCTTCAAAAATGGGTTTCCCCCCCCCATTTTAGTTTTATAAAATGTTACACTCTTAGCCCTTAATTTTATAAAATTAAAACCTCTTTTAATTTTATAACAATAACACACTTTTATTTGTTATTATTTAACCAACTTAAAAATGAAACAAACAATTTCTCATGAACAAATTATCCACATAATGTTGTTATTGGGTATGACCCGACTTGGATCATAACGTACTAACCACATAAATCTTGTATGTGTCTTGGGCATATAAGGTCCAACAATCTCCCACTTGCACAAGATTCATAGAAGATTGATGCAAGCAGTAAATACCGCGTAACAACAATTTACTACCCTTAATACGTATGACTAAGTGGCATTCAATAACATCATCTCCTTCAAGTACCATACTTGAAATGTTTTATGTGAATCAATCATCTATCCTTTTGTCACAGATGTCGTGTTAAATCCTAGAGACACAGAGTGATTATTCTCTATTGATTTAACTTTATCAGGCCTTAGACATCTTACTCTCAACGAATAAGAGGGACAAATCCCATCTTGACAACATACGTCTCTCACAATTACCTTATATCATACCTGAACTCAAACTTATGTGCTGCCATGTTTCAGAACAGCGAAGAGCTAAGTCAAAGTATAATATTCGGTAAATATCAAGACCCAATATGTGTCTCAGGTCAGAGGATATCAAATGATCTTCGCCTTTACTCAAAATTACTTATGATCAATCAGGAAGATTCCATGTAGTAATATTTGAGATGCAGGTCAGTCCAATATTTGCATCCCCAAATATCTATGAACTTTGGCAGCAACCTTTTGCTCTATATTCATCCATATGAATATCTACCAATCCAAGTTCATAATAGTATTATCTTCATACTTGTTCCCACAAGCATAACAACTACGGACTATCTGATAAACATTTAACTATGGCTTTTAAACAATGAAATATTAGTTGAATCATTATAAACAAATAATTCATTCAAGTAATAAAGGGTTACAATATCTCATTACAGAAATTAAAGATCAAATCCAGTCACTAGAATATTGAAGCCCCATGGCACAAGCATGACTTTCATGCTTCGCCTTTTCAAGAAGCTTCGCGAGTGGATCCGCAATGTTTTGATTCGTTCAATGTGCCTAGTCTTCTAATGTGCACGGGGTTCCTTGATTTGAGCAATCGCACCCTCGTTATCACAAAAAATTTCTAGGGGGTCCTGAATGGAAGGGACCACCCCTAGATCAGCAATGAACTTCTTTAAACATGCAGCTTCTTGGGCGGCTAATGAAGCGGCAATGTATTCTGACTCTGTAGTTGATAATGCCACCACATCTTGCTTAGAGCTCTTCCAAGAGATTGCTCCTCCATTCAAGATGAAAATGTACCCTGCTTGTGATCGTGAATCATCCCGATCAGTTTGGAAACTCGTATCCATGTAACCCTTTACTATGAGTTCCTCCTCACCAGATCCATAGATTAGGAACATATCTTTAGTCCTCCTTAGGTACTTAAGTATGTTCTTAACAGCCATCCAATGACTGTTTCCAGGATTTTGTTGGTATCGGCTTGTCATGCTCAAGGCGCATGACACGTCCGGTCTAGTGCATATCATTACATACATGATGGATCCTATAGCAGACGCATACAAAATTCCCTTCATTTTGTCTTGCTCATCCTTTGAGCTTAGACATTGAGTCTTACTCAATATTGTTCCTCTTTAAATAGGTACGGTACCTTTCTTAGAGTTTTCCATCTTGAACCTTTTCAAGATCTTATCAATGTATGCACTTTGATTCAAACCTATCAACCGCCTTGATCTATCCCTATAGATCTTTATTCCTAAAATATAGGCGGCTTCACCAAGATCCTTAATGGAGAAACAACTTCCAAGCCAGGCTTTTACACCCTCCATGGTTGGAATGTCATTCCCAAATAGTAGGATGTCATCGACATAAAATACTAGGAAAGTGGTGATGCCCCCACTAGCCTTCTTATATACACATGCTTCATCAGCGTTTTTGATGAATCCAAATTTGATTATTTCTTCATCAAAATGGTGATTCCAACTCCTTGATGCTTGCTTCAATCCATAGATTGATTTCTTTAACTTGCATACTTTGTTAGGATGTTTTGAGTTGACAAAACCTTCAGGCTGAACCATATAGACATCTTCCTCAAGATATCCATTTAGAAAAGCGGTTTTGACTTCCACTTGCCGAATCTCATAATCATAATGAGCAGCTATGGCAAATAATATCCTAATAGACTTTAGCATTGCAACTGGTGAGAAGGTCTCATCATAATCAACCCCTTGAGTTTGAGTGAAACCTTTTGCTACAAGTCTAGCTTTTAAGTATCCAAGTTTCAATGCATATCGGTTTTCTTCTTGAAAACCCACTTACTTCCAACTATCTTGGAGTTAAGAGGTGGTTCAACCAAGCCCCACACTTGGTTGTCATACATGGATTGCATCTCTACGTTCATGGCTTCAAGTCATTTGTCACAATCCAAATTGGACATTGCATCATGGTAGATGGTTGGTTCATCAGAATCTACCACATAGCATCCATCTACGAAAAATCCATATCTTTCAGGTGGATTACTAATTCTACCGGATCTGCGAACGTTTTATGTATATTGATCAACCACTTGATCATTTTCAACATCCTCGTGTTGAGTGCTAGTGTCAACCAAACGTGTATCGGTTTGTGGTTCTTGATCCTCCTCAAGATCCGCAGTTCTACTGTTAATTCCTTCCGTAAGGAACTTAGCTTCTAAGAACTCAGCCTTCTTGGCAACAAACTCCTTTTGTTCCAATGGATCATAGAAATAATATCCCATAGAATCTGTAGGATATCCAATGAATATACACTTAGTGGAACGGCTTTCTAGTTTGTTTGAGGTGGGAGTCTTAACATAAGCCTCACAACCCCATACCTTTAAATATGACAGTGATGGAACTCTTCCATGCCATATTTCAAAAGGTGTCGTTTCCACTTTCTTGGTTGGGGCCATATTCAAGATACGGGCCGAAGAGAGCAAAGCGAAACCCCAAAATGATAGAGGCAGTGAGCTTCTAGCCATCATAGATCGAACCATATCTAATAGAGTTCGATTTCTCCTCTCGGGCACGCCATTATGTTGTGGTGTTCCAGGTGGAGATAGTTGTGAGACAATACAACAACTTCTAAGATGATCTCTGAAAGCATCACTTAGGTATTCACCTCCTCTATCGATGCGAAGAATTTTTATTTTCTTGTTGAGTTGCTTTTCCACTTCATTTTGGAAGATTTTGAACATTTCAAAAGCTTCATCTTTGTGTCTTAACAAGTACATATAACCATATCGACTATAGTCGTCGGTAAAGGTAATGAAGTATCTTTCATGGTACCTAGTCATTGGCTTAAAAGGACCACATACATCCGAATGTATGATGCCTAATAAATCATTTGCCCGTTCGGACTTGCCACTAAAAGGTGCCTTAGTCATTTTACCTTGTAAACAAGATTCACATACATCGAATGAATCATATTCATTTGCTTTTAAAAGACTGTTCTTTTGAAGTGTTTGTATGCGCTTCTTGTTTATATGACCAAGACGGCAATGCCAAAGATAGGTATCACTCAAATCCAATTTGAGTTTCTTAGTGGTGGTTTGGTACAACGAGCTATCATATAATGTGTTTTCACGAACCAATTCATAAATACCATTAACAGGAATAGCTTTAAAATAAAACGTGCCATTTAAAGAAACATGAATTTCATTCTCAATAAATGACAAAACATAACCATATTGTCTTAATTGGGCGACAGAAATAATGTTCCTAGTCAAACCAGGAGCATACAAAATTGTTCAAAATTGCTTTCAAACCATTTGGAAGCTTCAAGATGTAGTCCCCTCGGCCTTCAACTTGAACCTTTGCCCCATTCCCCATGTAGAGGCTTACATCCCCTTTCTTAAAGTCCTTACTTCTTTTGAACCCCTGCAATAAGTTGCAAATGTGAGTTCCACATCCGGTATCCAATACCCATGTGTTAGAGGATATTAAATTTAGATCAATATGAATCATGTAAATTGCACCTGAGGTTTGCCCGGCATCCCTCTTAGCTTGCAACTCTTTGAGATGGACCGGGCAATTTCTTGCCCAATGTCCAATCTCCCCACACTTAAAGCATGGGTCATTTGAAGCAACCTTTTGCTTCTTCTCTGTTGGTTTTGGTGGAGGCGCTCTTACCACTCCCTTTCCCTTTCCCCTAACGTGCCCTTTACCCTTGGCAACATTTGCCTTGGGTGCGGGGTGAGGCCTCTTCTTGTTCCCACCTTCATTGATGGTGAGAACGGGTAAAACCTTTTTACCCATGGCCGCCTTGGTAGTTTTGAGCATAGAGTGAAGCTCACTTATGTTCTTGTCCCACCCGTTCATGTTACAGTTCATGACAAAATTGTCAAACCTTTTTGACAAAGAGTTGAGGATTAAATCCGTAGCCAACTCTTTCGAGACAGGACAATTTAGCCTTTCGAGGCCGTCGTTGTGGCTTTTCATCTTAAGTACATAAGATGAAACAGATTGGGTGTCGTCCATACGACACGCATGGAGTGCTCGAACCGTTTCGAAGCGCTCAACCCGTGCTTGTTGTTGGAACGTTTCCTTCAACTGCGTTATCATGTCGTATGCTCCATGATGTTCATACTCCTTTTGGAGATTTGGAGTCATACTTGCCAACATGAGGCAAGACACTTGGACCGAGTCCTCAGTGTATTTCACCCAATTATTAAAGGCCTCCTCATCATCCTCACTAGGTTGATCGGGAATCGGATCGTCTAATATGTATGATCGTTTCTCTTGTTTGAGAACAATTCTCAAGTTTCGAAACCAATCAATAAAGTTATTATGGTTTAGACGCTCCTTTTGGAGAATGGTCCTTAGAGATAGTGAGTGAGCGGACGGGATTTCATTGTTTTCATTATTGTTGGTGGCCATTTACAAAATATAACAAAGTTCAATTTTAGTAATTTCGATATTGTTCATTTTTAATAATTAAAACCCCTTTTAAGAGTCTTACACAATTTTAAAATTCTAGAATCTAACGTTACATTTAAATAGTGGTTAGGTGACCTTTATCCTATTATTTAAATTAACAAGGTTGTCAACGTTTTGACAATTGCAATCCTTTGCAACTTCTAGGGTATGGGATCGACTTTAAAATATCATATGTATAGTCGGCATGATTATCGCATCAACACCTTTGTAAACCATATTGTAGGTGATCCATTTAACATGGTTTGCAAATCAAGTTTACCCTACTTGCACACACATGTGAGTTTTCCAACATAAGTGGTTAGGTGACCTTTATCCCACAAATATGGTATCCCCACCTCAAATTACAAGTTCCCTCAAAATGGTTAGGTGACCTTTATCCCATTAAGAGTTTCCAAGTGACTCAAGTGTTGTGCAAAAGGACGGTGTTAAACTTGTTTATAAAAGAAATTTTAAGTTTATATAATCTTAGTTTAGAAAACTCTATGTACCTTATATTTGCATGCTTTCAAATACAAGGTACCCTATGGTTCACTTTTAATAAAACCTCTTTTATTAAAACCATTAATCCTTTTAATAACCTTTTATTAACCACTTAATGATAAAGAACCATCAAATTTTCAGCTTATTAAGTTGTTAATGAGTTTGTTATGCATATCCAAATATCAAACAACAAACATCCAAACAAGCATAAACATACAAACATGAGTGGATAACCATAGCCACTAAGTTGACCACACTTGTTTGCCATCACAAGTGTTGTCATAAGGTCTTTCCTAAGGGTAGAGATGACACAACAAAATGTGTCCATGAACTCCCACTTGAAACCACATCCAAATGCTTCAAGTGTCCATGTCTTTTGTGTCCTTCTTTGAGTCTTCATCTTGTGCATCTTCTTTTACAAAAATCATATCCTAATACAATTTTTATAATAAAAGAAATGCACCTAATCTATTTATTACATAACCAAATGAATAAATAAATTACAACCCAAAATACAAAACATAAAATTACAACCCTTACAAGAATCAAAACCAACATGACAAATCATAATCAACCAAAACCAAACACATAAGGCCAAGGCTATGTTATGCATCATAATGAGAACCATATTCAACATCCAAGAACAACAATGAACCCCGTATTTCAGCCCTAAAGTTTCAGCCAACATAAACTAAAACTTTAAGGTTTGTCCAAACAACACAATCAACCATTTGATGTAAATCTTTCAAGGTTTATACTAAAGCATGCAAGAATAAACCATGAAACATAAGGGATTCATATATCCACAACACAAAAGCCCCTAATGGGTTGAAAAAGTCCATGAAAACTAATTTTTCAAGACCTTTTGAAGCACATATTCCACATATCCGGCTCTAGATGCCATTGTTGGGTTTTGCAACAAGTTAATCAAAGCAAGTTAAACCATTTCAACTTGTAAAACACAGCGGAAATATGATTTAAACATGTTGTTACATTCTGAAATTTTTCACCATTTAAAATATAAACAAAATCCAAGAATAAGGATTATATAAATATATGTGAAATAGTGTGCTATCAAACCAAAATCAACCATAGGATGTTCATAGATACAACCTTTCTTGCACAAGATGTTGTAGATGTATAAGAAGAAGAAGATGGTGTTCTTGAACGTTCAGCCCCCAAGAGAGAAAGCCTCAAGTAGTGATACCCACAAGCTCTTCCAAACACCTAGCTAGTTAGGGAGCTCAACACCAAAACCTCTACAAATGTACCTTCAAAAACCGAATTTTCAGCCTTGTTTTTGAGCTTCAAATCCGAAAATTCAGCAATGTTTTGAGAGACTTCTTGCTTAAGTGTTGTAAGAGAGAAAGTGTGAATTGATGGAAGAGTGTTAGAGAGGTGAAAGTCTTGCCTTTATAAACCAAGACAAAAGGGATGGTCCCAATGCCCCAAGGGGCGGCCGAAATAGGCCTTAAAAAATAGGTTTCCCCCCATTTTAGTTTTATAAAATGTTACACTCTTAGCCCTTAATTTTATAAAATTAAAACCTCTTTTAATTTTATAACAATAACACACTTTTATTTGTTATTATTTAACCAATCTAAATAATGAAACAAACAATTTCTCATGAACAAATTATCCACATAATGTTGTTCTTTTACAAAAACAACATTTTAGAAAAAACCCATTTTCTAAATTGGTGTCGGTATTTATTTGTTTGATCTTATGAACAAATAAATATTAATTGGTGTTTGTATAGCTTGTTATTGGGTATGACCCGACTTGGATCATAACGTACTAACCACATCAATCTTGTATGTGTCTTGGGAATATAAGGTCCAAGATTCTTTCAATAAGAACGGAGAATCAAATTATAGTTACAAGATGAAAGTAATCATATGTCAAACATGAAACACAATATGTGATTGATGAAAGGAAGTAAATCAAGGTAATACAACGGAATACCCCTTCGGGAGTATTCTACGGCAGACGAGGAGCCCCGGAAGGGTTAGGTTTTTCCTGGCCTTCCTCCCACGACCAAGTAAAAAACATTTATTCTTATTTCAATCGAAATTGGGTGCTTATAGATTTTTGCATTAAAGTATTCTCAAAAGCTTAATAAAATACATCAAAAAGGAACTAGTTATACAATGACATTAAACAATAATAGTTCTTGCATGAATAGTTTTTGCTATCCATAAAACCATTCATAATATGCCAATTCGATTCTCAAGCCTTCTTAACACCCTTACAAACTAATCTAATCAAATCCGATTATAATGATTAGTAAATTCAAACTAAAAAACCACAAAGGGAAGATAGTATCTACTTTCAAATAGAAACCAAAACCTATCATGAAAATAAACAAATCACCTTTAAATCGATCCAATACTACAGAAAATGCATACGTAACACTCCATGACCATCTTCGAAATTGGGTGCATATAGAACTTTGCATCAAAGTATTCTCGAAAGGTTAATAAAATACATAAAAAGGAACTAGTTGTACAATGATTTCAAACAACAATAGTTCTCGCATGGCTAGTTTTCGCTATCCAAAACAACCATTAATAATATGCCAATTCCATTCTCAAGACTTCTTAACACCCTTATAAACTAATCTAATCAAATCTGATTATAATGATCAGTAAATTAAAACTAAACTACAAAGGGAAGATAGTATCTACTTCTAAATAGAAACTAAAACCTATCATGAAAATAAACAAATCACCTTTAAAATCGATCCACTACTATACAAAATGCATACGCAACACTCCAGAACCATCTTCGAACACTCTTGCTCACAAATCCTCTTTCAATCCAAATGACAACTCTCCACCCACTGAATCCATTATTAAGCACTACACCATGGATACGAGTTTCAAGTGATCAAAAACCACTCGTATTCATTGAATAAGAACCGAGAATCAAATTATAGTTACTAAATGAAAGTAATCATATGTCAAACATGAAACCAAATATGTGATTGATGAAAGGAAGTTAAATCAAGGTAACACGACCAAGTGGATAACAATTATTCTTATCAATTATAGAATTTTGCGTTAAAGTATTCTTGAAATGTTTATAAAGTACATATAAAAAGGAACAAGTTATACAATGATTTTAAACAACAAGAGTTCTCGCATGGATAGTATTTGCGATCAATAACAACCATTCATAATATGACAATTCCATTCTCAAGCTTTCATAACACCATTATAAATTCAAACTAAACAACCATAAAGGGAAAAATCTACATTCAAATAAAGACCAAAACCGAACATGAAAATAAACAAATCACCTTTAAAATCGATCCACTACTACACAAAATACATACGCAACACTCCACGATCATCTTCGAACATTCTTGCTAAAAAATCCTCTAAATTCAATCCAAATGACAACTCTCCACCCACTGAATTCATTATTAAGTTCTAGACCATGGATATGAGTTTTAACTGATCAAAAACCACTCGTATTCATTCAATAAGAACCGAGAATCAATTTATAGTTACTAAATGAAAGTAATCATTTGTCAAACATGAAACACAATATGTGATTGATGAAAGGAAGTTAAATCAAGGTGACACGACCAAGTAGATAACAATTATTCTTACTTCAATCGGAATTGGGTGCTTATAGAACTTTGCATTAAAGTATTTTCAAAAGGTTAATAAAATACATAAAAAAGGTACTAGTTATACTATGATTTTAAACAATAATAGTTCTCGCATGGATAGTTTTCTCTATCCATAACAACCATTCATAATATGCCAATTCCATTCTCAAGCCTTCTTAACACCCTTATAAACTAATATAATCAAATCCGATTATAATGATCAGTAAATTCAAACTAAATTACAAAGGGAAGATAGTATCTACTTTTAAATAGAAACTAAAACCTATCATGAAAATAAACAAATCACCTTGAAAATCGATCCACTACTACACAAAATCCATACGCAACACTCCACGATCATCTTCGAACATTCTTGCTCAAAAATCCTCTAAATTCAATTCAAATGACAACTCTCCACCCACTGAATCCATTAGTTAGCTCTAGACCATGGATATGAGTTTTAACTGATTAAAAACCACTCGTATTCATTCAATAAGAACCGAGAATCAACTTATAGTTACTAAATGAAAGTAATCATTTGTCAAACATGAAACACAATATGTGATTGATGAAAGGAAGTTAAATCAAGGTGACACGACCAAGTGGATAACATTTATTCTTACTTCAATCGAAATTGGGTGCTTATAGAACTTTTCATTAAAGTATTTTCGAAAGGTTAATAAAATACATAAAAAAGGAACTAGTTATACAATGATTTTAAACAACAATAGTTCTCGCATGGATAGTTTTCTCTATCCATAACAACCATTCATAATATGCCAATTCCATTCTCAAGCCTTCTTAACACCCTTATAAACTAATCTAATCAAATCCGATTATAATGATCAGTAGATTCAAACTACACTACAAAGGTAAGATAGTATCTACTTTTAAATAGAAACTAAAACCTATCATGAAAATAAACAAATCACCTTTAAAATCGATCCACTACTACACAAAATGCATACGCAACACTCCACGACCATCTTCGAACATTCTTGCTCAAAAATCTTCTAAATTCAATCCAAATAAGAACCCTCCACCCACTGAATCCATTATTAAGCACTAGACCATGGATATGAGTTTTAACTGATCAAAAACCACTCGTATTCATTCAATAAGAACCGAGAATCAAATTATAGTTACTAAATGAAAGTAATCATATGTCAAACATGAAACACAATACGTGATTGATGAAAGGAAGTTAAATCAAGGTACACGACCAAGTGGATGACATTTATACTTACTTCAATCGTAATTGGGTGCATATAGAACGTTGCATTAAAGTATTCTCGAAAGGTTAATAAAATACATATAAAAAGGAACTAGTTATACAATGATTTCAAACAATGATAGTTCTCGCATGGATAGTTTTCGCTATCCATAACAACCATTAATAATATGCCAATAACATTCTCAAGCCTTCTTAACACCCTTATAAACTAATCTAATCAAATCTGATTATAATGATCAGTAAATTTAAACTAAACTACAAAGGGAATATAGTATCTACTTTTAAATAGAAACTAAAACCTATCATGAAAATAAACAATCACCTTTAAAATCGATCCACTACTACACAAAATGCAAACGCAACACTCCACGACCATCTTCGAACACTCTTACTCACAAATCCTCTAAATTCAATCCAAATGACAACTCTCCACCCACTGAATCCATTATTAAGCACTAGACCATGGATACGAGTTTCAAGTGATCAAAAACCCCTCGTATTCATTAAATAAGAACCGAGAATCAAATTATAGTTACAAATGAAAGTAATCATATGTCAAACATGAAACACAATATGTGATTGATGAAAGGAAGTTAAATCAAGGTAACATGACCAAGTGGATAACATTTATTCTTATTATTCGAAATTGGGTGCTTATAGAATTTTGCATTAAAGTATTCTTGTAAGGTTAATAAAATACATATAAAAAGAAACTAGTTATAAAATGATTTTAAACAACAAGAGTTCACGCATGGATAGTTTTCGCTATCCATAACAACCATTCATAATATGCCAATTCCATTCTCAAGCCTTCTTAACACCCTTATAAACTAATATTATCAAATTCGATTATAATGATCAGTTTATTCAAACTAATAGAGACCAAAACCGAACATGAAAATAAACAAATTACCTTTAAAATCGATCCACTGCTACACAAAATAGATACCCAACACTCCACGGTACGCGGAAGTGAGCACTCTTCGTCAAACGATTAACTATCACCCATATGGCATCATACCCTTTCACGGTACGCAGAAATTCATGATAAAGTCCATGGTGATATGCTCCCACTTCCACTCGGGTAATCTAAAGGTTGGATCTTCTCGTATGGCTTTTGATGCTTCGCCTTTGCTTGCAAGCAAGTAAGGCACTTACTCACGTACTCCACTACATCACGCTTCATACCCGGCCACCAATAATCTTTCTTCATGTCTTGATACATTTTAGTGGCACCACGATGAACGGAGAATCGAGTCTTATGAGCCTCATCCATGATCTTTTCTCGTAGATCCCCATAACGAGGAATCCACATCCGCCCGAATCGGGTTCTAACACCGAGTGTGTTTTCACCCAACTCCGCGACTAGACCTCTCATCCTTTCGGAGTTAAGACGATCTTCTTTCAAGGCCTCACCTTGAAACTCCTTAACCTGTGTCATCACATCAGAGGTCATGACCAACTGATAAGCCTTCACCCGAATCGGTTCGGGTCTCTCCTTTCGGCTAAGGGCATCTGCCACTACGTTGGCTTTGCCCGGATGGTAATGGGTCTTGCAATCATAATCCTTTATGAACTCTAACCATCTTCTTTGCCTCATATTCAAATTCTTCTGCTCGAAGAAGTACTTCAAGCTCTTGTGATCCGTGAAGATTGTGCACTTTGTTCCGTATAGGTAGTTCCTCCAAATATTTAACGCAAAGACCACACCTGCTAGCTCCAAGTCATGAGTAGGATAATTAACCTTGTGAACTTTCAATTGTCGGGATGCATAAGCTATAACCTTTCCTTGCTGCATCAACACGCAACCAAATCCCGAGTAAGAAGCATCTGAATAGACCACCAAGTCTTCGCTTCCGTCGGGTAATGACAAGACAGGAGCCTGAGTCAACCTTACTTTTAGCTCCTCAAAAGCTTTCTCTTGATCTCGACCCCAAACAAACTTCACGTCCTTGCGGGTCAACTTAGTTAACGAAGAAGCTATCTTAGAGAAGTCTTGGATGAATCTTCTGTAATAGCCCGCTAAACCCAAGAAACTACAGATCTCGGATGGCGTCTTTGGAGACTTCCATTGCATCACCACCTCCACCTTTGCCGGGTCTACCATAATCCCCTCGGGATTCACCACGTGACCCAAAAACTGAACTTCACGCAACCAGAACGCGCACTTTGAGAATTAGCATATAATTTCTCCCTTCTAAGTGTCTCCAACACTTCCCGAATGTGACCGACATGCTCCTCTTCGCTCCTCGAGTAAATCAGGATATCATCAATAAACACAATCACTGATTTATACAACATCGGCCGGCACACTCGATTCATCAAGTCCATAAAAGCAGCTGGCGCATTAGTTAATCCAAAACACATAACGAGAAACTCGTAGTGTCCATAACGCGTGCGAAAAGCTGTTTTAGGAATATCTTGCTCCCTCACCTTCAACTGATGGTAACCAGATCGGAGATCTATCCTTGAGAACCAACTAGCACCTTGGAGTTGATCAAACAAGTCATCAATCCTCGGCAATGGATACCGATTCTTCACCGTCAACTTGTTCAACTCACGGTAGTCAATGCAATTCGTCATACTACCGTCCTTCTTCTTCACGATAAGACCGGAGCACCCCAAGGAGAGATACTCGGTCTAATGAACCCCTTATCAAGCAACTCCTACAATTGTGTGACAATTCATGTTTTCAGTTAACCTTGTTCACGTAACTAACGTCTCTCCGATACTTTTCTAATTTTTTTACTAAAATTTGTTATTATTAAAAGATAATAGTAATTTTATTGTTATTAACAACTAACCTAAATTAATAGCCTAAAATGCAGATTGTGAAAACTATGAGGGGCCTATGTGAAACTTCACATTATCAATCTCCTTTAAAGAAACCGTATCCCCCCATAGGCACCCTCATTCTACCGAAACCTCAAACCCTAATATTCAAACTCTATTCGGCAGCCTTTGAACACCGTAGTATCTCCCCAACATTGCTCGATGATTTCAGTCCCGACGAATAGCATGGTGAACCGTGACCGCTCGTCTATCGGTACGTTCTCTTCCATTACGTTTTCGCATTGTAGCGGTACGGCTTCGCTCCCGGTTCTTGTTTGCGATCTCTCGGTTTGTGTTTTGCGATCTCTCGGTTCGTGTTTTGTGATCTCTCGGTTTGTGAGTGTGATATTGGATGCCTATGTTTCGGTTTTGGATGTGATGTTAAGTGTGTGTATGATGCTGCGATTTTGTGTGTGTGTGTAATCTGCGAATTATGGGTGTGTGGGTATGATCCGCATATATGTATGTATGTGTTTTCTGTGTTATATATATATTTAATGCGGGTGTGTGTGTGTGATCCGTATGTATATGTTCGTGTGTGTGTGCGTGATGATGTGTGTGTGAGTGTGTTGTGATGTTTGTGTGTGTGATGATGTGTGTGTTAATTATGTGTGTGTTCGTATGCATTGATGTGTGGGGTTCTTAACCGTGGGTTTGGTGTGACTTGTGTATCATGCGAATATATATAGTGTGAATGTATCTGTATTTTTTTTTGGTTTGTTTCATCAGTGGGGTTGGATATTAATTGAATGTGTTCATGATGTCATGTATGCATGGATGCATAAAATATGAGGGAGCATGTGTTATGTGGTGCATGGGTTTGTGTTATGCATGAATGTGTGTGTACATTGTTCTTATGTCGTGTATGTGGGTGTTGGGTTGGTAGGTAGTATGAGTATGGTATTTGGTGTGGGTTGTATGCATGGTGTATATATGTATATGAAATTGGGTTGGTGTTTGAGTATAGTTACAACATTAATGACTGACATGAACCCGAACCGAGTCATGAAACGCGAAACCGTACCTTCTTTATATTTATATTTAACAATTAATATTAATATTATAAACTAATATTAATTCAGGTTATTCGGAAACCTAATTACCAGCTCTCTACATTACTTTGGAATTTTTTTGAAAATAGGACTTTTTTGAAAATGAAGTTGACAAGAGGGGAAAATCTCGGACAATTTTGACATTAAGGGTTCCCGCCCCTGCCAGGGGCGGGTTCTGCTATCTCTCTCCCCGAAAATGTTGATGATGTGATGATGTTGATGATGATGTGACTTGTCTCGGGTTCTGAGAACTCGCCCTTGCCAAGGGCGGGTTCTCAAACAAATAATCTCCTCCACACATTATAATATTAGTTTTATATTATTAAATATAAATATTAATTTTATTTCAAAAAAAACTCCTATAAATTCCACCATCCTTATCATCATAAATCACCACATTTTAAACACCACCACACTTCCAAAAAATCACTACATAAGCCACAAAAATGACACACCGCCATTGGCAAGGGCGAGTTCTCGAAACCTTGTGGCTTGTGAGTTATGATTATATTGTGGGTTTTTATTTGGTGGCTAATTGCTATTTAAATGGTGTGCATCTACCTTGTTTTGAAGAGCTTGAAACAAAAAGAATCTTGCTTGATATTTTTAAAGAAAAGCAACAAAAGAGTGCTGAAGCTGGCACAATCCCAAGTTTCTATAAGAAGGTTTTGATGATTATTGTTTTCTTTCTTATTAAATATGTAATATTACGACGATTCACAGTCAGATGTCATTTTATGAGTATTCCCTATGTCTCCAAAATATAGAAGATTGATTTGACATATTGTTTAACCAAACTGTTTACTATTAATTAAATAGAAGATTTTTTTTAGTTTCTAACGGTCCTATGTGATTTTGTATTATCAAAAACCTGAGGATGGTTCCATCAGCCATAGAGTCCAGAGGCTGGCAAAGTATCGTTTTCTTAAGGTAGTACCTCTTTCCACTTTTCTGATATCGATTGCGTATCTTACCATTATAGTTTTGAGGCTCAAACTGCAGTGCAACCCTCAACACATAAGGACATTTTTATTATATTGTTCCAATAGGAAGTGTTCGGTACTTCGGTTTGAGGGGTTTTTAGTGAAAGACTGGATATGAAAGTCACTGATGCTATTTGTTTTAATTGAATGGGATTGATGAAACCCATCTAGAATTGTGGTTTTATTAAACAATCATATCTTTTGAAATAAATTTAATATTTATATTTAATAATATAAAACTAATATTATAATGTGTGGAGGAGATTATTTGTTTGAGAACCCGCCCTTGGCAAGGGCGAGTTCTCAGAACCCGAGACAAGTCACATCACATCATCAACATCATCACATCATCAACATTTTTGGGGAGAGAGACTAGCAGAACCCGCCCCTGGCAGGGGCGGGAACCCTTAATGTCAAAAATGTTCGAGATTTTCCCCCCTTGTCAACTTCATTTTCAAAAAAGTCCTATTTTCAAAAAAAATCATTACTTTGAGGTGAGTTCTCAGCCCCACTTTTTGTAAGGCCCCGTTCCCGGTACGCTTACAGTTGGATCCTCATCGCACATAAAACATATATTTTCATCATCTTACATAAAAACATTGCAGCGGAAACATTAAACGTCATTCCGTTTCATCATAAAACTTTTAAAACATATTAAATCGTTATCCAATTACAGAATATTTGTTTCATTACATTACAAAAGCATTAAACGAAAGGATGCCACCCAAAATTAGCTGAGTAGCCGCCCCGTGCCATCCTCAACAACCTTTACCTGCCAACTGAAAACACATAAAAGTCAGCGTTGCTGAGTGAGTTCTAGTTTTATAAAAATATACTTTTCTTTCGTTAAAACCATTCTTTACTTTCATGCGATCACACATCATACGTACACATAGATAATATCATTATTATCATCATCGTTCATTCATACATTAACTTTCGTTTGTACATGCATTTTTACTTTCATTCGTCCGTTCATCATTACATCTTTTCGTTACAATTAAAACCATGAACTTTACCCTTCATGCTCATGTTACTGGGCCTAAGCCTATCATAGACCTTCATTCACGGTGCCCAGCACCTTTGGCCACAGTACCTAGGATAAAGTTCAGGTATACCATTGTCATGTGCTATGCCCTTCATGCTCATGGTACTTGACCTAAGCCTATCATAGACCTTCATTCACGATGCCCAGCACCTCTGGCCACAGTACCTAAGGCAAGCAACAATGGTTCCATACAAATGGTCAATCACCAAGAAAGACCCCAATGTGCATCCTCCCGGGGTAGCGAACCCGCACACCGTTGGGCTAACACCTTTTAATGGCATGTCCAGATGTTCAATGCTTGCAAGACTTTTGTTACATTCCATCATTTATTAATGCATGCATTCATTCATTTATCATGTTCCCCTTTTCATTATCTTCCACTTTACGTTACATAATACTTTCATTTCATTCATTAACATTCGACGTAAAGCCATGGGAAAATAATCACACATATTAAGGAACATAAACCAAACATAAACATACAGCATCACCATACAGGCATCATCATACATACATAACACACACCAATCATACATCACATAATCATCATCACATGCCCCACATAACATCTATGACCTCAAAGTCAACTTACACAAACTTCCGGGACCCTCCCTAGTCAAACCCACAAACATACTTTCCCTCGAAAGTCATAAAATAAACCGTTGTTCTTTTGGGCGTATGAGCCCTACTTGGGCGTATGGACACCCTCCAGCCGCATGGCCTTCCAGGCGACTGAACAATTAGGCGAATGGACATCATGCGAATGGGCCCTATGCGAATGGATCTATGGGCGAATGGACATCTATGCGTATGGACTCTCAGTCGCATAGCTTCTATGCGTATGGCCTTCAGTCGCACGACTTCAGGCGCATGGGCTTTAGTCGCATACCCTTCGTGCGAATGAACCTCAGTCGCATGGCCTCCAGGCGCATGGACCTCAGTTGCATAACCTTCGTGCGAATGAACCTCAGTCGCATACTCCTTCAATCGCATGCCTTACAGGCATATGAACTTCAGTCGCATGACCATCATGCGTATGGACCTCAGTCGTATGGAAATCATGTGCATGGACCTCAGTCGCACGTCAATCGGCCGTATGGCCTCCAATCGCACTCCAGTCGTCGCCTAGCCCTAGCTGATGCAGAATGCAGTTTCAGCCGAATGCAAACTGCCCTTTTCGGCCTCCAAGCTCTTCCAAACTCGATTTTAGCCCAAATCAACCAACCTAAACCTTAGAAACACCTACCATAACATTATTCAAGCATTCACAAGCTCAAAATCCAACCCCAAACGCATCTAACATATACACATATGCATAAAAACGGGTCAACACCCAATTTTTTTCAAAAAACGGGTTTTGATGTGTTCCAGCCCCAAAATTGTTTGAAAACATTTAAAAGAGGGGTTCTAGAACTCACACAAACGATCCCGTCGAAAAGAGCTTAGAATCAACACGCTACACTTCAACTTTCACGCTCTAATCCACCCGAACCAAGCTCGAGACCACTTTTCTTCCTCCTTTTGGGGGAGGGTGTGGGCTGCCCTCCTCCTTTTATACCTCCACCCATTCAACCTTTTCCCGTTTTGGCAAGTTTGGTCCCTCGACTTTGGACTTTATTTATTTTCTTCTTTCGTTGGCTTCAAGGAAAATTTCCGGGTGTTACAAGTCCACCCCCCTTATTTAGGTTTCGTCCCCGAAACCTGTTATTCCTCGTACAAATGTGGACAATGCTGTCTTATCTCTTCTCCAGTCTCCCACGTAGACTCAGATCCCTTTTTGTACGTCCACTGTACGTGCACAAGTGGAACCACTTTATTCCTCAGCCTCATCCCTTTTCGATCGATGATTGCCACTGGTTGCTTCACATAATTGAGATGTTTGTCTACCTCGATATCTTCCAGGGGAAGTCCTGATGTTCAATGCTTGCAAGACTTTTGTTACATTCCATCGTTTATTAATGCATGAATTCATTCATTTGTCATGTTCCTCTATATTCTATAATCTCCCATTGTCACATTTATTCTGCTGGGTTCTCTCCTGATTCAACTGTAGCGGACATCTGTTTTGAAGGGAGGTGGCGGTGGCCGGTTGCTTGGCATGACGTTTACCCGGTCTTATTGCAGATACAATGTCCTACTTTCTTGCAAGGAGTGGAAGATAAATGGGTTTGGCAGTACAATAATAAAGACCACAATTACTGTACGTCTGTGGTGTGGGATTCTATCCGGTACAGGGAGGAAGAGGTTGAATGGTATAAATGCATATGGTATCCCCAATGTATCCCTCGACATGCTTTTCTCCTTTGGTTAGTTTTGAGGGAAAAATTACTCACCCAAGACCGGATTATGAGATGGACCCCCTCCCGTCGAGGGAATATGAATATGCTATGTTGTTTATTGTGCATTCAAAACATAGATTCTCACAACCATTTATTTTTTGAATGTTCATACTCGTCTAAGGTGTGGTCGTTGATCAAGGATAAAGCTCACATAGAAAGGTGCCCTCCGGTTTGGGATGATGTAAAGCAGAGATTACAACATCATGCTGGTTCGAAGACGCTTCCTAATATTATACAAAAGCTAATGATTGCGGCTGCGGTTTACTTCATATGGCAAGAAAGGAACAATCGAATTTTTAACAACCAGTCTCGGCATCCAAAGGTGTTGAGTGATATCATACTATCAACTGTTGTTTGAAATTCACAAAGAAACAAAGAGTTCTTGATATTCTTACGGATTGGAAAATTAGCATCAATTTAGTCTTGCATGATGGAGGTTGATCTGGGGGTGCATTGTTATTAATTTAGTTAATTTTCGTGTTTGGTTTGTTGGTCTGATGGGCTAGGTTTTTTTGTTAGCTGGTTTTTTAAATTTCCTTATATAGGGGAATGTCCTATATAAGAATTAGTGTAGAATCTATCTACAATACTTGTACGTTTATTTTCCTATTTATAAATAGAATTACCGGGGTAACCCTTTACCCAAGAATGTTCCTCTTTTCATTATCTTCCACTTTACGTTACATAATACTTTCATTTCATTCATTAACATTCGACGTAAAGCCATGGGAAAATAATCACACATATTAAGGAACATAAACATAAACATAAACATACAGCATCACCATATAGGCATCATCATACATGCATAACACACACCAATCATACATCACATCATCATCATCACATGCCCAACATAACATCTATGACCTCAAAGTCAACTTACATGAACTTCTGGGGCCCTCCCTAGTCAAAACCCACAAACGCACTTTCCCTCGGAAGTCATAAAATAAACCGTTGTTCTTTCGGGCGTATGAGCCCTACTTGGGCGTATGGACACCCTCCAGTCGCATGGCCTTCCAGAAAACTGAACACTTAGGCGAATGGACATCATGCAAATGGACCCTATGCGAATGTATCAATGGGCGAATGGACATCTATGCGTATGGACTCTCAGTCGCATAGCTTCTATGCGTATGGCCTTCAGTCGCACGACTTCAGGCGCATGGCTTCAGTCGCATACCCTTCGTGCGAATGAACCTCAGTCGCATGGCCTCCAGGCGCATTGACCTCAATCGCATAACCATCATGCGAATGAACCTCAGTCGCATATTCCTTCAATCGCATGCCTTACAGGCATATGAACTTCAGTCGCATGACCATCATGCGTATGGACCTCAGTCGCATGGCAATCGTGCGCAGGGACCTCAGTCGCACGCCAATTGGCCGTATGGCCTCCAATCGCACTCCAGTTGGTCGCCTAGCCCTAGCTGATGCAGAATGCAGTTTTAGCCGAACGCAAACTGCCCTTTTCGGCCTCCAAGCTCTTCCAAAGTCGATTTTAGCCCAAATTAACCATCCTAAACCTTAGAAACACCTACCACAACATTATTCAAGCATACACAAGCCCAAAATCCAACCCCAAACGCATCTAACATATACACATATGCATAAAACGGGTCAACACCCAATTGTTTTCAAAAACGGGTTTTGATGTGGTCCAGCCCCAAAATCATTTGAAAACATGTAAAAGAGGGGTTCTAGAACTCACACAAATGATCCTGTCAAGAAGAGCTTCGAATCAACACGCTACACTTCAACTTTCACGCTCAAATCCACCCGAACCAAGCTCGAAACCACTTTTCCTCCTCCTTTCTCGCTAGGGCCGAAAATGAATGAGCATGGGGGAGGGTGTGGGCTGCCCTCCTCCTTTTATACTCCCACCCATTCAACATTTTCCTGTTTTGGCAAGTTTGGTCCCTCGACTTTAGACTTTATTTCTTTTTCTTCTTTCGTCGGCTTCAAGGAAAATTTCCGGGTGTTACACTTTTGTATTATACTCTCATTTTGGGGGAGAGAAACATGTTGTTTTCATAAACATACAGTACTTAGATTGGTAATACTGCATATATTGGATTACTATTGTGATACCACTACGCCTCTTCGGACCGTTAATATGGAATTAGTGAGGTGATTGTTAGTAGATCTACTGAGTTTGACAAACCCACCCGGGCTAGTCGCACTAGCTTGAATGGAGGTCAAACGGGTGAATGGTTAGCCTGTTTTATAGTGTTGTGGCCTGGAATCCACAGCCGAGGCATTCATTATATTATTACTGTCAGCTCGGTCGCGAAATTCATGCACATAGTGACTTGTTGTTGGCTAGCTACCTACTTATATGCTTTGATTACTTAACCTGGATTTCATTACTATTACTTACTGTTTTCTGATAAACCTGTGAACTCACCAACCTTTTGTTGACACTTTAGCATGTTTCTTTCAGGTTCTTAAGCTATGCACGAATAGGAGCATCCCGCATTGTATTCATCATCGTAGAGTCAAATGAACAATACATTTTTCTATAAATTATATTTATTTGGTTTGCGCATGTTTGCGCCATTTAAATTATGGTTTATACGCTTCCGCACTTATTTTCATGTTTCATATTTAATTCTGATTTTAAGAAACTTTATTAATATAGAAATTATATTTTGTAATTGTTGTGTCATTTGGTGTAACTAATGGCTAAGATCCTGGTATGTCACGCGCCTAACAGTATTACCCCGTTTGTGGAAATTGAGGGTGTGACAGATTGGTATCAGAGCCAATGTTTATAACGAACTAAAGTAAATTTGCATTTCATTTGCATTGCATTTAGACTATAGCCTGATGCCTTAGTTACACGCATATAGACACGTTTAACTTCATTAGTTTGCCTTGTCTAATTGTTATACTTGCTTGGGATTTGCCTGGTGTGGTATATTCTTGTAAGCGTTCGGCTACAGGAATGACATAATCATCCCTTCATTCTATGTTTATGGGAAAAGGCCAGTTCGTCCTGATTTCCCCTGTTACCTCACGTTTCTTCGTACAAGTGACTCCGAGTTGTTGTGAGTCACGAGAAGGTTATTTACGAATTACATGTACCTTACTTTTACATTATGCCTCTCAAAATTGGATACAACACCATTAATACCTAACTTGGATGATTCAATAAAAGCATGTTCTGTCTCCAGTTGAATGCGTTTCGCAGACGAGAGCTACGTCTGCCAACCTTTTTTTACCTACCTTTCCACTTCTCTGCCTTGTGGAATAGGTAATAGCTGTACTTGCGGCTACCATAGACATTACGCGAAAACTTACGATAATGCTATTTACCCATTTGACCTGAGCGCATCGACGATTCCTTGCCCAAGTGAATATTTTTTCTTAATCGATTCTTTCGTACAACCTTGGTTAATCAACCTATGGTTTAATAACTATATCTTTAATACCTCAATCATTGATAACACTCTAAACTTGACAAGGTATGTTAACCCGGATGGGAGGAACCAGTGTGACCATGCAAAGCAAATTACCATCACAGGTGCACACGTAATTGTAATTTGTCGTGCATGAGAAGTCTGGAGAACCCTATCGATTGATAACAGTCATAGTCAGTACAAATTTTTAATTCTATACTTTAAGGACACGAGAGTCTCAATCCGTATAAAACTTCACTCAGGATATGGAAGCAATCCTTCATCTCCACTCGTATGAAAGTTTCTATCCATCTGGATCCATCGACTTCTATTGATTTCCTCGTCTATTCATTTTCTATTATCTATTTTATCCATGGGACTTTTGTTCTTTTTCACACCTAGATGGGAAGGGTGTTTTCCATTCAACTGATGTTTTGAATTTTAGTATTTGGTTTGATTCATTGTAAACGTACTTACAATTTATTTGATCAGAAATTATTATTTGAACTTATTAGTTGTGTGTGTGCTAAATTCTTTTAAATTATTTGTACTTAAATGAAGTAGATATGTTGCATATTGCTTATTTTTGTATGTTGTGATTGTTAAGAATGTCTGGAATTGGCCGAGGATGCGGACGTGGTCGTGGCACCATCAGCATGACCCCAGCTGAGCTGGCAGCCTTACTCAATCAGCATGTGGTTGATGCTCTTGCAAATCCCAATCTCAATCCGCAGGCCGCTCCAATCAGTAAGCAATACCAAATTTACTCCTAACATTAACATTTTGTCATCTTGGTTAAGTCGAAGTACTTATTCAAAATTCCAAAGACCTGATCTAAACTTGTTGCAGGACAAAGAGCATGCACCTTCAAGTCCTTCATGGACTGCAAGCCAAACCCATTCAAGGGAACTGAAGGAGTAGTGGGACTACTCCATTGGTTTGAGAAATTGGAGTCAGTGTTTAAGATTTGCAACTGCCCTGCTGAGAGTAGAGTGAAGTATGTTGCCGGCACGATGGACGGTGCTGCACTGAGCTAGTGGAACACGCAAGTCCAAATGTTGGGCGTTGAGACTGCAAATGCTACAACCTGGGCAGATTTCAAGAACCTACTGAAGGAGGAATACTGTTCCAGGGATGAAGTACAAAAACTAGAAACTGAATTTTGGAACCTGACGATGGTTGGTTCTGAGATTGAAGCTTACACCACTCGTTCTCACGATTTGGCTACTCTGTGTCCTACTATGATCAACCCGGCTTACAAACGAGTTGAGAGATACATTGACGGGCTAGTACCGGAGATACAGAGCATGGTCACCGCTGCTAGACCAACCACTATCCAGGAGGCTGTCTAATTGGCCTACAAGCTGACTGACCAAGCCATCACGCAGGGCAAACTGCCCCTGCGTTGTGCTACAAGCAGTTCTAATGACAACAAGAGGAAGTGGGAACCTTCTACCAATGGAAAACAATCTTCATCCTCCACTCCACAGCAACAATACAGCAAGAGATTCAACCATCCACAACCTATTCAAGACTCGGGTAGTTTTGGCGGCTACCATGGCAACCTCCCAAAATGCAACAAATGCAAGTTTCATCACAACGGGCAGTGCACGAAGAACACTTGTGAGAGATGTGGAAGGTTCGGACATGTTGCCAAGAATTGCAGGGTGAACCTTTCAGTAAAAGCACCTCAACAACAACCACACAGAACTACAAACATCCTGGGTGTTATGAATGTGGACAATCTGGTCACTATAGGAGGGAATGTCCGAAACTAAAAAGGAATGTTAACAATGGTGCTGATAACCGTCCTGGCAACGACAACGGAAACGACAAGGGCAACGGTAATGGTGGAGCCAAGGGGAGAGCTTTTATCATTAGATCAGGTGAGGCTCGTAATGATCCTTCTACTGTAACTGGTAAATTTCCTATCAATGGTTGCTTTGCCTTTGTGCTATTTGATTCTAGTGCTGATAGGAGTTTCATTTCGCATAAGTTCAGTAGATTGCTAGATGATAATTCTGTAGCCCTAGATACGAATTATACAGTAGAAATAGCAAACGGTAAGATCATCGAGTCTTCTCGATATACAGGGGTTGTAAGATTAGTCTATCTGGGCATGATTTTGGTATTGACCTTCTATCTATTACACTCGGTAGCTTTGATGTCGTTGTTGGCATGGATTGGTTGTCTAAGCACCAAGCCGAAATCATTTGTCGTGAGAAACTCATCCGACTACCTTTGCCTGATGGAAAGATACTCACTGTGGAAGGCGACAAGAGTAGTGCAGTGGTTGGCATCATCTCATATATGAAAGCACAGAAGTGGTTGAGGAAAGGGCATTCGACGATTTTAGCCCTAGTTACTGAAAAGATTACTGAGGAGATACAACTGGACGACATTCCGGTTGTTAGAGATTTTCTTGAGGTATTTCCCAAGGACCTACCTGGCCTTCCTCCACACAGGCAGGTAGAATTCCAGATTGAGTTAGCACCTGGAGCAGCTCCGATCGCTCGGGCGCCATACCGTTTAGCACCGAACGAACTACAAGAGTTATCCAAGCAATTGCAGGAATTGCTAGACAAGGGATTTATACGTCCCAGCTCTTCACCCTGGGGAGCTCCAGTGCTTTTCGTGAAGAAGAAAGATGGAACCTTCAGAATGTGTATTGGCTACCGAGAGCTGAACAAGGTGACAATCAAGAATAGATATCCACTTCCATGCATTGATGACCTGTTTGACCAGTTGCAAGGATCAAGCTACTATTCCAAGATTGATCTAAGATCAGGTTATCATCAGCTACGAGTTCGAGAGGAAGACATCTCGAAGACGGCATTCAGAACTCGTTATGGGCACTATGAGTTTGCAGTAATGCCTTTTGGATTGACCAATGCCCCAGCAGTTTTCATGGACCTCATGAACCGTGTTTCCAAACCTTATTTGGATAAGTTTGTCATTGTCTTTATTGATGACATACTAATCTTCTCTCAGAATAAGGAAGATCATGAAGAACATCTGAGGATCATTATGGAATTATTGAAGAATGAACAATTGTATGCAAATTTCTCAAATTGTGACTTCTGGATGCGAGAAGTGCAGTTTCTTGGTCATGTGGTGAACGAAAAGGGTATACATGTAGATCTTTCAAAGATGGAAGCAATCAAGGATTGGCCGACACCGAAAACGCCTACTGAGGTGCGATAATTCCTTGGTTTGGCATTTTATTATAGGTGATTTATTGAGAGATTCTCAAAGTTAGCACAACCTCTAACTGCCCTAACCCACAAGGGAACCATCTACAAATGGGGCAGCCAAGAGGAATCAGCATTTCAGACACTAAGGACAAACTTTGCAGTGCGCCAATCCTAGCTTTGCCAGAAGGAACTGATGACTTCATTGTTTATTGTGATGCATCCATCCAGGGTTTGGGATGTGTACTGATGCAACGCAACAATGTCACTGCTTATGCGTCTAGACAACTCAAGGTACATGAGAAGAATTATACAACGCATGATCTGGAACTAGGAGCTGTGGTGTTTGCCTTGAAGATCTAGAGGCACTACTTATATGGAACCAAGTGCATGATATACACAGACCACAAGAGCCTCCAACACATATATGACCAAAAAGAGCTGAATATGCGGCAAAGACGATGGCTAGAACTGCTAAATGACTATGATTGTGCCATCAAGTATCACCCGGTAAGGCTAATGTGGTAGCCATCAAGTATCACCCCAGACAAGATGTACCAAGATCTGAAGGAGTGTTACTGGTGGCCAAACATGAAAGCTGAAATTTCCACCTATGTTGGTAGATGTCTAACTTGCTCTAAAGTTAAGGTGGAATACCAGAGACCATTGATGGGTTTGATAGAACACAAGAAAACAAGTTTAACCTTTTAAACTTTCTGAAAAACGCAGCGGAAGTATAGCATTATAACATGTTTATAATCTGAAAATTTCATGTTCTTAATGATGTTTTAAGATGGAGAAACAAACCCAAATCAAAAGGGATCTTTTGTATGTGAATAAGCATGCTATGTATACATAAAACAACATAATATGACAACCACAAAGGGGCTGCCATATCTACCTTTCTGCAGCCCTAAAATCGACCAAAGAAGAGTAGAAAAGATGCTGAAAATTCGGCCAAAACTCCAAGGAAGGAGCCCTCAAGCTTGTATACCCCAAGCCTCCTTGCAAAGCACCTTCTTGTTAGGAAGATTCAACACCAAAATCAACACAAAATGGCTCTCAAAACTCCTAATGCTGCTGCTCCTGGCTGTAGCTATTGTGAGAGAGAGAGAGAGGGATTATTTTGGTTGTTCTTGCATGTATGGAGAGTGGTCAAATGAAGAGTGTAAGACTAATTTAAGTTATGTGTTTTTCAAGACACCAAAATGGTCCAATCACCATTAAAGGGGCGGCCAAAATGAATTTAAAACCCAAGTTTTCCCACTAAAACTTGAACACACACACAATTAAAACTAGTCTTTTGTCACACATTAATAAGTCATCTACTAGACTTATTTAAAATGTGACATATGTCTTCTTTAATTAAACAATTTAATTAAAGTACACTCATATGTTATTAATGTTATTTAAACCCTTTTAAATGACAAAAATAACAATAAACTCATTAACAAATTATCCTTATAATTTGTTCCATCTCATATGCAACTTATTTAGAAAACCCATTTTCTAAATTTGGTGTAGATATTTAATTGCATGATCATATCATCAATTAAATATTAATTGGTGTTTGCTAAGCTTGTCATTGGGTATAACCCGACTTGGATCATAACGTACTAACCACATCAATATTCTAAGTGTCTTGGGCACATAGAATCCTACAATCTCCCACTTGCCCAAGATTCATAGAAGATTGATGCAAGCAGTAAATACCGCCTAACAACGGTTTACTACCCTTATACGCATGACTTGTAGCCATTCAATAATATCATCCTTTCAAGTACCCTACTTGAAATGATTTAGGTGAATCAATCATTTATCCTTTTGTTACAGATGTCATGTTAAATCCAGAACACAGAATGATCATTCCTTTTGATTTAACTTATCAGGCCTTAGACATCTAACTCTCAACGAATAAGAGGAACAAATTCCATCTTGACTACATACGTTTCTCACAAACACCTCGTGTCATCTGAACATACCCTTATGTGTTGTCACTATTTCAGGACAGTGAAGAATAAGCTCAAGGTATAATACTTGGTGAATATCAAAACCCAATATGTATCTCAGGTCGGAGGATACCAAATGATATTCGCCTTTACACAAATTTACTTATGATCAATCAATAAGATTCCATGTAGTAAAATTTGAGATGCGGGTTAGTCCAATATTTGTATCCCACAAATATCTATGAACCTTGGTAGCAACCCATTGCTCTATATTCATCCTTATGAATATCAACCAATCCAAGTTCATAATAATCTTACCCTCACACTTGTTCCCACAAGTATGAACGACGGACATTTAGAGTAAACAATTTACTCATGGATTAAACATGCTAAATTGGAACATTAATTGAAACATTATAACCAAATAATTTTATTCAAATAATAAAGAGTTCCACATATCCAAATACAAAGTTTACCGATCAAATCCAATCACTAGAATATCGAAGTCCCATGGCACAAGTATGACCTTCATGCTTTGCCTTTTCAAGGAGCTTCGTGAGAGGATCCGCAATGTTTTGATCCGTGTGAACTTTGCGAATACATATCTTTCCTTTTTCAACTTCATCTCGTATGTAGTTGAATCTCCGCTCAATGTGCCTAGTCTTTTGATGAGCACGAGGTTCCTTGATTTGAGCAATCGCACCTTCGTTATCACAAAAGATCTCTAGGGGTTCCTGAATGGAAGGGACAACCCCTAGATCGGCAATGAATTTCTTCAACCATGCAGCTTCTTGAGCTGCTAATGAGGCGGCGACATATTCTGATTCTTAGTTGATAGAGCCACCACATCCTGTTTGGAGCTCTTCCAAGAGACCGCTCCTCCATTCAGAATGAAAATATATCCCGATTGTGACCGAGAAGATATCAAGATCGGTTTGGAAACTCGCATCCGTGTAACCTTTGACAAACGAGTTCCTCATCACCAGATCCATAGATTAGGAACATATCTCTTGTCCTCCTTAGGTACTTAAGTATGTTCTTAACAGCCATCCAATGACTGTTTCCAGGATTTTGCTGGTAACGACTTGTCATGCTTAAGGCGCATGACACGTCCGGTCGAGTGCATATCATTGCATACATGATGGATCCAATAGCAGATGCGTAATGGGATTGCCTTCATTTTATCTTGCTCATCCTTGAGCTAGGACATTGAGTCGTACTCAATATCGTTCCTCTTTGAATAGGTACGGTACCTTTCTTAGAGTTCTCCATCTTGAACCTTTTCAAGATCTATCAATGTATGCACTTTGATTCAAACCAATCAACCGCCTTGATCTATCCTATAGATCTTTATTCCCAGAATATAGGCGGCTTCACCAAGATCCTTAATGGAAAAACAACTTCCAAGCCAGGTTTTACACCTTCCAAGGTTGGAATGTCATTTCCAAATAGTAGTATGTCATCAACATACAATACTAGGAAAGTATTGTGCTCCCACTAGCCTTCTTATACACACAAGCCTCATCAGCGTTTTTGATGAAGCCAAATTTCTTTACCTCCTCATCAAAACGATGATTCCAGCTTCTAGATGCTTGTTTCAATCCATAGATTGATTTCTTAACTTGCATACTTTATTAGGATGTTTTGGATCGACAAAACCTTCAGGCTGAACCATATAGACATCTTCCTCAAGATATCCATTAGGAAAGCCGTTTTGACATCCATTTGCCAAATCTCATAATCATAATGAGCAGCTATGGCAAACAATATCCTTATAGACTTTAGCATCGCAACAGGTGAGAAGGTTTCATCATAATCAACCCTTGAGTTTGAGTGAAACCCTTTGCTACAAGTCTAGCTTTATAAGTATCCAAGTTTCCATTCATATCGGTTTCTTCTTGAAAACCCACTTACTTCCAACTACCTTGGAATTAAGAGGTGGTACAACAAGTTCCCAAACTTGATTGTCATACATGGATTGCATCTCAACGTTCATGGCCTCAAGCCATTTGTCACAATCCAAATTGGACACTGCATCATGGTATGTGGTTTTCATCTGAATCTACCACATAGCATCCATCCATGAAAAATCCGTATCTTTCAGGTGGATTACTAGTTCTACCACTTCTGCGAACGTTTTTGTGTGTATTGATCAACCATTTGATCATCCTCAACATCCTCATGTTGAGTGCTAGTTTCAACAAAACGTGCATCGGGTTGTGGTTCTTGATCCTCCTCAAGATCCACTGTTCTACTGCTAGTTCCTTCCATAAGGAACTTTGCTTCTAAAACTCACCCTTTCTGGCAACAAACACCTTTTGTTCCAGTGGATCATAGAAATAATTCCCATAGAATCTCTAGGATATCCAATAAAGATACACTTGGTGGATCGGACTTCTAATTTGTGGGGTGGGAGTCTTAAATAAGCCTCACAACCCCAGACCCTTAAGTATGATAGGGATGGAACTCTTCCATGCCATATCTCAAAAGGTGTCCTTTCCACCTTTTTGGTTGGGGCCATATTTAAGATACGGGCCGCGGAGAGCAAAGCGAAACCCCAAAATGATAGAGATAATGTGCTTCTAGCCATCATAGATCGAACCATATCCAATAAGGTTCGATTCCTCCTCTCAGACACACCATTGTGTTGTGGTGTTCCAGGTGGAGTGAGTTGTGAGACAATCCCACAACTCCTAAGATGATCTTGAAAAGCATCACTTAGGTATTCACCTCCTCTATCGGTACGGAGAACTTTAATTGACTTGTTGAGTTGATTTTCCACTTCATTCTTGAAGATTTTGAACATTTCAAAAGCTTCATCTTTGTGCTTAATAAGTACACATACCCATAGCGACTATAATCGTCGGTAAAGGTAATGAAGTATCTTTCACCATTCCTAGTCATTGGCTTAAAAGGACCACATACATCCGAATGTATGATTCCTAATAAATCTTTTGCCCTTTCGTTAGTCCCACTAAAAGGTGCCTTAGTCATTTTACCTTGTAAACAAGATTCACATACATCAAATGAATCACATTCATTTGTTTTTAAAAGACCATTCTTTTGAAGTGTTTGTATACGTTTCTTGTTTATATGACCAAGACGACAATGCCAAAGATAGGTATCATTCAAGTCCAACTTGAGTTTCTTGGTGTTAGTTTGGTACAATGAACTATTTAAAGCGTTTTCATGAACCAATTCATAAATACCATTAATGGGAATTGCTTTAAAATAGAACATATCATTTAAAGAAACATGAATATCATTTTCAACAAAAGATAATACATAATCATAATGTCTTAATTGGGATACAGAAATAATGTTCCTAGTCAAACTAGGAGCATACAAAATATTCTTCAAAATACATCCAAGCCACTTGGAAGTTTTAGGATGTAGTCCCCACGAGCTTCAACTTGGACTTTGGTTCCATTGCCCATGAAGAGGCTAACATCCCCTTGATTGAAGTCCCTACTTCTTTTGAACCCCTGCAACAAATTGCAAATATGAGTTCCACATCCGGTATCTAATACCCATGTGTTGAAGATGTAACATTAAGATCAATATGAATCATGTATGTTGTACCTGAGGTCTGCCCGGCATCCCTCTTTGCTTTCAACTCTTGGAGATGGACGGGACAATTCCTTGCCCAATGTCCTATCTCCCCACACTTGAAGCATGGGTCATTAGTAGCAACCTTTTGCTTCTTCTCTTGTGGTTTGGGTGGCACCCTTGCCACCCCTTTCCCTTTTCCCCATACGGGTCCTTTACCCTTGGCAACCTTTGCCTTGGGTGCGGGATAAGGCCTTTTCTTGTTCCCACCTTCATTGATGGTGAGAACGGGTAAAACCCTTTTACCCATGGCCGCCTCGGCCGTTTTAAGCATTGAGTGAAGCTCACCAATGCTCTTGTCCCAAGCATTCATGTTGTAGTTCAACACAAATGTCTCGAACTTCTTGGTAAGGCCATTAAGGATCAAATCCGTGGCCAATTCCTTCGAGACGGGACAATTAAGCCTCTCGAGGCGGTCAATATGACTTTTCATCTTAAGTACATAAGATGAAACAGATTGGTTATCGTCCATACGACATGCATGGAGTGCTCGAACCGTTTCGAAGCGCTCAACCCTTGCTTGCTGTTGGAACGTTTCCTTCAGCTGGGTTATCATGTCATAAGCTCCGTGATGTTCATACTCCTTTTGGAGATCCGGAGTCATGCTCGCTAGCATGAGACAAGACACTTGGACGGAGTCCTCAGTGTACTTCAACCAATCGTTGAAGGCCTCCTCATCATCCTCAGTAGGTTGATCGGGGATAGGGTCGTCTAAAACATATGATCGTCTCTCTTGCTTGAGAACGATTCTCAAGTTTCGATACCAATCAATAAAGTTGTTATGATTTAGACGTTCCTTTTGGAGGATCGCTCGTAATGATTGGTTGGACGCGGATGAGTTATCGTGATTTTCATTGTTGGTGGCCATCTACAAAATTTAACAAAGGTCTATTTAGTATTTTCGATATTGCTATTTTTAATAATTAATGCCTTTTAAGGTCATTTTTATATTAAAATATAGAACCCAACATTACATTTAAATTGTGGTTAGGTGACCTTTATCCCACGATTTAAATTAATAAGGTGGTCAACGATTGACGGTTGCAACCATTTGCAACTTCTAGAGGTATGGGATCGACTTTAAACATCATATGTAAAGTCAGCATGTTAATCCCATCAACACCATTTGGAAACCATATTTAGGTGATCCATTTAACATGGTTTGCAAATCAAGTTATCCTACTTGCACACACGTGTAAGTTTACCCACATAAGTGGTTAGGTGACCTTTATCCCACCAATGTGGTATCCCCACCTTAAATCACAAGTTCCCTCTAAATGGTTAGGTGACCTTTATCCCATTTAGAGTTTCCCAATGACTCAAGTGTTGTGCAAAAGGACGGTGTTGAACTTGTTTGTTAAAAGTTTAGAGATTTCATAATTCTAGTTTTAGAAAACTCTATGTACTTGTATTTGCATGCTTTCAAATACAAGGTACCCTATGGTCCTTTGATTAAAACCAATTTTAATCTTTAAAATCATTAAATCATTTTAATAACCTTTTATTACTTTTAATGATTAAGAACTACCAATTTTCAGCTTGTAAAGTTTTGTTAATGAGTTTGTAATGTATGACAAAATATCAACCAAACAATCAAACAAGCATAAACATAAACAACCATAATGTGCATAACCCTAGCTACTATTGTGACCACACTTGTTTGCCATCACAAGTGTGGTCATTTGGTCTTTCCTAAGGGTTGAAATCAACACAAAATTGAGGTCATCATAGACCCCCACTTGAACTTGCATCCATATGCTTCAAGTTCCATGTCTTTGATGTCCATCTTTGGGTCTTGATCTTGTGCATCTTCCTTTTACAAAAATTGTATCCTAATACATTTTTCTAATAAAAGAAATGCACCTAATCTATTAATTACATAACCAAATGAATAAATAATTACAACCCAAATAAAAATTACAACCCAATTGAATGAATAAAACCAACCATTCCAATCATCCAAATCAAAAGGCCAAAGGCTAGGTTATGCACACTAACATCCAATGATCATATCATCCAAACATATAATGAAACCCCAGTTAAAACCACCAAATTTCAGCCAACATAAACTGAAATTTGGGTTTTAAACATTGTCCAAACAATCAACATTTCATAATATATATCTTTCAAGATCTAATCACTAGCATGTGTGATATGACCTTGAAAGTTTGGGGAATCATTCATACAAAATATAGCAGCCCAAAATCAGCCATAATAAGTAGATAATACTTCTTTAAAACCGATTTTAAAGACTATGAACAAGCAAGTTATCCACATAACCGGCTCTTGATGCCATTGATGGGTTTGATAGAACACAAGAAAACAAGTTTAACCTTTTAAACTTTCTGAAAAACGCAGCGGAAGTATAGCATTATAACATGTTTATAATCTGAAAATTTCATGTTCTTAATGATGTTTTAAGATGGAGAAACAAACCCAAATCAAAAGGGATCTTTTGTATGTGAATAAACATGCTATGTATACATAAAACAACATAATATGACAACCACAAAGGGGCTGCCATATCTACCTTTCTGCAGCCCTAAAATCGACCAAAGAAGAGTAGAAAAGATGCTGAAAATTCGGCCAAAACTCCAAGGAAGGAGCCCTCAAGCTTGTATACCCCAAGCCTCCTTGCAAAGCACCTTCTTGTTAGGAAGATTCAACACCAAAATCAACACAAAATGGCTCTCAAAACTCCTAATGCTGCTGCTCCTGGCTGTAGCTATTGTGAGAGAGAGAGAGGGATTATTTTGGTTGTTCTTGCATGTATGGAGAGTGGTCAAATGAAGAGTGTAAGACTAATTTAAGTTATGTGTGTTTTCAAGACACCAAAATGGTCCAATCACCATTAAAGGGGCGGCCAAAATGAATTTAAAACCCAAGTTTTCCCACTAAAACTTGAACACACACACAATTAAAACTAGTCTTTTGTCACACATTAATAAGTCATCTACTAGACTTATTTAAAATGTGACATATGTCTTCTTTAATTAAACAATTTAATTAAAGTACACTCATATGTTATTAATGTTATTTAAACCCTTTTAAATGACAAAAATAACAATAAACTCATTAACAAATTATCCTTATAATTTGTTCCATCTCATATGCAACTTATTTAGAAAACCCATTTTCTAAATTTGGTGTAGATATTTAATTGCATGATCATATCATCAATTAAATATTAATTGGTGTTTGCTAAGCTTGTCATTGGGTATAACCCGACTTGGATCATAACGTACTAACCACATCAATATTCTAAGTGTCTTGGGCACATAGAATCCTACAACCATCCAGTTTACTTCAGCAGCCGGAACTTCTAATGTGGAAATGGGAGCAGATTTTGATGGACTTTGTCACAAAGTTGCCTAGGACTCCCAGCGGATGCGATACCATTTGGGTTATAGCAGATCGCTTAACAAAATCCGCTCACTTCCTAGCAATCCGAGAGACTGATCGAATGGATAAGTTGACACGGATTTATTTAAGAGAAATAGTCTCCCGACATGGTGACTCGGTTCACTTCTCATTTCTGGCAATCCTTACAACGATCATTGGGACGCGGTTGGACATGAGTACTGCGTATCATCCACAAACCGATGGTCAAAGTGAGCGTACGATTCAGACATTGGATGATATGTTGTGTGTCTGTGTGATTGATTTTGGCAGCAACTAGGAAACTCATTTACCATTGGTTGAGTTCTCCTAGAATAATAGTTATCACACATCAATAAAAGCTGCACCCTTTGAGGCACTATATGGGCGTAAGTGCCGATCACCTATTTGTTGGGCAGAAGTTGGAGAAAGCCAACTTACAGGTCCTGAGCTTGTGCACGAGACGACTGAGAAGATTGTGCAAATACGTAACCGTATGGCAGCAGCACGTGACCGATAGAAGAGTTATGCTGATAAACGTCGTAAGCTATTGAAGTTTCAGATTGGTGATAAAGTACTCTTAAAAGTATCACCCTGGAAAGGAGTGATACGCTTTGGAAAGCGTGGTAAACTAAACCCTATGTACGTTGGACCGTTTGAGATTATCAAACGGGTTGGTCCAGTAGCCTATCAACTGAATTTACTAGAAGAGCTCAGTGGCATACACAACGTGTTCCACGTGTCTAATATGAGGAAGTGTTTATCTGATGACTCACTTGTCGTGCCATTAGAGGAACTGGATATTGATGAACAACTTCGTTTCATTGAAGAACCAGTTGAGATTATGGATCGAGAAATCAAAACCCTAAAGCGTAGCAAGATTCGCATTGTGCGCGTTAGGTGGAATTCAAAACGTGGACCAGAATTTACCTGGGAACGCGAGGATCAAATGAAGAAGAAATACCCACAACTGTTCAAAGATCCGACATCAACCTCCCAAGATATCCATTTTTAAGATATCTTTCTTTAAATTTCAAGACGAAATTCCCTTCAACAAGGGGATGATGTCACAATTCTTGCGAAACCTTACGTTTCTTTGTTTTGGGTTTGTTTCAGAGATTCCAAAAACCCTATCTTAGGCAAACTTCTAAACGCTCTTCTGTGTCGCTTTGAAACCTGGTGTTCTTCATTGATCTGATGTTCTAATTTTCGGGACGAAAATTTCTTCAACAAGGGGATGATGTGACAATTCATGTTTTTAGGTTAACCTCGTTCACGTAACTAACGTCTCTCCGATACTTTTCAAATTTTTTTTACTAAAATTTGTTATTATTAAAAGACAATAGTAATTTTATTGTTATTAACAACTAACCTAAATTAATAGCCTAAAATGCAGATTGTGAAAACTATGAGGGGCCTATGTGAAACTTCACATTATCAATCTCCTATAAAGAAACCATATCCCCCCCATCGGCACCCTCATTCTACCGAAACCTCAAACCCTAATATTCAAACTCTATTCGGCAGCCTTTGAACACCGTAGTATCTCCCCAACGTTGCTCGACGATTTCAGTCCCGACGAATGCGTGGTGAACCGTGACCGCTCGTCTATCGGTACGTTCTCTTCCATTACGTTTTCGCATTGTAGCGGTACGGCTTCGCTCCCGGTTCTTGTTTGTGATCTCTCAGTTTGTGTTTTGTGATCTCTTGGTTTGTGTTTTGTGATCTCTCGGTTGTGAGTGTGTTATTGGATGCCTATGTTTCGGTTTTGGATGTGATGTTAAGTGTGTGCATGATGCTGCGATTTTGTGTGTGTATGTAATCTGCGAATTATGGGTGTGTGCGTATGATCCGCATATATGTATGTATGTGTTTTCTGTGTTATATATATATATATATATATATATATATATATATATATATATATTATAGATAGAATATATATATATCACATATATATATATATATATATATAGACACATATAATACATATATCTATACATATATCTATAGATCTAGATATCTAGATATATCTATATCTAGATATATCTATCTATATCTCTCTAGATCTCTAGATATCTCTATATATCTATATCTATAGATCTCTCTATCTCTCTATATCTCTATATATATCTCTCTCTATCTATCTCTCTATCTATCTCTCTATATATATATATATATGTAATGCGGGTGTGTGTGTGTGATCCGTATGTATATGTTCGTGTGTGTGTGCGTGATGATGCGTGTGTGAGTGTGTGGTGATGTTTGTGTGTGTGTGATGATGTGTGTGTGTTAATTATGTGTGTGTTCGTATGCATTGGTGTGTGGGGTTCTTAACCGTGGGTTTGGTGTGACTTGTGTATCATGCGAATATATATAGTGTGAATGTATCTGTATTTTTTTTGGTTTGTTTCATCAGTGGGGTTGGATATTAATTGAATGTGTTAACGATGTCATGTATGCATGGATGCATAAAATATGAGGGAGCATGTGTTATGTGGTGCATGGGTTTGTGTTATGCATGAATGTGTGTGTACATTGTTCTTATGCCGTGTATGTGGGTGTTGGGTTGGTAGGTAGTATGAGTATGGTATTTGGAGTGGGTTGTATGCATGGTGTATATATGTATATGAAATTGGGTTGGTGTTTGAGTATAGTTACAACATTAATGACTGACATGAACCCGAACCGAGTCATGAAACGCGAAACCGTACCTTCTTTATATTTATATTTAACAATTAATATTAATATTATAAACTAATATTAATTCAGGTTATTCGGAAACCTAATTACCTGTTCTCTGCATTACTTTGTTGTTGTGCATTTGAGGTGAGTTCTTAGCCCCACTTTTGTATTATACTCTCATTTTGGGGGAGAGAAACATGTTGTTTTCATAAACATACAATACTTAGATTGGTAATACTGCATATATTGGTTTACTATTGTGATACCACTACGCCTCTTCGGACCGTTAATATGGAATTAGCAAGGTGATTGTTAGTAGATCTACTGGGTTTGACAAACCCCACCCGGGCTAGTCGCGCTAGCTTGACTAGAGGTCAAACGGGTGAATGGTTAGCCTGTTTTACAGTGTTGTGGCCTGGTATCCATAGTCGGGGGATTCATTATATTATTACTGTCAGCTCGGTCGCGAAATTCATGCACATAGTGACTTGTGTAGGCTAGCTACCTACTTATATGCTTTGATTACTTAATCTGGATTTCATTACTATTACTTACTGTTTTCTGATAATCCTTGTGACACTTTAGCATGTTTCTTTTAGGTTCTTAAGCTGCGCACGAATAGGAGCATCTCGCATTGCATTCGTCATCGTAGAGTCAAATGAACAATCTACATTTTTCTATAAATTATATTTATTTGGTTTACGCGTGTTTGCGCCGTTTAAATTATGGTTTATACGCTTCCGCACTTATTTTCATGTTTCGTATTTAATTCTGATTTTAAGAAACTTTATTTAATTTAGAAATTATATTTTGTAATTGTTGTGTCGTTTGGTGTAACTAATGGCTAAGATCCTGGTATGTCACGCGCCTAACGGTATTACCCCGTTTATGGAAATTGAGGGTGTGACAAATTGCTCCATCAGTTCCTTCTTTTTGGTCGGAGCCAATCGATACGGTGCCTTAGCTACCGGTTGGGCACCGGGCAACAAGTCAATCTGATATTCGATTTCTTAGTGGCACACTTGGTAAATCATCTGGAAACACGTCTGGGAAGTCACACCAACCAGTACATCGGATAATTGTGGTGTTGACGTATCCACATCCTTCACGTAGGCCAAGTAGGCACTACATCCACGTCTCATGCACTTTCCCGCCACCACCATCGAAATCACCTTCGGAATTGTAGTGACTCGGTCCCTGTAGATCGTCACTGAACTCCCGTTAGGCGCTGTCAATTGGATCATCTTCTTGCAACACATAATGTTCGCCTCGTAGTCCGCCAACCAATCCATTCCCAGGACTACATCGAACCCGCCTAAGGTCATCATGAACGGTCTAACAGGAAACTTATGACCTTCTAGTTCTATGTCTCAGCCTTCTATCATATCAGAAAAATCCTGGTAGACTTACCTATGGCAGTTTCTACATCGAAGGGCTCATCAATAATTCTACTCCTAATGGGCAACTTAGCACAAAAAGGCAGCAGAAATGAGACTCCTACTAGCACCAGAATCAAATAACACGGAGGCAAGAGTTTGGTTTACTAGAAACGTACCTGAGACCACATCGGGGTCCGTCCTAGCCTCCTCCTAGGTAATCGTGAAGGCTCTGGCGCTCGCCTTATGCCCTTCACCTCCAGCCTTCTTCGTTGCCCCAGAACTTCCAGCCCTCAGCTTCTTCAGTCCCTGCTCATGTGGCCCTCCCCGCCACAATTAAAACACCTCGCCACCTTGCACTCTCTTGCCATATGACCAGGCTTCCCACACTAGAAGCACACGTTCAGTCCCCACCTACACTCTCCGGTGTGCTCCTTTCCACACCTGCCACACCTCTTTATCCTCGCACCGGATGCGACCACACATCGGTCATCCACCCGCGCACTCTTGTTGTTTACCGGGGCACCGCCCCGTCCAAATCTCTTCCCTTTCCAATTCCGGTCACCACCACTCTTCTTGCTCACTTCAGCCACCACCGCTTCCCTCTCATCGTACCGCCTTCCCGCCAGATCAACCACCGACCTAAACATACCTGGTTGGGTGGCGATCATGTGCCTGCGGATATCCGCCGGTAAGCCCTGGATGTATCTCTTAATCTTTCGTGACACAGGTGTCACCTGATCCGGCACCAGCCGTGTCATCTCATTGAATTTGGTGGTGTACTGCTGATGTGTCATGGTTCCCGCCTCCAGCTGCAAGAACTCCCTCTCAACCTTGTGGAGCTCTCGATGAGGACAGAACTCCTCAATCATCAACTTCTTCAACTCATTCCACCTCATCCTCCCAATCGCCCTACTGCCCTCAGCCTGGACAATATTGTCCCACCAACACAAGGCGAGTCTACGAATGAGTGAGTGGCAAACTTCACCTTCTAATATTCCCGGCACTCGCTGATATCAAGAACAACTTCCATCTCTCTCACCCACCGGTGAGCAGCAACAGCAGTGCCATTGCCATCGAAAGTCGTGGGCTTGCATCTTTGAAATGGCCCATAGTTACAGCCTCGTGCTGCCTCAGGCACATTCTCTTCTTCTTCCTCCTCATCAATAGAGATGACCGTTTCAGTCTCCGGTTGCCCTCTTTCTCCCGAGGACCGGTTCCTTTCATTCCTTTCTCCTTCCCTTCTCCTTCCCTTACAACCTTTATCACTTCGGTCACCACAGACGGTAAGACCGTCTGCATGACCTGATGAACCTCCTCTACAACAGCCTCCTTCACTGAGGATCTCAAGTTAGCACTCTCATCCCCAGCCTCCGGATAAGGGGTCTCGGGCTCTTCATGAGCCACCTCTTCAGCTCTAGGCCTTCCCCTTGTGAACCGTGGTCCAGCACCACATCCACCACGACCTCCACCTCTAGAAGCCTTTGAAGATCTACCTCCAGCCATCCTCTAACACACTATAAGATCTGCAGGACCGGTGAAGGGCTTGACAATTACAACACAACAACACAAAGAGGAGATTAACCAAACTTGATCAAACAGTAAACTGGATTAACCACAATAATGATACTAAGAACACAAGTAACAAGTAAGAGATAGAACAAGAGAGTTGGGTTTCAAGGATGCAGTATATTGCTTTCTCAAGTTCTATTACAAGTGTTACAAAGCATAAAAAAAGATACTAGAACATGGAATACTTATACTACAACCTACAGCCGGCTATACTTTGAAAGCCAGCTGGATACAATTGACTAGACACAAACAAAATCAATTGTAGAATCAAAAGGCATATCTACCTTTTGACCTTGTGACTATGACATGCCATAGCTCACATCCTTATCTATTACAAAAAGGATAAAGTACATAAAGTAGAAAGTTACAGACTCAAGACCTCAATGTACAGTTACCAAAAGCATGGACCTTTTCACCAACTCATGTAAGTTGGTGACTTTACAGAGATGCAGCGGAAAGGTGTCCAGCTTTATGGAACAGTACATCAGATAAAGCATGTTACTAAAAGTCTTCGGAAGAAATCTGTCTTCATAAGATGAAGCTTCGGAAGACTTTGTCTCTGAGGCTTCGGAAGACTTCATATTTGGCTTCGGAAGATATTGGTCTTGGCTTCGGAAGATTTTACACTTGAGAATATTTCTAGTGTATGGTGTAAAACTTCCGAAGCAATTCTACTTCAGTTCTTTAGTGCATTGCTTGCAGAGAGACTTTGGATGTTTTGGTTTGCATCAGACTTAAAGGAATCCTTACAAACTCCCCCTAGGCTGATGCTACCAAAACATTTTGAAGATCTTCATTTGTTAGTAGTCTTTAGCACAATCATGACCATACCCTTCTTCATTAGATGGTCAGGATCATTTAGACTTTCATAGTATCTTCTCATCTCAAAGAGATCATGCAGAGGTAAGTTGATTATGTCTTGCCAGGTATAGACATTCTAACCACCTTGATCTCTGATTACATGCCATCTTTCTGGATTGGTAGAGAAGGTCCATGATAAGATGGGTGTCTCAGCTGCAAGAGGAGCCACTTGTATTGGAGTTGATTGGGCTGCCTCTCCATGCACTTCCTCAGGTTGATCTGACTCAGCCTGAGGTGTAGAGGTAGATGATTCAGTCTTCTTCTTCTTAGACTTTGGTTTAGAAGCCATCCTCTTCTTCCTCTTAGATGACTTTAACTGAGAAGACTGGTCTGCAGCACCTTGTTGATCATCCTTGTCTTTCTCGGTTGGGTGTTCCTCCCTCACAGGTTCAGAAGGAGAGGGAGTTTGACCCTGCTGTGGATCAGAAGATGAAGCTTGCTGAGGCTCAGCAGGAGGTCCGGGTTGTGTTGTCTTGGGTTGTTCAACCTTAACCTCCACTTCAGGTAGGACTTGACTTGGAAGAGAGTGTAAGTCAATCAGTTCTCCACTCTTGATCTTCTGCTTGATTACCCTTATATGCTCATCCATTGTGGATAGAGACATAGGGCCGAGTCTCCTTCCGGAGAATCCATACAGCTTCAAGAAGCTCATCATCCTTTGTCTGTCAGCAGACTTCTTCATACTCTTTTGGGTGATGACTCTTGACTTTGCAGCTTCTTCTTAGTTGTCTTTCTCTCCTTGACTAACTCAAGCTCAAGTTGTTTTAAGTACTCAAACTCAACAAAGTCATAGGACAAGGGAAGAAGTGCATCTGCCTGATAGAAGCCTGTGGCACTCAGGTAGTTGATCATTTTGATCCTATCTTCTTCTTTGTCTACCTGAGGTTCTTGTTGAACCACATCTTCTTGTACAGGGCTTTCTTGAACTAGGGAGAGAATAGGAGCATGCTTGTAGAGTCTTTTCTGTCTCTTCTCCTCTTTGAATTGGAGAAGTAACCTTGCATCCTCTTTTTCTTTCATCTCTCTTGACACTTCCATGTCAGCCAGTTCGTTTAGTTGTTCTAAGGGGAGAGAAATGATTTCATCAATGTCATAGTTCCTGGTCTGCAGGTAAGTAATCCTGACTACCCTCAACTCATCATCTTGAGTATTTGGTCTGGGGGCAGCACTGATTGCAGCTTGCATAAAACCTGAAGACCCAGAGGAACTTTCTCCCCTTAGCTTCCTCTTCCTCTCTCTCTCTTCCTCCTCAATTTCCTCAGGAGTCAAAATCCTTTTCCTTTGTCACCCACAGACCTTTGTGACTCAGGGTGGATAGAGGTTTGGCCTTCATTGCTTGGTGTAGCATCCATGCTCTGGCCAGAGAGAGGCTGAGAAACACCTTCACTAGCAGGTGTCTCAGAGGGAATGTGGATCTCTGCAGCAGTTGATGATGATGAGACAGGGGTCTCAGGTTCTGCCACTGGGCCTTCAGTCAAGGTTTCCCCTATGAAACTAATCTTAGGGTCCACCTCAACATCCAGTTGACCGATGGCATTACCTGATTGCCTAAGTCTCCTTTTTAAGCTAAACTCTGCAGTGATCCTGTCTTGGATTGTTTGAGCCAATCTGTCAGCTTGTCTTGAGTTGCTTGGGTTGACAAGTGGCATATTGACTAGATCCAGACCTTCATAGAAGTTCAAATTTTGAAAGTCAAATACTTCTTGTTGCCCTTGAACTCTGTGAAGAATAAGGGCTCTTCTATCAGCATCATACCTCCACCTTATGATGTAGTATGAATTTCCTTGAGGTGGGATGACACAGCCCTTGGTATACCTTCCTCAAAGAGACTCCTGATGATAGAGTCTATAGAGTCCACATTAATGTGAACTTGAGGAAGTTGCTGAGAATTCACAATTGCAAGTGAGGATGGTGAGTCCTCAATGTCTATTCTCTGTGAGGAACTCCCAGGTTCTGTGGCTGCAATGACTTTCTCCCCCTTTTTGGTAGCATCACCCACTTGCATAGGTGAGCTGGAGGATAAATCAATCACATCCACAGGTTCTTGTGTTCCTGGTTGAGCTCTTCTTAAAGATCTCCAGCCTAGTTTTTCCTTAAGATATGAAATCTCAAGTTGCTGATCATTGACCCTGTTGTGTAAGGTAGTCACCTGAGATTCAAGGTGACTGACCTTTGAGACTAGGTAAGTGCATGTTTTAGACAATTTGTGCACCATTAGTCTCAGATCCCCCTCTTCTTCATCGGAAGAATCATTGGGGGATGAGATGATTGGACCAAAGTCCTCTCTCTCACCACCAGCTAGAGGTTCTTGGCTGCTGGTTTTCCTCTGCTCACTGGCAATCTCAGTTGAGATGTCAGTGGGCTGAGTTGCCATGGTTGTGGTCTTAATGATGTAATCACTTGCAGAAGTGAGAGCCTCTTCCAAATGGACATCCTGAACAGGTTCAGAAGTGTCCACCTCAGTTATAGGTGAATGATGTGGGCTAGACTGAGGAGACTCAGGAGTACTCATCTCTCTTTGAGTAGGGGAAGAGAAGAGAGACTCATGGTACTCACTGAATCCTAAGTCTTCATCAGTATAGAAAGATAGGTTGGGAATGGGTTGATTTAGATCTAAAGGCTGGGGATGGTAATAGTCCCCTGAAGGTTGTTCACTTGAGTGTTGAGACTCAGAGTGAAGGCTTAAGGCAGTTGGGCTTGTGAGCTCATCAGGGTGAGCATGAGGAACCTCAGCCCTGATAGTTGAAGAGATGGGAGTGGTTTGCTCCTCAGGGGAAGTGGGAGCTCTAGTGTCCACTTCCTCCTGTAAAGGTGAGTATATGGGGACCTGCACAGGCTCAATAGCTTGAGCAGGGGTTCGTTTGGATTTTCTTTGGTAGGTGAGGGTTACTTGAGGCCTTTTTAGAGGTAGAGAGATAGAAGGTGTGGGTTCAACACTAGCTTGTGTTGCTAGGTTGCCACCTTGAGCAATGAGCTCTAACATTTTGGGGACAAGGGTTGTTTCTACCCCTGAGAAGCCTACAGTTGGCTTCTTCATGATTTTAAAGATGTCGGGCTTCATCTGTCCAAATTTAAGAATATTATCTGTTTCCTTCAACTGTGAGCCCAGTTCACAGTTGAGAATGTGTTGAACATATCTAGGAAACATATAATACTCTAAGGAGTCCAAGTTAGCAAGTAAATTGGTATAGACAAATTGAGAGTACCTGAACTTGACCCCTTGAACCATTCCATGCACTATGAAGGAGAGATCCTCAGGAATCTGGTCCCACCTTCCATGCTTGTTTGACAAGCTGTGGATAACCACATGGAGTAGGTATTTCCACTGGGATGAGACCTTCCCTTTCCTGAAGGTCTTTACAGAGAAATCTCCCTCATAGCCTATCTGCTCAAAGGAATGATTAACAGCTTCCTTTGGGAAGGACAACTCACATTCTTCATCATCCAGCTGCAAATGAGTGTTGATGATGGCCGAAATGATGAAGATTGTCCTCCCCGGCACTGTGGCAGACAGTGCCTTCTCCCCATCCATGATGACCTCTTGGCAGGTCTTCCAAAATTCAAGCAGATGATCCTCATACAGAGTAGGATCAATGGTTAGGGAGGTGAAGTAATTTGATAGAGTTAGGAATTGGCAAATCTTTGAGAAACTTTCATCTTTCTCAGAGCTTAACAGAGCAATCTGGTTGTGTTGGCTGTGAAGTTGCATGGAGAAATCTGGGTTGTTTCTGTGGTTAAGGATGGCCATTTGAGAAGCTTAAGGTTGAAGAAAGTTAAAAAGCAAAGGCGGTTTTGGGAATTAGGTTTGAGGAATAGTAGAATTGAAGAAGATAGTGAGGAAGAGGGGGAACCGTTGGGTATTTATGTGAAAAGGATTTGAACAAAAGTTAATGAAAGAGGATAAACTTTGAAATCCGAATGTCGGTCCCACCTCTGAAAAAGTAGTTTACTTTTGCTCAAAAAGTAGTTTTCTTGGAATTCGAAAAGCTTCCGAAGGTAAATTATCTTCGGAAGTTTTAATGAAAAAGCTTCTAAAGCTAAAATGACTTCGGAAGATTCTCCTGAGAGTCTTGAAAATTTTGCTTCGGAAGAGAAATAAACACTTGAATGCTTTGTATATAAAACAACAAAGCTTCCGAGAGTTAATTTTGCTTCGGAAGGAAAAAGTCCTTAAAAACAAATAAGTGTCTGAGACAAGTATTTAAGCTTCGGAAGATAGATTTAGACTTCTTCTGAAGGTAAAATTTCTTAGACAGTTATTTATTTTGAAGACATGATTTTCTTTCGAAGGTAAAAATCTATCTTCCGAAGGATCAGAAAATTTTCAAGAATCTAAGGAAAGTCTTCAAAAAGGATTTGATATCCAAAGAAAACATGAGCTTATGAAAGTGATGAACTAGACAACTTAAGACACACATATTTTAAGAAATAATTAGAATCAGTTTTAAGAAAAGATCTACTCAAAGTTAATCATCCTAATAGCTGATATTAGATATTTAAATCTCTGTTCATCAAAAGCTTTTGTAAACAGATCAGCATATTGTTCGTTGAACTTTGACTAGTTTAATTAATCCCTTTTCATAGTTATCTCTTATTAAATGATACCTGATATTGATGTGTTTGGTCCTTGAGTGTTGCACAGGGTTCTCAGTGATAGAGATAGCACTATTGTTGTCTATGTGGATAGGAGTCTCATTGAAGTTAAATCCATAGTCTAGCATCTGATTTTGAATCCAAAGCACTTGAGCACAGCAACTTGCAGCAGCAATGTATTCAGCCTCAGCAGTTGATGCAGATACACAGGATTGTTTCTTACATTGCCATGAGACAACCCTTCCACCAAGGAATTGACATCCCCCAGATGTAGACTTTGCAGTCATGTTGCAACCACCATAATCACTATCTGTACAAGCATACAGATTGAAGTCAGGATTCTTTGGATACCATAAACCAAGTGTTGAAGCACCTTTGAGGTATCTTAAAATCCTTTTGACAGTGATTAGGTGAGACATCTTAGGGTTGGCTTGATATCTTGCACAAATACATGTAGCAAATATGATATTAGGCCTGCTAGCTGTAAGATACATAAAAGACCCAATCATAGCCCTGTATAAGTGTTCATCTACACACTCCCCCTCAAGATCAGGTCCAAGGGAGTGGTTTCTGGCTATGGGTGTCTTAGCAATCTTACAATCAGTCATATTGAACCTCTTGAGTATGTCCTGAACATACTTTGACTGACTTATGAAGATACCATCTTCAACTTGCTTCACTTGAATTCCCAGAAAGAAATTGAGTTCTCTCATTGCACTCATTTCAAATCTGTCTTTCATCAGCTTCTCAGAGTCTTTGTAGAGCTTTGGATTAGTTGAACCAAAGATGATGTCATCTACATACACTTGAACTAGCAATAAGTCATTTCCTGTCCTTTGATGAAGAGAGTTCCATCTATAGTACCTCTCCTGTATCCATGTTTACAAAGATACTCAGACAATGTCTCATACCACTTCCTTGGTGCCTGATGCAGCCCATAAAGAGCTTTGTCAAGCTTGTAGAGATAATCAGGATGATCAGGGTCTACAAAACCAGGTGGCTGTTTGACATACACCTCTTCATCAATCACTCCATACAGAAAAGCACACTTTACATCAAGTTGAAAGACTTTGAAGTTCTTGGATGCAGCAAATGCCAGGAATATCCTAACAGCTTCTAATCTTGCTACAGGAGCAAAGACATCAGTGTAGTCAATCCCTTCTTCTTGTGTGTATCCTTGAACAACTAGTCTTGCCTTGTTCTTGATGATAATGCCTCTATCATCCTTCTTATTCCTAAACACCCATTTGGTTCCAATGGTAGTCTTCCCATGAGGAAGAGGACAAAGGTTCCAAACTTTTTGCCTTTTGAATTGAATCAACTCTTGTTGCATAGCTTCAACCCAACTTCCATCCTTTAGAGCTTCATCAACTTTCTTTGGCTCTATCTGGAATAAGAAACAATAGTGAAGACAAACATTTGCTTCATGGGTTTGTCCTCTTGTTCTTACCCCTGTGACAACATCTCCAATGATGTTTGTGGTAGGGTGAGACTTGTGTATCCTAAGCTGAGGGATCACAGCAAGCTGCTGAGAAAGATCCAAATTTAAGAAATTTAGATCTGGCATAGATGATTCACCCTCCACATCACCACACTTATCAAGATTGACTTGATCCAATGAGTGTGTGACATCATTGATGTTGTCATCTATGGTGTGGTTGTTAGCATCAAGAAATTCCTGATCACTTTCACCATCACCATTGTTGTCTTCCACAATTGAGGTATCTTTATCTGGTTATGGAGCCTCTGAGCTGGAATTTGAAGGCACCCCAGATGTATCAGCTGAATTTGTCATTATAGTGCTGATAGAAACCTCATTTGCTGAAGTAGTTCCAACTGGAGCAGAAGATGTATGAGTTGAAGGTCATCCTAGCTCAAACCTTGGATCAGGATCACCTGTATTTAAATTTTCTGCAGATCCTGAAACATTCTCACAGGATTTGTTAAAACAGTTGGTAGCTAAAATAAGATCAAATAGCCAATCAGGACCAGAACCAGCCACATAGGGTGTGTGTTCATTGAAAGTCACATTAGCTGACTCCTCAACAATTCTAGTTCTGAGATTGTATACTCTATAAGCCTTAGCTTGAGAAGAGTATCCAATGAAGTGTCCATCATCTGATTTCTCAGCAAACTGGGTAATTTGATCCTTGGTATTCAAGATGGTGCAAGGACATCCAAATGATCTGAGAACACCAATGAAAGGTTTTCTCTTGTGACAAAGTTCATAAGGAGTCTTACCATGTGTCTTAACTACTAAAACTCTGTTTTGCACATAGCAAGCAGTGTTTACTGCCTCTGCCCAGAAGGTGATGGGCAGTTTAGAGTCAGACAACATAGTTCTTGCAGCTTCAATTAATGTCTTGTTTCTCCTCTCAGCAACACCATTTTGTTGAGGAGTCCCGAGAGCACTATATTGTCTTGTAATACCTTTTTTATCACAAAATGTATCAAGGATTTGATTCTTCAATTCAGTACCTTGATCACATCTTATGGTTTTGACCTTGTGATCACTTTGATTCTCAATTTTTAAGATGAAATTTTTCAGAATCTCAGGGGTTTCATCCTTAGTTCTAAGAAAGAAAACCCAAGTGAATCTTGTAAAATCATCTGTGATCACCAAACAATAAGAGGTCCTTCCTAGACTCATTACACTGGTGGGGCCAAAGAGATCCATATGTAATAAGTGTAGGGGAGTAGTGATGGAGTTCTTTTCCTTAGGCTTGTGAGATACCTTATGTTGCTTCCCTTTCAGGCATGCAACACAATGATCATCACTTGTAAACTCTTTCTTTGGCATTCCAGTTACCAAATCATGTTTAATTAGTTTATTCATGTTCTTAAAGTTTACATGGCACATTCTTTTATGCCATAAGAAAGACTCATCACTATTTGCTTTAGATAGAAAGCATGAAACTTCTCCAGAGGGAGATGTTTCTTGCAAATCCATCTTGTACATGTTCCCTTTCCTGGGGGCTCTAAGCAGGATGTGTTCATGAGGAATGACAATCCAGGCTTAAGAACAATGCACTCATGCTCAGTAAAGAGCATGTTATGACTCTGATCACAAAATTGGGATACACTCAGAAGATTGTACCCAAGCTTCTTGACAAAGTTTACCTTTTCAATGCTGAGCTTACCATTTGTGACATTGCCCCTTCCAGAAATGTAACCACCTTCATCTCCTCCAAAAGCAACTGGTCCTCCATCAATCCTCTCAAAGTTATGGAGTAGTGACATATTGCCTGTCATGTGCCTGGAACAGCCACTATCAATGATCCAGGCATTTTTGTTTGTCTTGAGCTGTTCCTGCACAAAGAAAATGATTAGTTACATTTGGAAACCCAAGCCTTACTTGTCTTGGGCTCACTAAGTATAATAGAAGGTAATGCAACAGTAATAGATCCTATGGTTGTGCTAGAAGGATCTTGAGCTATTGTTGATGGAGAAACTTCAGTCACTTGGTCTTTCTTAGACTTCCACACCACCTTTGGAGTCTTGGACTTGACCTTTAAAACCTCGGAAGCTTTTGGGACTTCAGAAGTTTTGATGACTGAACCTTCGGAAGATTCTACAGTCATTGCAGCAGACTTTAGTGCTTCGGAAGAATTCCTTTCTTCCGAGACCAACTTCTCTTCCGAAGGTAATTTTCCATTTGCCTTCTTCTTTGATTTGGAGCTTCCGAAGGAAACAGACTTTCCTTCCGAAGCTTGAATCTTCTTGAAACTCTTTGAAGTCTTTATCTTGGTCATATGGACAGTACTTTTAGGATTGTATGGACAATCCTTAGCAATGTGAGAGGTACTTTCACACATGACACACAACATCTTCTTCTTCACAAGAGTCTCCTTATGAGAGCAAGACTGTCTTTGGTCACATCCCTTCTCCACCTTCATCTTTACAGATGCTGAGACAGTTCTTATGAACTGGAAACTGTTCTTGGAGTTTGATGGTCCAGGCTGTGCAGCAGTGGTACACAGCATATCAGTCTTCTTCTTGGTACTGAGATGATTTGAACAAGAACCAGAACTCTTAGCTGAAAAGTTTTCGTTGATGTCTTCAGTCTTTACTACTTCAAACCCTGCAGAGATAAAAACTTATTTCTGCTTAGAGTCAAAAGTAGCCTTGATCTCTTGAGCCTTCCTTGCTTTTCTTTTGCTCTTCCTGATCAAGTTTTTTCTTATTGACTTGGTCATCACAGTAATCTTCTTCTCCTCAGAAGGATAGTGGCCCTTCTTAGAATCCTCCTCTTCACTCTTCTCAGAGGAATTCTTCACTATCTCTTCTTCATCCTCTTCACTTATAGGATCTATGAGAGGAAGCTCATCTTCACAAGTTCCATACCTAGGAGATCTTACAGACAAGATTGTGTATGGAGGAGCTATCTCATTGGATCCCAGTCCCTGTCTATTTTGATAACACACCTTGTTGTGCAGGGATGAGGATATCATATTCTTGGAGGTCTCTTCTTCAAGAACACTCTTTTCTGCCCTGGCTTTGCTGATCACAAGCTCAGCCTGGCACTCAGTTAGCTTAATTATGAGATCTTTGATTTGAGTCCTAAAATCTGTATGCTCATGTTTTAGAACTGAAATGGTTTTCTCTAAGTCCTCTATCTTTAGTTTATAATCATTTCAGACTTTCTAAAATCAGATTTTAAAATGTTTAAGGACTCAAGTTCAGATCTCATCTCCAAGTTATAAGACCTGTATCTGTAAACTTTAGCAATGCATTCAGGAGTACAGAGATGTTCCAATACCTTGTCTTCATCATGATCTGCCATTAGTGCTTGGTTTGGAGAAGCATCTTCCACCTGAATGCTCCAGTCAAAGCCTCCTTCTTCAACAGCAACAGCAGCTTGTTGCTTTGGCTTCTCATTCTGAGGGGATTTGTCAGTGTAGTTTGGTCTGATTTGTGCTTGGCCACCATTTGTTTTAGGTGCCTTACACTCTCTAGCAAAATGGCCCATCAAGCTACAGTTGTAACACTTGACTTTGCTTTTATCCAAGCCAAACTTTCCACTGGTTTCATTGCTTGGAAACCTCCTTCCAGTTCTCTTGTAGAACTTCTTGGCTCTATGAGTGAGAAGAGCCATCTGTTGGACTATTTCCATATATTCCAGATCATCTGGATGGATACAATCCAGGTCTTCAAGAGTGAAAAGAGAGTTGCCACAACTTTCATCAGAAGACACAAAGGCTTGAGAAGAGCTTGTCTCTTGGAATGGGCTTCCTTGAGTGTAGTTCTCCCTGGGTGTCTCTAGGAAGGTGATGAAAGGACCCTTTGGTGAGTTGTCAGGGTAGCATATGAGATGATGTTGGGGTTCTATGCTATCCCTTTCAACCACATGCAGGGCTGAACCCAATTGATTGTTGGAGTTTCCAGATGAACCTTGCATGTTCATCTCCATCTGGTAGCCACTGAGAATCCCATATAACTCTGTCAGAGTAAGAGTTTTGAGATTTTCAGTCCTCTTGATCACCACACAATAGTGTGTTCATTGCCTAGGAAGTGAGGACATAAACTTCCTTACAATGTCTCTGTTTTCAAGAGGAACTCCTCCATCCACAAGGGTATCCACTATCTCAACATACCTGAAGTATTGCTGAGTCATGGTTTCACCTGTTTTGAAGGTGAAGTTTTCAAACTGCTGCTTCAGGAGATCCTTCTTGTTCTCCTTGGCTTTAGAGGAGCCTTCATACATTAGTTTTAGTGCATCCCACAGCTGTTTAGCTGTTTTGCACTTCTTGAAACCTCTGTACACAGAGTTTGGAAAGGCAGTTTGAAGAGCACTCATTGCTTTTCTATCAATCTCTACTCTCTTCCTATCTTCATCAGAGTAGTTAGCCACATCTTTGGGGATCATACCAGCACCAGTAGCAGAAGGAGTGCTGGGTATGAAAGGTCCATTTTCAACAGATTCCCACATTCTTGAGTCTAGAGACCTGATGAAACCTTCCATTCTCATACACCAGGTATCAAAGTCATCAAGAGTGATCAGTGGGGACTTGTTCATGGTTCCAGTTTCCATATCAGTCTTTGAAATGGATGCCATTTGAAAGTTTAGTATTTGTGTGTGTGAGGGATCTTAAGATGGTGAGATCTTATATCAAGAGCATGAGAAGCTCTGATACCAATTGCAGGACCGGCGAAGGGCTTGACAATTACAACACAACAACACAAAGAGGAGATTAACCAAACTTGATCAAACAGTAAAATGGATTAACCACAATAATGATACTAAGAACACAAGTAACAAGTAAGAGACAGAACAAGAAAGTTGGGTTTCAAGGATGCAGTATATTGCTTTCTCAAGTTCTATTACAAGTGTTACAAAGCATAAAGAAAGATACTAGAACATGGAATACTTATACTACAACCTACAGCTGGCTATACTTTGAAAGCCAGCTGGATATAATTGACTAGACACAAACAAAATCAATTGTAGAATCAAAAGGCATATCTACCTTTTGACCTTGTGACTATGACATGCCATAGCTCACATCCTTATCTATTACAAAAAGGATAAAGTACATAAAGTAGAAAGTTATAGACTCAAGACCTCAATGTACAGTTACCAAAAGCATGGACCTTTTCACCAACTCATGTAAGTTGGTGACTTTACAGAGATGCAGCGGAAAGGTGTCCAGCTTTATGGAACATTACATCAGATAAAGCATGTTACTAAAAGTCTTCGGAAGAAATCTGTCTTCGTAAGATGAAGCTTCGGAAGACTTTGTCTCTGAGGCTTCGGAAGACTTCATATTTGGCTTCGGAAGATATTGGTCTTGGCTTCGGAAGATTTACACTTAGAATATTTCTAGTGTATGGTGTAAAACTTCCGAAGCAATTCTACTTCAGTTCTTTAGTGCATTGCTTGCAGAGAGACTTTGGATGTTTTGTTTGCATCAAACTTAAAGGAATCCTTACAAGATCTAAACGCCAACACGGTCATTCAAGGTAATAGCTCAGTTTATGTCAAGTATAGTAAGTCCCTAATTAGAGTGGCTTGTTGTGATTAGCCACTTACTTTACTCTTCATACTCTAAGCATTTCCTATCTTGACTAAATCAATATTTAAATCTACTAAAGGCACATAAATCACATAACATGCGCACATAATACCGGTTATCATTAAAGAAATACCTGATGGCACGCAACTACTCGGACTGGCATCCTTCCCTTGTCCCATTCTCAGTTTAAGTTTAGGTTTCTTTTGAAAATATTTACCCGTTTCACTTAAACTTTTTCTCTGATACCAACTTGTAAGGGCCCGATCTCGAGACGCTCACAGTTGGACAATCATCGCACATAAAACATAAAATATACATTTACATCTATGAAAAACATTGCAGCGGAATAATTTAAAACCATTTCATATATTAATGACTGCTTTTGCAAAATAATACATCCTTGTTAATAGTTACAAAATATTATCGTTTGAATTAAATCACAAAAACATCATAGTTATACAAATGGATGCCATCCCAAAGATGTCGAGTAACTGCCCCGTGCCATCCTTAGCAACAATCACCTTCCAACTCGAAAATACATAAAAGTCAGTGTTGCTGAGTGAGTTCTAGTTTTAAAATAAAATATACTTTACATTCATTTAAAACCTTCCTTTACATTCACACGTGATCAAGCATCATACGTACACATAGATAATAGCATTATTATCTTTCATCATTTATTCATTAACTTTCATTCATTCATCATCGTACATCATCGTTATCATTCACTTTCATTCATAATCTTCTTTAGTTATCTTTCGTACATTCGTTAACTTCCGATGACATGTACTGTACCCTGAACATTGTGCACGAAGCTGACCCTAGGGCCTGGGACAAGTACACTCATTATTATTCATCTTTCATTCCGGACCAATGCCATGTGCTATACCCCGAACATTGTGCACGAAGCTGGTTACTAGGCCTAAGGTCTATCATAGACCTCAAACATTATGCACGAAGCTGACTCCAGTACCTAGGGCAAGCGACAAGGATCCCATACGTATGGTCAATCACAAAGATTAGACCCCAGTATGCATCCTTCTGGGGTAGCTAACCCGCACACAATTGAGCTAACACCCTTCATTGGGTGTGAACCTCCATACATTGCTTGCAAGACTTTCTTATATTCGTTCGTTCATTAATGTATGCATTCATTCTTTCGTTACGTTCCTCTTATCATTATCATCAACTTCTGCTTTGTGATACATAATAAATCCGTTCTTTTCATACTCATAACATGCAAGTCACGGAAATAATACACAATATGAACGCAAGAAAACACAACATGAACATACATAGCATCACATAAACATCACATACCCCATCACACATCATCATAAACATCATGCATCATCAATTCACATTCACATACATATGCACAACAAGTACAAGTCATCATAAAACATAACCGACCCTCTGTGGAACAGCGAGGGTTCAAAGGCGGCAGCCTCTAGTGGGGTCCAAGGGGCAACGCCCCTGGCTGGGGTCGCGCTGCCAGGTCAGCGTGAAAATTTTTTTATCTTAACACTTTTGTATATCACATTTTGTTATAAAAAAATCGATCATCCTGTAAAAACCTCTTAAAATCTTGGTCATCTAAAAAGTATATTTGGTATGCATTTCCAGCCCCAAACAAGTTTAAAATCTTTATAATAGGGGATCTAGAACTCACCTGGACCAATGAGTAGCTTCTCAATCAAAATTTCTAAGCAAGGGTTACCCTACGCAGCCTGCAGAAAAGTCAACACTCAAAAGGGTTAATTTCTACCTAATTTTGCTGCAAGATCAGCAGTTTCGCTGCTAGTTTCGCCAACAGTTTCGCTGCTAGTTTCACTAGCAGTTTCGCTGTCAGTTTCGCTGGCATCTTCGCTGCCAGTTTCGCTGCCAGTTTCGCCCAACTTTCGTCGGAAAACCATATCTGCAAAACTACCTGCGAAAAAGATCTATAGTTTCGCTGGACGACTACACAATTTCGTTGGACGAACACCCAGTTTCGCAGAACGAGCTGAATTACGAACCAACCCATTTTTGACCCCAAACTTCAATCTTTTACACCCAAAACCTTGGTTTATCACCCAAGAAGCTATATATAAGCTTTCTACATGTTTTCTTACACAAAAACGTGACTTTTGGGCGATTCTTTGCCACTTTGAAAAACCCCAAGCCCTATGTTCTTTTGTTGTTGTTTGGATGCCCACGAACACCGATCTTTAATCTCTTGATCAACCGAGGCTTGAATCACCACTTTCCCTCCACTTTCTCTCTCTACACACTCTCTCTAGAAGTTGGGTGTTGAGTGCAAATGAGAGTGGCTCAAGCTGATCCGTTCATATATACCGGGCGTTCGCGGGACCTTAAACTCGCGAACACATAACCTGCGAGGTCTACTCGGTCCATACTCCATTTCCCGTGTATTTTCTCTAAATAATCCTGGCTAAGCCCATTATTATTAATTTGCTCGTTTCGACTTTATTCCGGGCGTTACAAGTCCACCCCCCATATTTAGGTTTCGTCCTCGAAACCTGTTATCCCTCGAATAGATGTGGGTAATGCTGTCTCATCTCTTCTTCAGTCTCCCACGTAGACTACGATCCCTTTCTTTGCTTCCACTGTACTCGTACAAGTGGAACCACTTTGTTTCTTAGCCTCTTCTCTTTGCGATCGATGATCGCCACTGGTTGCTCCACATAATTGAGCCTTTCATCCACTTCAATGTCTTCCCGTGGTACGATCATCTCTTCGTCGGCTAAGCACTTTCTCAAGTGAGATACATGGAATGTTTGATGAATTCCATTTAACTCACTAGGTAACTCCAACCTATAGGCCACCTCTCCTACTCGAGCAATGATTTGGAAAGACCCTATGTATCTCGGGCTCAACTTGCCCTGCTTTCTGAACCTAATGATACATTTCCAAGGTGAGACTTTCAACATAACCCTGTCACCCACCTGGAACTCAATCGGTCTACGTCGTTTGTCGGCATACGACTTTTATCTATCCTTAGCTGCCTTCATAAAGGCTATGATCCTTTCCAGATTCTCAGTCGTAGCCTCGACCACCTCGACGCTCCCTAACTCTTTATGGCCAATATCACCCCAACAAGCGGTAGTTCTACATCTCCTACCATATAGCATCTCATAAGGGGGCATGCCAATGCTGGCATGATAGCGATTGTTATATGAGAACTCGACTAACGGTAAGTGGTCATCCCAACTTCCTCCAAAATCAATGAAGCTTGCCCGAAATAATCCCGGCGTATTTTCTCTAATTAATCTCGGCTAAGCCCATTATTATTAATTGGCTCGTTTCGACTTTATTTCGGGCATTACAAATTTATAGTTACTAAATGAAAGTAATCATGTGTTAAACATGAAACACAATATGTGATTGATGAAAGGAAGTTAAATCAAGGTAACACGACCAAGTGGATAACATTTATTCTTACTTCAATCGAAATTGGGTGCTTATAAAACTTTGCATTAAAGTATTCTCAAAAGGTTAATAAAAAAATTAAAAAAGGAACCAGTTATACAATGATTTTAAACAACAAAAGTTCTCGCACGAATAGTTTTCGCTATCCATAACAACCATTCATAATATGCCAATTCCATTCTCAAGCCTTCTTAACACCCTTATAAACTAATCTAATCAAATTCGATTGTTATGATTAGTAAATTCAAATTATGTAACAACCGACCTCTAGGTCATAAATCTTACCTTGCCAACCTGCATCTTTTCTGATTCGACTAATTTTATTACTATTACTATTGATACTATCCTCTCTTATGTAGTATGTGTTTTAGTACTTTTGTCTTAATTGAATGTTTTTCCTCATGGCTCAGTCGCATCTGGTTAATGCGGATGGACCCATTTAGTCGCATCTGGTTAATGCAAATGGACCCATTCGGTCGCATCTGGTTGATGCGGATGGACCCATTCAGTCGCATTTCCCCTTGTTCGACCTTATCAACTTGTGTTTTGTAATGACTTTATCTAGATCAAGCATTTGTTAGGGAAATCTTAGTGTCCCGGGAAAGTTATTAGGCACCCTTGCAAACTTAATCATAGTTGAAACAATTTAAATTGTGTTCTTACACACTAAAAGTTCGGTTAATTATCAACTAACTAATTATAACATCTAATAAACTACACTATACTACAAAACTACACTACATAATATAATTACCATTTAAAATTTAATTCAAAAATACCCCTCACTACATGCCAATTTTGGCCGCCCCCTTTAACCACCCTCTTCCACCAATCAACAATCTTTTACACCACCTCTTCAACCCCCACTACCTTTTCATGCAAGAACTCACTTCACACTCCACCATCACTTTCATTCCACTCCCTCTCTCTCCCTCTCGGATTCTCTAATCGAAACACACATACATACCATGGTTTTCTCTCTAAATCCTAGTCATACTCGAAGAACACCACAACCCACAATTGGCCAAGCTCAAAGAACCGCAAAGGTGAAGTTTTGGTGTTCTTGGGTACTCGGTTCCTACAAGTTCGACCATTTCCAGCATTTGTTTGTGATTCTCCAGTTTTTTCCAAGGAGTTCCAAGCCATTCTCGACCAACTACACGCTCCAAACCGTGAGTTACATCGAGTGTAAGCTTCATGTCGCACACTTTTGGTTATTTCATGAGTTTAACTTTGTTTTTCATTCAAAACCTTACCATTCTCATATCTAACAGTAACATACTGCTACAACATCGTTCATAAGGAGCTTTTCACGTCCTTGAAGGTATCATACTCATAAAGCATGTCATTCTATAGGTGTTACACGGTTTAAACCTAGAAAACCCTCTTTTCGGGTGTATTTACACCATCCAACTTGCACAACTTGTAACCCTTCAAAACTAATCATGTAACCTGCTAAAAATGGGTCTTTTAATCTCCTAATAATCTGATTTCAAAGTTACAAAAGGTTTGGTTAATGTTTAATCACAAACTATAACATTTAACACAAGTGTAATGGATGAAAATGGTGTAATCTTGTAGTTTCCATATTGTTCATGGTTTGTTTGTTGAACCCGTGAGGTTGACATAGGATTTCAGTAAGTTTTGGATGATGTTGGTTATGTGATGGGATGTTTAAGGCTAAAAATATGAATGTCATAGAATTATAGGCAATTTGGACATAATCGGGGACCCGAAAAGTGGTAAAAACAACTTTAAAACAATAAAACATGGATTTAACCATCTTAAAAAGTATTCCAGGTTCTAAAAGGGTTAACAAAGTATTTGGGTCGGATTTGTCAACTTAAATGGTCAAAGAATGGGTTAAATGGAATTCTTAGTGAAAAACGGGTTTTAACCGGGTAACGTTTGAAAGAAATTTAAAAATGAGAATTTAGAACCAAAATTCATGGAAACCATAATATTTCAGTAAGTTATGTACTATAAGATCTAAAAGAGTTGAAAATTTGTTTAAATGAACTTTTAACGGGTCAAATTCGGTTAAAACGCGTGTAAACGGGTAAAACTTAAAAGGTAGTCTTGCACCAAAAAGGAGCTCGAAATGCATCTCTAGTAGACTAAAAACCTTAAATAAAGTCTTAAAAATGATATTTAATGAATCTAAGACCGTTAAATTAGAAATCAACACTCAACTATTAAAAACCCTCGGTTTTACCGTAACCGGTAACGAGAAACATGAAAATTTGTGAAACGAAGTTAAATTATGAAAATTTGGTAGAAACTTACTTAAAAATCAGTTAACTAACTCTAAAAAACTAATATTTGGGCATAAAAGACATTAAATGCAAGAAATCAAACTTTGGGGTTGAAATTGTAAATTTTGAAACTTGAAAGACTAAACTATAAATTTTTGGCCTAACTTCTATAAACCGACCCTTGAACAAGGAACCACTTAAAAGACTCAACTTAACTGATATAAGTGATTTAGCATAGAAAATCATATACTCTTTCCTAAGAAACCCAAACTTTCTATAAAAGGAAACTTTTTATGTAAAGACTTAGAAATTCAAATGCTATTAAGGTTCTAACCTCATGACAACTTATGCATCTCCATGACCCTAGAATTAGTGGTTTAACACTTAAATCTTATTGACTAGGGTGCTAGATTTGAGACTTTTTCCGGCACACGCAGTGACCCTTTGCTTGAATTCTAAGGTGAGTTTAAGTGTTCCCCTTTTTATTACTGTTTTTGGAATGAAGCATGCTCTATTTAAACTGAACTATTTTTGTGCCATATTATGATGCTATATGTTGTGGTTATGTTGAGACCTGCTGATACTTGTATCACAGTCATTAATTCTTTCATGAATCGCTTGTTTTATATGGGTAAATCTACTTGGGGAATCTCCCACACACAGTGCCTCCTGTGATGAACGGGAAGGGTACCACACTGAGATCATGCGGGGTCGTTTGTGGCATGTAACAAGTTTTATTAAGATACTATGATGGACCATCCGGAAGGTACGGTCCACTGGTTTGAGGCTCAGTTCTCCCCACGGGGATTTAACCGGTAACTTAAGTTTTGAAGAGGCTAACCAGGGCTGAGTGCAGGGTTGATTGTGATCCCCACAACAATGATGTTATGACTTTTAATTAAAGAATGGATTCTAATGAATCCTTTTGTTTTTAAACTTTAAGCACTTGAATTCACCAACCTTTTAGTTGACACAATTTCTTTTGAGCATGTTTCAGGTATTCCATGAGTGGAGTCTAGCTGTGTAGAAGACTTTGACCTAGCATCGTGACCATGGCATTGGCTTGTCTGATTTTCAAATCTATCTGAACAATTTTTAATTTCTGTAACTTATACATTTGTCATTATGTTGGTTGTACAATTTAATTTGAGGGCTAGATCTGTTTCTAGCCCGGGTTGGTTTTAAACTTTTAAATGCCATGTGATGTTCTCTCCCCTTGGTGCTCTTATGATGGTTTGTTTCCACTGCCATAACAGCTAGTCTGTGACGTCCCACCCTACCTGGGCCCGGGGTGTGACAGATTGGTATCAGAGCCAAAGGTTGTAGAGAAGTCGGGAATACCATAGTAGACCCTTGGCTACAACCCTGATACCTTAGGACCACCCTTATGGAAATTGGAAAGTGTTGGGATGATCGGGTTGGGTAAATTGATGATTAAACTTGATCAACGTAATCATGAATTTACGGGACGTGTAAATTCCAGCATGGACCTTAGGTTGTGTTTGGACCCTTCTCTGTTTGAAATTTATGATTTCTAAAGTTTTCTTTGGGTACTCTTAGAGTTTTATTTAAAAGAACTTCTTTATTTAATTATTGTTGTCAATTGACGAGACCATTAATTTCTAATACTATTACTGATACTATTGATTGCTGATTCTACTGCTATCAGTACTATAAGCACTACTGCTACTATTACCTGTACTATTTCTACCATGAGCTATGAGAAACCAAATTACTCATGATGATTTTACAGGTTATCCGAGACTATGGCAGGAAAAGGTAAGGCACCAGCTCACCCAGCCCACGAGACTACTTCTATCAGGAGCAGCTTGAAGATCACTCCTCGGACGGAATACGAGGCTTACCTCAGGAGGTGTGGACAACCTGGATTTCTATCCGCGACTTCGGACGACTTGGAGCCATCGGAGGACTCTACTTCGACGTCCCCGCCTAGGAGCTGAACGCGCTCCAACTCACCGCACGTCGTTGCACCCACTCACTCACCTCTCCCTCCTATCGGGGACAGGGGTGCGCAGACTGTTACCCGCCCACGAAAGAGCGTTAGGCCAGGAACTTCAGTCTCTTTCAGGATGCCTCCTCTTCCGCCTCCACCGGTCAGGAGACCGATACCAGCCCGACAGCCATTTGATCCACCTTGACACCAACCACTCGACGAGCACTGGATGCCGCCTAGGCACAGCATGTATGACGGCCCTAGTGTACTGGCTGGTGACAGCTACTCCCAGTCTAGTCGTCAGGCAAGTGATGCAAGTCCCTCTGACGCTGCACTAGACGAGATATGGAGGACCGTCCGTCGTCAGGAGATGACTATCCAGCACGCCACTCGGACCTCACAATCTGCCCAGTTTCAGGCTATGATGGCCTCTCATGGAGTACAACGGTTGGAGAAAGAGCAGAAAAAGAAGAATGTAGGGTGGCTGGGATGGTTGAAAAAGAAATGGATGTGAAAGGCTGGTGGAAAATGGGATTATCTGTCTCTAAGACAGTTGAAGGAAACACTTTCTATTTTAATTGATACTATTATTTATTTTTATGGGGGTAACAGTACCTTCCAAGTTGTGAACCATGACATTATAGTTTGTTTTAAATCTCTATGATGGATGATCTTGTGGTTGAACTATTGCTATCTGATACTAACCTTGCAGGGTGATTTGACATGGAGTATGTAACTCCGCAAGCTTGTGGGAGACAATTTGGTTGCTCGGGAATGAACCCCCACAACTATGCTTAATGAAACTATTTAGTATGTCATGTTGTTCTTATACTATGATGTTGTGCAGCTATTGGCGTGACCCTTAGAGTAATTAATGTGTTGGATAATCGGAACTTGTTATGTGATGCTAAATGAGTAGCTTGTCTTGAAAATAGAATGCCGCCAAGAAGAGGAGCCCGTATGGGTAGGAGAGTAAACGACAGAGGCCCCCGCGAGGAGCCTGGGCGAGAAGGAAATGAGCCACCAACCCCGCCAGTAAACAATAACCCTGGGAATGACGAGAGAATTGCAAACATTGTGGCGCAACAAATCGCTAACGCCATACCCACCATCATTGCCCAGATCAACACGGATCGGGACAACGCCACCGGAAACGGGGAAGATCGTCAAGACGTTATCGATGAAATCCGGACCGGGTGCTCATATAAGACGTTTTGCAAACCCAAATATTTCTATGGCACTGAGGGTGCTATCAGACGTACCGTTGGATGGACAAGATCGAGGCAGTTCTGGACATAAGCGAGTGCAAGATGGAGCACATGGTACGATTTGCCTCCCAATCTCTAAAGAGGTCAGCGCTGGAATGGTGGAAAACCATCATTCAGCCCCGAGGAAGAAATGTTGCAGGCCGTATGAGTTGGGCCGAGTTCAGGGAATTGATGATCAACAAGTATTGTCCGATCAACGAATTGGAGAAATTCGAATCTGAATTCTTAGGCCTAGAGATGAAAGGGTCAAACTACACTGAGTACATCAACCGATTCCTAGCACTGTCCAGACTGGTGCCCCATCTAGTGACACCAGAAGCCAAAGGTGTAGCCCGATTTATCTGGGGGTTACACCCTAGGGTTCGGGGAATGGTCCGATCCTCCAGGCCTACTACCCTACAATCCGCGGTGGATCTCACTAGCAGCCTAACTGATGACCTGGTTAGGGCTGGATGGACAGAGCAGGGAAGAACTGAAGAGAGAAAGAGAAAATGGGTTGACGTCAAGAAGATGATGGGTAGCAGCAGTGGGTCGAGCAGGAAGACAGGTGAAGGTATGAGGCGTGAAGATCAAGGTGGAAGGGCACGAAGGCTGTATGTAGGCATAAACCCTTACTGCAACAAGTGTAAATTGCACCACCAAGGAGAGTGCAACCCAATGCCTTGTTTCAGGTGCAATCGAACCGGCCACTTGATCAAGGATTGCACATTCATGCTGGGTAAGCAGTGTTATGAATGCGGAGATCCAGGGCACATGAGGAACAAGTGCCCCAAGCTGACAAGAGACAAGGATGCGAGACCTAACAAGCCTAAGGGACGAGCATTTGTGATGGGACCAGCTGATGCTCGCAAGGAACCTGATGTGGTTAATGGTACGTTCCTTATAAACAATCATCCTGCTACCGTACTCTTTGATACTGGAGCAACTGCTAGTTTTGTCTCTAGTGCTTTTAGACCCTTGATTGACTTGAATGCATGTACCCTGACTAAACCGTTTATCGTAGAGTTAGCCGACAAGAACATTATAGAAACTAATGAAGTCATCAAGGACTGTTTAATGAATCTAAATGGTAGCACGTTTAAGATTAACCTGATGCCTGTTAAGTTAGGAGGATTTGATATGGTCGTTGGTATGGACTGGTTGGCTAAGCATAGAGTCGAAATCGTCTGTGAGAAACGCCTGCTTAGGATACCATTGGGCGACGGGGAAGTATTAGTGATTCATGGCGAAGGAAGTAACACGCTATGCCCTTTGATATACCATCTAAAAGCTACTAAGAGCCTTAAGAAGGGACGACCAGCCTTCATGGTCTACGTAATAAAAGCAAAAGAGGAGAAGAAGATTGTGGATATTCCAGTAGTTTTTGAATATCAAGAAGTGTTTCCTGAAGACCTACCGAGACTCCCTCCGAACCGAAAAGTCGAATTCCAAATAGATCTACTACCTGGCGCTACACCAGTGGCTAAGGCACCTTATCGACTCGCTCCTCCCGAGATGAAAAGAACTAATGTTGCAGATCCAAGAACTACTCGACAAAGGATTTATTTGACTGAGTGTTTCTCCATGGGGTGCACCGGTCTTATTTGTGAAGAAGAAGGATGGAACCCGACGGATGTGCATTAATTACCGGGAGCTGAACAAGCCGACGATAAAGAATCGTTATCCTATCCCAAGGATTGATGACTTGTTCGATCAATTGCAGGGGGCTAGCTACTTCTCAAAAATAGATTTAAGATCGGGGTACCATCAGTTGAAAATAAGGGAAGAAGATATACCCAAAACAGCTTTCAGGACGAGGTACGGACACTATGAGTATCTAGTCATGCCCTTTGGACTGAATAATGCACCAGCGGCGTTTATGGATCTCATGAACCGTGTATGCCACCCGTATCTTGACAAGTTTGTGATCGTGTTTATTGACGACATCTTGATCTACTCCCGTAGTAAAGAAAATCACGAGAAACACCTTAGACTAATTCTCGAGCTGCTCAAAAATGAACAATTATATGCCAAATTCTCCACATGTGAATTTTGGATGCGAGAGATTCAATTTTTAGGGCATGTGGTAAATGAGAATGGAATTCAAGTCGACCCTTCTAAAATCGAGGCGATTAAGGATTGGAAAATTCCCGAAACTCCTACCGAGATAAGACAATTTCTTGGATTGGCCGGGTACTACAGAAGGTTTATCAAAGACTTCTCGCGCATTGTACAACCATTGACTGCTCTGACGAAGAAAAACACAACCTTTGTGTGAAACGAGAGCAGAATGAAGCATTTGAAATGCTCAAGGAGAAGCTATGTAGTGCACCTATCCTCGCTCTCCCAGAAGGAATTGAGGATTTCGTGGTCTATTGTGACGCTTCGCGCCAAGGGCTAGGGTGTGTGCTAATGCAACGCAACAAGATAATCGCCTATGCCTTAAGATTACTAAACGATCATGAGAAGAACTACACAACCCATAATCTAGAATTGGGTGCCGTGGTGTTTGCACTCAAAATGTGGAGGCATTATCTCTATGCCACGAAGTGCATTATTTACACTGACCATAGAAGTTTGCAACATATTCTGGACCAAAGATGTTGAACATGCGTCAACAAAGATGGGTTGAGTTATTGAATGACTACGAATGTGAGATACGCTACCATCCTGGTAAGGCCAATGTAGTGGCCGATGCCTTGAGCCGAAAAGATAGAGAGAAACCTTTGCACGTATGTGCCTTGAGAATGAGTGTGTACACGGACCTTATAGCTAGGCTAAAGAAAGCACAAGGTGAAGCGCTAGAGGAAGATAAGCTAGCAGGGGAAATGTTAACAGGAATGGAGAAGAGATTTGAGCTGAATGACGATGGTACATATAAATGTGAAGGGAGAACATGGGTACCAAAGCATGGGGAATTAGGGAGGTGATCCTCGATGAAGCCAATAAGTCTAGGTACTCGGTTCACCCCGAAAGTGACAAGATGTACCATGATCTAAAGGCCCTTTTCTGGTGGCCTGGAATCAAGAAATCCATCGCAATTTACATGAGCAAGTGTTTGACCCGTGTGCCATGGTAAATGCTGAAACCCAAAAACTGTCAGGGACGTTGCAACAGCCCGAAATCCCAGAGTGGAAATGGGATAACGTCACCATGGATTTTGTCACGAAGTTACCCAGAACTTTTAAGGGTCATGACGCCACTTGGGTAATAGTGGACAGGTTGACCAAATCAGCTCATTTCTTGCCGATTAGGGAAGACTACGACCTATCGAAACTAGCTCAATTGTATATTGACGAAATAGTGACCAGGCATGGTGTACCTTTGTCAATCATTTCTAACTGTGATAGCCGTTTAACTTCACGTTTCTGGAGATCACTCCAACAAGCGTTGGGAACTCAGTTAGACTTAAGCACTGCATATCACCCCAAACCGATGGCCAGAGCGAGAGAACTATTCAGACCCTGGAAGATATGCTAAGAGCTTGCGTGATTGACTTTGGTGGGAACTGGGACAACCATCTTCCTTTGATAGAGTTCTCCTATAATAATAGCTACCACACAAGTATAAAGGCAGCTCCGTATGAGGCTCTATATGGTAGAAAATGCCGATCACCATTGAGTTGGAATGAGATTGGCGACAGCCAAGTAATGGGACCCGACATCATGTTGGAAACCACCGAAAAGATATTCAAAATTAAGGAGCGTTTGAGAGCAGCCAGGGATCGTCAAAAGAAATACGCTGACAGAAGGCGAAAACCTTTAGAGTTTCAAGTGGGTGATAAGGTAATGTTGAAAGTGGCACCATGGAAAGGCACTGTGAGATTTGGAAAAAGAGGAAAGCTAAGCCCGAGATACGTTGGGCCATTCGAGATAATAGCAAGAGTTTGACTCGTGGCATATAAGTTAAAGCTACCGCAGGAGTTAAGATACATTCATGACACCTTCCATGTGTTGAACCTTAAAAAGTGCCTGGTAGACAAGACATTGGAGATACCAATGAAGGAAGTTAGGGTAACCGATAAGTTGAACTTCGTAGAGGAACCCGTAGAGATCACTGACCGGCTGGTCATGAAACTAAGACGAAGTCACATTCCCAAAGTCAAAGTAAGGTGGAATTCTAGGCGAGGACCTGAATTCACTTGGGAGCGAGAAGACGAAATGAGGACGAGTTACCCGCACCTCTTCAAGCCCACCCGTACCGAATCTGAACGAGGCTAAAATTTCGGGACGAAATTTCTTAAACGGTAAGAGAATGTAACAACCGACCTCTAGGTCATAAATCTTACCTTGCCAACCTGCATCTTTTCTGATTCGACTAATTTTATTACTATTACTATTGATACTATCCTCTCTTATGTATTATATGTTTTAGTACTTTTGTCTTAATTGACTGTTTTTCCTCATGGCTCAGTCGCATCTGGTTAATGCGGATGGACCCATTTGGCTGCATCTGGTTAATGTGGATGGACCCATTCGGTCGCATCTGGTTGATGCGGATGGACCCATTCTGTCGCATTTCACCTTGTTCGACCTTATCAACTTGTGTTTTGTAATGACTTTATCTAGATCAAGCATTTGTTAGGGAAATCTTAGTGTTCCGGGAAAGTTATTAGGCACCCTTGCAAACTTAATCATAGTTGAAACAACTTAAATTGTGTTCCTACACACTAAAATTTTGGTTAATTATCAACTAACTAATTATAACATCTAATAAACTACACTATACTACAAAACTACACTACATAATATAATTACCATTTAAAATTTAATTCAAAAATACCCCTCACTACATGCCAATTTCGGCCGCCCCCTTTCACCACCCTCTTCCACCAATCAACAATCTTCTACACCACCTCTTCAACCCCCACTACCCTTTCATGCAAGAACTCACTTCACACTCCACCATCACTTTCATTCCACTCCCTCTCTTTCCCTCTTGGATTCTCTAACCGAAACACACATACATACCACGGTTTTCTCTCTAAATCCTAGCCATACTCGAAGAACACCACAACCCACAATCGGCCAAGCTCAAAGAACCGCAAACGTGAAGTTTTAGTGCTCTTGGGTACTCGGTTCCTACAAGTTCGACCATTTCCAGCACTTGTTTGTGATTCCCAGCTTTGTCCAAGGAGTTCCAAGCCATTCTCGACCAACTACACGCTCCAAACCGTGAGTTACATTGAGTGTAAGCTTCATTTCGCACGGTTTTGGTTATTTCATGTGTTTAACTTTGTTTTTAATTCAAAACCTTACCATTCTCATATCTAACAGAAACTTGCTGCTACAACATCATTCATAAGGAGCTTTTCACGTCCTTGAAGGTATCATACTCGTAAAGCATGTCATTCTATAGGTGTAACACGGTTTACACCTAGCAAACCCTCTTTTCGGGTGTATTTACACCATCCAACTTGCACAACTTGTAACCCTTCGAAACTAATCATGTAACCTGCTCAAAATGGGACTTTTAATATCCTAATAATCTGATTTCAAAGTTACAAAAGGTTTGGTTAATGTTTAATCACAAGCTATAACATTTAACACAAGTGTAATGGATGAAAATGGTGTAATCTTGTAGTTTCCATATTGTTCATGGTTTGTTTGTTGAACCCGTGAGATTGACATAGGATTTCAGTAAGTTTTGGATGATGTTGGTTATGTGATGGGATGTTTAAGGCTGAAAATATGAATCTCATAGAATTATAGGTCATTTGGATATAATCGGGGAACCGAAAAGTGGTAAAAACAACATTAAAACAATAAAACATGGATTTAACCATCTTAAAAAGTATTCCAGGTTCTAAAAGGGTTAACAAAGTATTTGGGTCGGATTTGTCAACTTAAATGGTCAAAGAATGGGTTAAATTGAATTCTTAGTGAAAAACGGGTTTTAACCGGGTAACGTTTGAAAGAAATTTAAAAATGAGGATTTAGCACCAAAATTCATGGAAACCATAATATTTCAGTAAGTTATGTACTATAAGATCTAAAAGAGTTGAAAATTTGGTCAAATGAACTTTTAACGGGTCAAATTCGGTTAAAAACGCGTGTAAACGGGTAAAACTTAAAAGGTAGTCTTGCACCAAAAAGGAGCTCGAAATGCATCTCTAGCAGATTAAAAACCTTAAATAAAGTCTTAAAAATGATATTTAATGAATCTAAGACCATTAAATTATAAATCAACACTCAACTATTAAAAACCCTCGGTTTTACCGTAACCGGTAACGAGAAACATGAAAATTTGTGAAACGGAGTTAAGTTATGAAAATTTGGCAGAAACTTACTTAAAAATCAGTTAACTAACTCTAAGAAACTAATATTTGGGCATAAAAGACATTAAATGCAAGAAATCAAACTTTGGGGTTGAAATTGTAAATTTTGAAACTTGAAGGACTAAACTGTAAATTTTTGGCCTAACTTCTATAAACTGACCCCTTGAACAAGGAACCACTTAAAAGACTCAAATTAACTGATATAAGTGATTTAGCATAGCAAATCATATACTCTTTCCTAAGAAACCCAAACTTTCTCTAAAATGAAACTTTCTATGTAAAGACTTAAAAATTCAAATGCTATTAACGTTCTAACCTCATGACAACTTATGCATCTCCATGACCCTAGAATTAGTAGTTGAACACTTAAATCTTATTGACTAGGGTGCTAGATTTGAGACTTTTCCCGACACACGCAGTGACCCTTTGCTTGAATTATAAGGTGAGTTTAAGTGTTCCCCTTCTTATTACTGTTTTTGGGATGAAGCATGCTCTGTTTAAACTGAACTATTTTTGTGCCATATTATGATGCTATATGTTGTGGTTATGTTAAGACCTGCTGATACTTGTATCACAGTCATTAATTCTTTCGTGAACCGCTTGTTTTATATGGGTAGATCTACTTGGAGAATCCCACACACAGTGCCTCCTGTGATGAACGGGAAGGGTACCACACTGAGATCCTGCGGGGTCGTTTGTGGCATGTAACAAGTTTTATTAAGATACTATGGTGGACCATCCGGCAGGTACGGTCCACTGGTTTGAGGCTCAGTTCTCCCCACGGGGATTTAACCAGTAACTTAAGTTTTGAAGAGGCGATTCTAATGAATCCTTTTGTTTTTAAACTTTAAGCACTTGAATTCACCAACTTTTTAGTTGACACAATTTCTTTTGAGCATGTTTCTGGTATTCCATGAGTGGAGTCTAGCTGTATAGAAGACTTTGACCTAGCACCATGACCATGGCATTGGCTTGTCTGATTTTCAAATCTATCTGAACAATTTTTAATTTCTGTAACTTATACATTTGTCATTATGTTGGTTGTACAATTTAATTTGAGGGCTAGATCTGTTTCTAGGCCGGGTTGGTTTTAAACTTTTAAATGCCATGTGATGTTCTCTCCCATTGGTGCTCTTATGATGGTTTGTTTCCGCTGCCATATGTTGTTGCTAGTCTGTGACGTCCCACCTTACCTGGGCCTGGGGTGTGACAAATTAAACAACCACAAACGGAAGATAGTATTTACTTTCAAATAGAAACCAAAACCTACAATGAAAATAAACAAATCACCTTTAAAATCAATCCACTACTACACAAAATGCATACGCAACACTCCACGACCATCTTCGAACACTCTTGCTCACAAATTCTCAAAATTCAATCCAAATAACACCTCTCCACTCACTTAATCCATTGTTAAACACTAGACCATGGATACGAGTTTTAACAAATCAAAAACCACTCGTATTCATTCAGTATGAACCAAGAATCAAGTTATAGTTACGAGATGAAAGTAATCATATGTCAAACATTAAACACAATATGTGATTGATGAAAGGAAGTTAAATCAAGGTAACACGACCAAGTGGATAACATTTATACTTACTTCAATCAAAATTGGGTGCTTATAGAACTTTGCATTAAAGTATTCTTGAAAGGTTAATAAAAAACATAAAAAAGGAACTAGTTATACAATGATTTTAAACAACAAGAGTTCTCGCATGGATAGTTTTCGCTATCAATAACAACCAATAATAATATGCCAATACCATTCTCAAGCCTTCTTAACACCCTTATAAACTAATATAATCAAATCCGATTATAATGATCAGTAAATTCAAACTAAACTACAAAGGGAATATAGTATATACTTCCTAATAGAAACTAAAACCTATCATGAAAATAAACAATCACCTGTAAAATCAATCCACTACTACACAAAATGCATACGCAACACTCCACGACCCTCTTCGAACACTCTTGCTCACAAATCCTCTAAATTCAATCCAAATGACAGCTCTCCACCCACTGAATCCATTATTAAGCACTAGACCATCGATACGAGTTTCAAGTGATCAAAAACCCCTCGTACTCATTCAATAAGAACCGAGAATCAAATTATAGTTACTAAATGAAAGTAATCATATGTCAAAAATGAAACAAAATATGTGATTGATGAAAGGAAGTTAAATCAAGGTAACACGACCAAGTGGATAACATTTATTCTTATCAATCGAAATTGGGTGCTTATAGATTTTTGCATTAAAGTATTCTCGAAAGGTTAATAAAGTACATATAAAAAGGAACTAGTTATACAATGATTTTTAACAACAAGAGTTCTCGCATGGAAAGTTTTCGCTATCCATAACAACCATTCATAATATGCCAATTCCATTCTCAAGACTTCTTAACTCCTTTATAAACTAATCTAATCAAATTCAATTATAATGATCAGTAAATTCAAACTAAACAAACACAAAGGGAAGATAGTATCTACATTCAAATAGAGACCAAAACCGAACATGAAAATAAACAAATCACCTTTAAAATCGATCCACTACTACACAAAATGCATACACAACAATCCACGACCATCTTCGAACATTCTTGCTCAAAAATTCTCTAAATTCAATCCAAATGACAACTCTCCACCCACTGAATCCATTATTAAGCACTAGACCATAGATACGAGTTTTAACTGATTAGAAACCACTGGTATTCATTCAATAAGAACCGAGAATCAAATTATAGTTACTAAATGAAAGTAATCATATGTCAAACATGAAACACAATATGTGATTCATGAAAGGAAGTTAAATCAAGGTAACACGACCAAGTGGATAACATTTATTCTTACTTCAATCGAAATTGGGTGCTTATAGAATTTTGCATTAAAGTATTCTCGAAAGGTTAATAAAGTACATATAAAAAGGAACTAGTTATACAATGATTTTAAACAACAAGAGTTCTCGCATTGATAGTTTTCGCTATCCCTAACAACCATTCATAATATGCCAATTCCATTCTCAAGCCTTCTTAACACCCTTATAAACTAATCTAATCAAATTCGATTATAATGATCAGAAAATTAAAACTAAACAACCACAAAGGGAAGATAGTATCTACATTCAAATAGAGACCAAAACCGAACATGAAAATAAACAAATCACCTTTAAAATTGATCCACTACTACACAAAATGCATACGCAACATTCCACGACCATCTTCGCAAGTTCTTGCTCAAAAATCCTCTAAGTTCAATCCAAATGACAACTCTCCACCCACTGAATCCATTATTAAGTACTAAACCATGGATATGAGTTCTAACTTATCAAAAACCACTCGTATTCATTCAATAAGAACCAAGAATCAAATTATAGTTACTATATGAAAGCAATCATATGTCAAACATGAAACACAATATGTGATTGATGAAAGGAAGTTATATCAAGGTAACACGACCAAGTGGATAACATTGGATGCTTATAGAATTTCGCATTGAAATATTGTCGAAAGGTTAATAAAGTACATAAAAAGGAACTAGTTATACAATAATTTTAAACAACAAGAGTTCTCGCATGGATTGTTTTCGCTATCCATAACAACCATTAACAATATGCCAATTCCATTCTCAAGCCTTCTTAACACCCTTATCAACTAATCTAATCAAATTTGATTATAATGATCAGTAAATTTAAACTAAACAACCACAAAGGGAAGATAGTATCTACATTCAATAGAGACTAAAACCGAACTTAAAAATAAACCAATCACCTTTAAAATCGATCCACTACTACACAAAATGCTTAAGCAACACTCCATGACCATCTTCGAACATTCTTGCTCACAAATCATTTATATTCAATCCAAATGACAACTCTCCACCCACTGAATCCACTTTTAAGCCCTAGACCATTGATACGAATTACTGAATGAAAGTAATCATATGACAAACATGAAACACAATATGTGATTGATGAAAGGAAGTTAAATCAAGGTAACATGACCAAGTAGATAACATTTATTCTTATTTCAATTGAAATTGGGTGTTTATAGAATTTTGCAAGTATTCTCGAAAGGCTAATAAAGTACATAAAAAAGGAACTATTTATAGAATGATTTTAAACAACAAGAGTTCTCGCATGGATAGTTTTCGCTGTCCATAACAACCATTCATAATATGCCAATTCCATTCTTAAGCCTTCTTAACACCCTTGTAAACTAATCTAATCAAATTCGATTATAATGATCAATAAATTCAAACTAAACAACCACAAAGGGAAGACAGTATATAGATACAAATAGAGACCAAAACCATACATGAAAATAAACAAATCACCTTTAAAATCGATCCACTACTACACAAAATGCATACGCAACACTCCACGACCATCTTCGAACACTCTTGCTCACAAATCATTTAAATTCAATCCAAATGACACTCCACCCAGAATCCATTTTTAAGCCCAAGACCATGGATACTAGTTTTAACTGATCAAAAACCACTCGTATTCATTCAAGAAGAACCGAGAATAAAATTATGGATACTAAATGAAAGTAATCATATGTCAAACATGAAACACAATATGTGATTGATGAGAGGAAGTTAAATCAAGGTAACATGACCAAGTGGATAACAGTTATTCTTATTTCAATCGAAATTGGGTGCTTATAGAATTTTGCATTAAAGTATTCTCGAAAGCTTAATAAAGTACACAAAAAAAGGAACTAGTTATACAATGATTTCAAACAACAAGAGTTCTCGCATGGTTAGTTTTCGCTATCCATAACAACCATTCATAATATGCCAAATCTCAAGCCTTCTTAACACCCTTATAAACTAATCTAATGAAATTCGATTATAATGATCAGTAAATTCAAACTAAACAACCACAAAGGGAAGATAGTATCTACATTCAAATAGAGACCAAAACCGAACATGAAAGTAAACAAATCACCTTTAAAATCGATCCACTACTACACAAAATGCATACGCAACTCTCCACCACCATCTTCGAAGATTCTTGCTCAATAGTCCTCTAAATTCAATCCAAAGACAACTCTCTACCCACTGAATCCATTATTAAGCACTAGACTATGGGTACAATTTATAAATGATCAAAAACAACTCGTATTTATTCAGTAAGAACCGAGAATCAAATTATAGTGACGAGATGAAAGTAATCATTTGTCAAACATGAAATACAATATGTGATTGATGAAAGGAAGTTAAATCAAGGTAACACAACCAAGTGGATAACACTTATTCTTACTTCAATCGAAATTGGGTGCTTATAGAATTATGCATTAAAGTATTCTCGAAAGGTTAAGAAAATACATAAAAAGGAACTAATTATACAATGATTTTAAACAACAAGAGTTGTCGCATGGAAAGTTTTCGCTATCCATAACAACCATTCATAATATGCCAATTCCATTCTCAAGCCTTCTTAACAACCTTGTAAACTAATCTAATCAAATTCGATTATAATGATCAGTAAATTCAAACTAAACAACCACAAAGAGAAGGTAGTATCTACGTTCAAATAGATACCAACACCTATCATGAAAATAAACAAATCACCTATAAAATCAATCCACTACTACACAAAATTCATACGCAACACTCGACGACCATCTTCGAACACTTTTGCTCACAAATCCTCAAAATTCAATCCAAATGACAACTCTCCACCCACTGAATCCATTATTAAGCACTAGACCATGGATACGAGTTTTAACTGATCAAAAACCACGCGTATTCATTCAGTAAGAACCGAGAATCAAATTATAGTTACGAGATGAAAGTAATCATATGTCAAACATGAAACACAATATGTGATTGATGAAAGGAAGTTAAATCAAGGTAACATGACCAAGTGGATAACATTTATTCTTACTTCAATCGAAGTTGGGTGCTTATAGAACTTTGCAATAAAGTATTCTCGAAAGGTTAGTAAAATACATAAAAAAGGAACTAGTTATACAATGACTTTAAACAACAATAGTTCTTGCATTGATAATTTTCGCTATTGTAACAACCGGCCTCTAGGTCATAACTCTAACCTTACCGACCTGCATCTTTTCTCATTCTACTAGTATTATTGCTACTATCATTTATGCTATACTCTCCTCCAAGCTAATTGATTTTATACTTTTTGTCTTAAATGACCCTTTTGAAGTTAATGCCAAGTGTTGACCGCATTTTTGTTAATGCGGTTGACGTGTTCATCATCCGTATTTCTTCCGCGTTCAACCGCATTTGCTGATACGGATGAGGACTTAGCCGCATTTGGTAAATGCGAATGAACATCATCATTCGCATTTGTTAATGCGGAAGGGCAATCTTTCAGCCGCATTTCATTATGTCATGACTCCTCCCGACTTGTGTTTTTGTAATGATTTAACTATATCAAGCGTTAGTTAGGGAAATCTTAGTGTCCCGGGAAAGTTATTTGGTCACCCTTGCAAAAATTAATCATAGTAGAAACAATTAAAGGTATGCATATACGCACTTAATTGTCGGCTAATACATGCATGTTCGTGCATAATAATTAGCAACTAACTAAGTTTTACCATCTAAAATACTACCCCATACTACTAAATAATACTACATAATATTATTTAGCATTTAAAATTGAAATTCAAACCCTCCACAAAAGGCCTAAATCGGCCGCCCCCTTGTTGGCCAATCCCCTCCCATTTCCTCCACTTGACTCAACCACCCTCTCCTCCAATATTCTTTCATGCAACACTTGAACACTCCCCCATTTCTCTCCCTCTCTTCCTCTCGGATTCTCTCTACCAGAAAACACACACACACTCATGGTTCCACCTCCATTTCCAGCCACATTCAAAGGACAACTACAACATTTTCATTGGCCAACCTCTAACCGCAAGGAAGTGAAGTTTGTGAGCTTGTGGTGCTCGAACCTTGCAAGCTTGTGGTTCTCAAGCACTTGTTCGAGATTCTTCAGCTTTGTCCAAGGATTTCCAGGCCATCCACGACCAGCTAAACACTCCAAACCGCGGGCTACATCAAGTGTAAGCTTCATGTCACCCGGTTTGGTTATTCCATGTGTTTGTCTTCATTTTTCATTCAAAACCTTACCATTCTCACATCTAACAGAAACTTGCTTCTACAACCTTGTTCCTAAAGAGCTTTTCACGTTCTTGAAGGTACCTCACTTGTAACATATGTCATTCTATAGGTGTAACCCGGTTTTCACCTAGAAAACCCTCTTTTTGGGTGTATGTACACCATCCGACTTGCACAACTTGTAACCTTTCGAAACTAATCTTGTAACCTGCTCACAATGGGTCTTGTAGCCTTCTAATAACCTGATTTCAAAGTTACAAAGGGTTTGGGTAATATATATATAAACTCAAGATATAATATTTTACACAAGTGTAATGGATGAAAATGGTGTAATCTCAAAGTTTCCATCTTGTTCATAGTTTGTTTGTTGAACCCGTGAGATTGACATGATATTTCAGTAGGTTTTGGATTATTTTGGGTGTATGTTGAGATGTTAATGGTTGAAATAATAATTTCATAGATTTTTAAGCATTTTGGGCATATTCGGGGACCCGAAAAGTGGTAAAACGGATTTACAACAAGAAAACATGGACTTTAACCATCTTAAAAAGTATTCCAGGTTCTATAAGAGTTAACAAAGCATATGGACCGAATTTTTTGAATAAATGGTCAAGAATGGGTTAATTGGAATTTTTAGTTAAAAACGGGTCTTAACAAGGTAACGTTTGGAAGAAAATCTTGGAAATAAGAGAATAAACCAAAAATCTAAGGAAACCATTTTATTTCAGTAAGTTAAGAAATACAAGTTATTAAATACAAGAAATCGAACTTTGGGATAGAAAGCGTAAGTTTTGAAAACTCGGAGGACTAAACTTTAAATTTTGCTAAACTTCATTAAACCTACCCCTTGAACTATGAATCACGTAAAAGACTCAAACTAACTTACATAGGTGATTTAACATGGTAAATCACGTATTCTTTCCCTAAGAAGTCCTAACTTTCTATAAAAGGAAACTTTTTATATAAAGACTTAGCCATTCAAAAGGCTATCAAGACATTAACCTCATGACACACCTACTGCATCTTCATGACCCTAGAATTAATGGATTAACACTTAAATATTAATGGTAGGGTGCTAGATTTGAGACTTTTCCCGGCACACGAAGAGACCCTTTTGCTTGAATTTTAAGGTGAGTTTAAGTGTTTCCCTTTTTACCGTTGTTTTTTTTTGAGATGGAGCATGCTCTATTTAAACTGAACTATTTTTGTGCTATATTGTGATGCTATAGTTGTGGTTATGTTGAGACTTGCTGATACTTGTATCACAGTCATTAATTCTTTTGTGAACCGCTTGTTTATATGGGTAGATCTACTTGGGGAATCTCCCACACACAGTGCCTTTCCGTGATAAACGGGAAGGGTACCACACTGAGATCCTGCGGGGTCGTTTTGGGCATGTAACAGGTTTTGTATAAGATGCTATGGTGAACTATCCGGTAGGTACGGTCCACTGGTTTGAGGCTCAGTTCTCCCCACGAGGATTTAACAGGTAACTTAATTTTTGAAGAGGCCAGCCGGGGCTGAGTGCAGGGTTGATTGTGCTCCCCACAACAATGATATTATGACTTTTTAATAAAGTGTGGATTCTAGTGAATCCTTTTTATTTAACTTTAAGCACTTGAATTAACCAACTTTTTAGTTGACACAATTTCTTTTTGAGCATGTTTCAGGTAATCCATGAAGGGACTCTAGCTATTGTTGAAGACCTTGACCTAGCACCGTTACCATGACATTGGCTTGTCTGATTTTTAAAACATTCGGAACAATTTTTAATTATTGTTAATCCTTACATTTTGTCCTTATGTTGGACGTACAATTTAATTCGGGGGCTAAATTTGTTTCTAGCCTGGGGTTTATTTTAAATTTTAATGTCATGTGATATTCTCTCCTTTTGTGCTCTTATGATGGTTTGTTTCCACTGGCATATGTATTGCTAGTCTGTGACGTCCCACCCTACCTTGGCCCGGGGTGTGACAGATTGGTATCAGAGCCATAGGTTGTAGAGAAGTCGAGAATACCATAGTAGACCCTAGGCTACAACCCTGATGGCTTAGGACCACCCTTAGGGAAAGTGTTGGGATGATCGAGTTGGGTAAATTGATGATTACACTTGATCAACGTAATCATGAATTTACCGGATGCGTAAATTCCAGCATGGACCTTAGGTCGTGTATGGACCCTTCTCTGTTTGAAATTTATGATTTCGAAAATTTTCTTTGTATGGTCTAAGAGTTTTATTAAAAGAACCTTTTTATTTGTTGTCATTTGACGAGACTATTGATTTCTGGTACTATTATTAACACTATTGATCACTGATTCTACTATCATCACTGCTATAAGTATTGTTACTACTACTTGTACTATTACTACCATGAGCTATGAGAAACCAAATTACTCATGATAATTTTTCAGGTTATCTGAGACTATGGTAGGAAAAGGTAAGACACCAGCTCACCCAGCCCACGAGACTACTTCGATCGGGAGCAGCTTAAGGATCACTCCACGGACAGAATACAAGGCTTACCTCAGGAGGTGTTGACACCCTGGGTTTTTATCTGTGACTTCGGACGACTCGGAGCCATTAGAAGACTCCACCTCGAGGTCCCCAGCCAGGAGCCGAACGCGCTCCAACTCACCACATGTTGTTGCACCCACTCACTCACCTCTCCCTCCTATCGGGGACAGGGGTACACGGACTGTTACCCGCCCACGAAAGAGTGTTAGGCCGGGACCTTCAGTTTCTTTCAGGATGCCTCCTCCTCCGCCTCCACCAATTAGGAGACGATACCAGCCCCACAGCCATTTGACCCACCTCGACACCCACCGCATGACGAGCACTAGATGCCACCTAGGCACATCATGTATGAAGGCCCTAGAGTACTAACTGGTGACCGGTACTCCCAGTCTAGCCGTCGGGCAAGTGACGCAGGTCCCTCCGATGCTGCACTGGATGAGATTTGGAAGACCGTCCGTCGTCATGAACTGACTCTTCAGCATGCCACCCGGACCTCACAATCTGCCCAGTTTCAGGCCATGATGGCTTCACATGGGTATAACGGTTGGAGCAAGAGAAGAAAAAGAAGAACTTAGGGTGGCTAGGATGGTTGGAAAAGAAGTGGATGTGAAGGCCTGGTAGGAAATGGGATTATCTGTCTCTTAGACAATTGAAGGAAACGAACCACCAACCCCGCCAGTAATCAATAACCCGGGAAGTGGCGAAAGAATCGCAAACATTGTGGCGCAACAAATTGCTAATGCCATACCCACCATCATTGCCCAGATCAATGCGGATTGGGATGATACCACTGGAAACGGGGAAGATCACCAGGATGATACCGATGGAATCCGGACCGGGTGCTCATACAAGACGTTTATGGATTGCAAACCCAAAGATTTCTATGGAATCGAGGGTGTTATCGAGACTTACCGCTGGGTGGACGAGATCGAGGCGGTACTAGACATAAGCGAGTGCAGGATGGAGCACATGGTACGATTCGCCTCCCAATCTCTGAAGGAATCAGCGCTTGAATGGTGGAAAACCAACATTCAGCCCCGAGGAAGAAATGCCACATGCCGTATGAGTTGGGCCAAGTTCATAGAATTAATGATCAACAAGTACTGTCCGATCAACCAGCTGGAGAAACTAGAATCTGAGTTTTTAGGCCTAGAGATGAAAGGGGCAAACTACACCGAGTACATCAACCGGTTCCTAGCCTTGTCCAGACTGGTGCCCCATCTGGTGACACCAGAAGCCAAAGGTGTAGCCCGATTTATCTGGGGGTTACATCCTAGGGTTCGAGGGATGGTCTAATCTTCCAGACCTACGACTCTACAATCCGCGATGGATCTCACTAGCAACCTGACTGATGACCTGATTAGGGCTGGATGGATAGAGCAGGGAAGAACTAAGGAAAGAAAGAGAAAATGGATTGATGCCAAGAAGGTGATGGGCAGCGGCAGTGGTTCGGGCAGGAAATCAGGTGAAGGTGCGAGGCGTGACGATCAAGGTGGAAGGGTACGAAGGTTGTATGTAGGCACAAACCCTTATTGCAACAAGTGCAGATTGTACCATCAAGGGGAGTGCAACCCAATGCCTTGTTTTAGGTGCAAGCGAACCGGCCACTTGATCAAGGATTGCACATTCACGCCGGGTAAGCAGTGTTATGAATGTGGAGACCCAGGGCACATGAGGAACAAGTGCCCCAAACTGGCAAGAGACAAGGATGTGAGACCTAACAAGCCTAAGGGACGAGCATTTGTGATGGGACCAGCTGATGCTCGCAAGGAACCCGATGTGGTCAACGGTACGTTCCTTATAAACAATCATCCTGCTACCGTACTCTTTGATACTGGAACAACTGCTAGTTTTGTCTATTGTGCATTTAGGCCTTTGATTGACTTGAGTGCGTGCATCCTGACTGATCCGTTTACTGTAGAATTAGCCAATGGTAACATTATAGAAACTAATGAATTCATCAAGGACTGTTCAATGAATCGAAAAGGTAGCACAATTAGGATAAACCTGATTCCTATTAAGCTAGGAGGATTCGATGTGGTTGTTGGTATGGATTGGTTGGCTAAGCATAGAGTCGAAATCGTCTGTGAGAAACGCCTGCTTAGGATACCCATGAGCGACGGGAAAGTACTAGTGATTCGTGGTGAGGGAAGTGATACGCTATGCCCTGTGATATCCCATCTGAGAGCTACCAAGAGCCTTGAGAAGGGACATCCAGCTTTCATGGTCTACGTAATGAAAGCAAAAGAGGAGAAGAAGATTTAGGATATTCTAGTAGTTTCTGAGTATCCAGAAGTGTTTCCTGAAGATCTACCGGGACTCCCTCCGAAAAGACAAGTTGAATTCCAAATAGACCTACTACCTGAGCTGCACCAGTAGCTAAGGCACCATATCGACTCGCCCCTCCCGAGATGAAAGAACTAATACTGCAGATCCAAGAACTACTCGACAAAGGATTTATTCGACCGAGTGTTTCTCCATGGGGTGTACAGGTCTTATTTGTGAAGAAGAAGGATGGAACTCTACGGATGTGCATTGATTACCGGGAGCTAAACAAGCTGACGATAAAGAATCATTATCCTCTTCCAAGGATTGACAACCTATTCGATCAATTGCAGGGAGCTAGCTACTTTTCTAAAATAGATTTAAGATCGGGATACCATCAGCTGAAGATAAGGGAAGAAGACATACCCAAAACAGCCTTCAGGACTAGATACTGACATTATGAGTATCTAGTCATGCCCTTTGACTAACTAACGCACCAACAGCCTTTATGGATCTCATGAACCGTGTATGTCGCCCGTATCTTGACAAGTTCGTGATCGTGTTTATTGACGACTGTAACTCCAGGATAATCAAACTTGAATCAAATCATGAAGAATTAGATCAAAATAATGATAATCACAATAAAACCCCTTTGATCTCTATTGATTGCTAATAATATTGTTTACAAGTAAATCCCTCAATCAATTGGTCATGCAACCATTAACCAACACTACTGACAATTAACCTATTTATAGTCTAGACTAATATTCACTAATTGCACTTAACTCCCTAACACAAAATTACATATTAAGCATAAAAATGACTAAAAACAAGATAAAATATATTTTGTTCACACAAAATATATTTATTACAATATAACTCCTAGTCATCTAAATCTTTAGCGTCTCGTCTCGGACGTGTCGGGTTTGACTTTTGTTGACTTTGACCGTGACGTTGACTTTTGTTGACTTTCATTGTGTTGATAGTATAGACTATCTTTTACAACTCCAACAATACTCCCCCTTAGTCTATCATTATCAACGTCTTCAAACGAAATCAGCATCGAGAAGTCAACAGTAGAAAGATCTTCAATTTGAATCTTTCTGAATCTGATGAGAAAGATTTTTATCTCATAAGCTCCCCCTATTTATATGCTCCCCCTTTTCAAGTGCAAGCTTTACAAAGATATTGGAACAAGTTTCTCAAATCTCTAATCTTGAGTGCTTTAGAAGATGTAGGAAGAGGATGCCTAGCTCGGTATCTTCTGCAAACTTGAGGAACAGGTTCTCTGATCAGGTACACTACTCAACTGATGATCGGCCATCACTTAAAGCAAAAATCTGAAACACATTCTCAAACATAATCTCGATATTTCTAATTAGATCATTTCATTTTAACAAAATAAACCCGTGTTTATCTGTGTTTGAAAACAAGCGAATCCGTGTTCGTTTGTGCACAATTTCTGTGAAATGCATGAAAAATGATAAAATGTAATCAACATAATATGAAAGACCTAAAAGAATTTTGAAATGAAACTTTATTATATTTTTTCAATTTTAATGTATATATATTTATTATAACATTTTTTTTGTTTGTATATTTTTTTAATTACCGAGAACTTAATCGATCCTGAGATCACATCCTCAAGATATACTTTAGCACAAAGATGAATTTAATCATCGACAAGCAATGAGATCACACTGATAACTGAATCTAATCATAGTCTTTGAATGAATTTTGAAAATCTCAAACAGATCAATAACGATTGCTGATATGTTTGTCCACTTAAACTCATGCCCTATCTTTTTCAACAAGCAACAAATGATTCGTTAAGGTTCGATTAAATACTTTAGAATGCCAGGACCCCACAATCATTTGGAAAAACCCTCACCCAACCTCAGGATTTCTTGAATTTTGTTACGATCTTTATAGAGCAAGGCGAATGCATTAGTGTGCAAGTGATTATCAACAGAATATTACATTCTGTGATGAATTCATCGTTTAGATGATTTGACACTATTTAGATCAAAATGGTGAAAGCTCCAGGTCTATACTCACGTATAACAAAGGAGATGACCATTTAATCATGTGCCGATGAGAGCTCCAGGTCAGTACTATCGTACAGCAGAGGAGATCATCACTCCAGGTCAGTACTTCCGTACAGCAGAGGAGATTAGCACAAACACAAGACACATAAATACACCAATCATGGCTCAAAGATATGACTAATATGATTTTGTATCACGGTGGGTGAAAGATCAATTCTCAATCCAATTTTTGTTGGGACTCAGTTTTCGTGCAGGCCAAAATGATTGCGTAAATCCAGACATCCTTAAGCATGATGTTTTAATTTAAATCATTATGCTGCTGTCTACTTTATTTATCAGGCTGAGTCTACCAAGCATATCATTAAAGAATTTGTTTGTTTTTCTATTATTTTCAATTAAAAATAAGATGTAAATCAGATAACAGCATCAGTTACTATCATTTCTCATTTTTAAAACGCAAGTCATGCAAAAACAAGCATTTCAAGATGATATTCAATCATTTCTCAGTCATCTCGAATCAAGTTCTCAGTACACTTTTCATTTTTATTTACTTATACTCTCTCCCTAAATTTTTATTTTTGCAAACTTTTCCTTTTTTTATTTTTATTTATTATTATTTTTTATTTTTTATTTTTTTTATATTTTTTTTATTTTTTTTATTTTTTTAATTTTTTTATAAAACTGTACAAAAATAAAAATTTATCAAAGAAGGTCTTCCAAACTACACTGATATGATGATAAGAAATGAATGCTCAAGAAATATGCAGTGATTATGAAGTGAGAACTGTGATTGTGTAGATAAAAATCCAGATTGTGGATAAAATACCATGACCTTAACCTGTTTGTTCCGCCTCAAATTTGAATTAGGAACAATCTCTGCCAGTAAACCGGATAACTAACAGTCCTCCTGAATTGTTCCTGCACTCATAAACAGATTAGTTAGAGAGGGGAACCCAGGTCATCGTAGTTCTGGAAGTTCCATTTTCATCGATATAAGAAACCTGCTTCTGCACATAACTGTTGAAACAATCTGGGATGTCTGTATCCTTCTTTTTAATTTGCCAAATTTGTTTCGATTCAATTAATTTGGATTTGAATGAATTAAATTTGGAAAACATTTTCTGTTTAAGACCGGAAGGAGAAGAATTTGGTTTTAAACCTTTGGTCATTTTCATCTTTGAATCATGTGAAACCGGCTTCACACGAAAGGTTTAGATGGAGGGTTTTTCATCCAACCATTCAAAGATATGTGTTTTTTACCTCTTGATCCAGAGAAGCAACCCGTGTTGCCTTTACCATCTGGAACATTCTTTTTAGACTTACATTCGGAGAAGCAATTTGTTTTGCCTTTACCATTCGTAGCAAGCCTTTGAGGACATTTCTTTACCACATGACCTTCTTTTCCACACTCAAAACAAGCCTTGAATGGATTTTGATTCTTTGTAGTCTCATGTTGTGCAGGTGGTGATGAGGATTGCTTGGAGCTTGTAGCAGATTCTTGCTTGTTCTGAAGTTTCCTGTGCAAAACAGGGAATGATATCTTCACTGGTTGATTGGATTGTTTTGTAGTTGGAGAAGAGATCCGTATCGGTCTTGATTCAATATTAGGAAGCTTTTGAGACTTGACACTGTCAGGATATCTTGATATGAGAGGAACCAACACGCTCCTCTATGATTGATTCATCATCTGAGCTTATCCAGTCTCGTATACATAGATCTGCTTCCAAAGGATCTTGATTGACACCTCCTATTGTGTTGGCTTCGCTTATAGGATTCTGATTGTCTGATGATTCAACAATTGTTCCTTCTTTGACAAACCTGACTGGAACAAACGAAGGAATGTTACCTGATTTGAATTTGTTGAAGAAAGTTGGAGAAGCAATTGAAATTGGTGTTGGATCATTAGAAGTGGAATTGGCATTAATCTTCTTATCAGACCCTTGCCTGAGGAATCCCAAACCTACAGGAGAATCCTGCACATCTCTAACCTCTTTAAGATTAATGTTGCTTAAACCTGCATTTAAACTATTAGTTTGTGCAGCTTCAATCAAATCATTAGATGGATGAGGTTGAGGCATAGGAGAGTAACAATGGGTGCTAGGAGGAGGATAGACATATGGATTTTCACCACAACCCACTCCCGTTTTAATCCTAGCTCCCCTCTGTTTACACAGTAGCTCTTCCTGTTTCATTCCGGATATGGTCCATCTATTAAGCTTTGTTTTAAGCTTGCTTGTTTCAAATTCAGCCAAGGTGACTCTTTCGTTTAAAAGATTAATTTCAACATTTCTTTCAAGAAGAGTTCGTTTTAAATGATCATTTTCTTTTAAAGCTTCATTTAATTTTATAAAATACTTGGCTTCATTCTTTTTAAGTTCTGTGTTTATGGTGGTTAATTCCTTTTGGTTATCTAAAAGTAACCTATTAGCTTTATACACACCAAATAAACGAATTTTACAAGCAGAAGAACACATATCCTGAATTGTCTCGTATGGAAGATCCAAGATGACTCTTTCAGCAGTAAGAACCTTCTCGCAGTTGCAAACTCTGGTATTTCGCTTCCATTCCTCTTCCTTCTCAACATCACAAACTTCAGCATTCAACTCAGCTCCACCTTTACCCATTGATGTCTGCTTAAGCTCTTCTTGTACCTCTTTAGTTTCAGGTTTCGGTAAACCGTCGGAATTGGTGTTAGAATCTGATCTCTCTTCTGGTTTCTCTTTGGAGTTTGAAGTGATCTTTGGAGTTAGATATGTTGCTTCATAGTACTCACGACGTTTGATATCCAACTCAATCTCTTTCAGTTTGTTGATCACCTCCATCAGTTTGTAATCCCGAAAGCCTCTATCTCGTTGAATCGACTTGCCGTGTGAGCTCCATTCTGATGAGAGGGAATCAAGCAATCTTAGAACTTGTTCATGATTTCCCAGTTGGGCATCAAACTTCTTCAGATTACTTGCCACCAACAGAAAACGATCAACAAAATCAGACATCGTTTCATTCTTTAAAGCTGCAAAATTATCAAACCGACATTGTGCAATTGTGAGATCATCAGATTCGAAGGATTTAATCAGTTCTGCAAAAGCCATTTTTATTTTTATTTTGTTTAAACAATTAAACGCTCTAAAAATATTTTTCCCAAAAAAAATTTAGAATAATTCTCCCCGGGAAAAATATATTCTTTTTAAATGTCACGCTAGACAATCTTAGCAACTGGGGTCAAGCTGCCAGGTCAGCTTGTTTTTTTTTTTTATAAATCTTGCAAAATCGATGAAAATTTCTTTATCGGGATGAACTCAAATAATCCCAACTAAAGGGAAAAAGTCATCTTTAATATTCAAATTTCGCTGAAGAAATGATAGTTTCGCCGAAATTATAGTTTCACAGAGCTAGTTTCGCCGAGAACTCTAGATTCGCTGAGCCGACAGTAGTTTCGCTGGCAATTTCGGCAGCAGTTTCGCTAGCCAAATGCTTTAGATTGCTTAGTTTCGCCGACAATTTCTCACAAAACAAGCTTGAACTTTCGTTCAAAGATACTTTCGACAGCAATTTCGCTTGTAATATGCACACAAGCACTGTTGAACTTTCGTTCAAGATCACTACTTTCGCTGAGATGCTGAAATTAACTGCAAAATGTAAAACACTTGTAGTTTCGCTGAAAGAACAGGCGGTTTCGCTGGATGAATTGGTAATTTCGCTGGACGAAGCTGAAAAGCTTTTTCAACACGAAATCAGCCTGAAAACGCCCAAATCTTAATGGATTTGAAAACTGATGATTAACAGAGCTTTCCCAACCAATAACAAGCAAACTTCAATCAATTTCCATATCAATAACACTCAAATTTGATCCGAAATTGATGAAAACATGATATGAACAAAAACAACCAAAACCTCAACTTCTCTCTCTAAAAATCTTCAAATCTTCAGTGAATTTGATCCAAAATGGCTCTGATACCAAATTGTAACTCCAGGATAATCAAACTTGAATCAAATCATGAAGAATTAGATCAAAATAATGATAATCACAATAAAACCCCATTGATCTCTATTGATTGCTAATAATATTGTTTACAAGTAAATCCCTCAATCAATTGGTCATGCAACCATTAACCAACACTAATGACAATTAACCTATTTATAGTCTAGACTAATATTCACTAATTGCACTTAACTCCCTAACACAAAATTACATATTAAGCATAAAAATGACTAAAAACAAGATAAAATATATTTTGTTCACACAAAATATATTTATTACAATATAACTCCTAGTCATCTAAATCTTTAACGTCTCGTCTCGGTTCCTCGTCTCGGACGTGTCGGGTTTGACTTTTGTTGACTTTGACCGTGACGTTGACTTTTGTTGACTTTCATTGTGTTGATAATATAGACTATCTTTTACAGCTCCAACAACGACATCTTGATCTACTCCTGTAGTAAAGAAGAGCATGAGAAGCACCTTAGACTGATTCTCGAGTTGCTCAAGAATGAACAATTATATGCCAAGTTCTCCAAATGTGAATTTTGGATGCGAGAGATCCAGTTTTAGGGCATGTGGTAAATGAGAATGGGATTTAAGTTGACCCTTCTAAGATTAAGGCGATTAAGGACTGGAAAATTCCTGAAACTCCTACCGAGATAAGGCAATTCCTTCGATTGGCTGGATACTAAAGAAGGTTTATCAAAGATTTCTCGCGCATTGTGCAACCATTAACCGCTCTAACAAAGAAGAACATAACCTTTGCGTGGGAACGAGAGCAGAATGAAGCATTCGAAACACTCAAGGAGACATGGTGTAGTGCACCTATCCTCGCTCTCCCAGAAGGAATTGAGGATTTCATGGTCTATTGTGACGCCTCGCGCCAAGGACTAGGATGTGTGCTATTGCAATGCAGCAAAGTAATCGCTTATGCATCGAGATTACTAAGCGATCATGAGAAGAACTATACAACGCATGATCTAGAATTGGGTGCCGTGGTGTTTGCACTCAAAATGTGGAGACATTATATCTATGGCACGAAGTGCATTATTTACACTGACCATAGGAGTTTGCAGCACATTCTGGATCAAAAGATGTTGAACATGCGTCAATGAAGATGGGTCGAGTTACTGAATGACTATGAATGTGAGATACGCTACCATCATGGTAAGGCCAATATGGTGGCCGATGCCCTGAGCCGGAAAGAAAGGGAAAAACCTTTACGTGTCTGTGCCTTAAGGATGAGTGTGTACACCGACCTTATCGCCAGACTAAAGAAAGCACAAGGTGAAGCACTAAAGGAAGATAAGCTAGCAGGGGAAATGTTGACATGAATGGAGAAGCATTTAGAGCTGAACAACGATGGTATATATAAATGTGAAGGGAGAACGTGGGTACCAAAGCACGGGGGGATTAGAGAGGTGATCGTCGACGAAGCCCACAAGTCTAGGTACTCGGTTCACCCCGGAAGTGACAAGATGTACCATGATCTAAAAGCCCTTTTCTGGTGCCCTAGGATCAAGAAATCCATCGCCATTTATGTGAGAAAGTGTTTGACGTGTGCCATGGTGAAGGCTAAAAATCAGAAACCGTCAGGGACGTTGCAACAGCCCGAAATTCTAGAATGGAAGTGGGATAACGTCATAATGGATTTCATCACAAAACTACCCAGAACTTTTAGAGGTCATGACACTATTGGGTAATAGTGGACAGGTTAACCAAATCAGCTCACTTCTTGCCGATTAGGGAAGACTACAACCTAACAAAACTAGCTCAGCTATATATTGATGAAATAGTGACCAGGCATGGTGTGCCTTTCTCAATCATCTCCGACTGTGATAGCCGCTTCACTTCACGATTTTGGAGATCGCTCCAGCAAGCATTGGGAACCCGTTTAAATTTAAGCACTGCATACCACCCACAAACTGATGGCCAGAGCGAAAGAACTATTCAAACCCTAGAGGATATGCTAAGAGCTTGCGTGATTGACTTTGGCGGGAACTAGGACAACAATCTTCCTTTGGTAGAGTTCTCCTATAATAATAGTTACCACGCAAGTATAAAGGCAGCTCCGTATCCTGTCTTGTATGGTAGGAAATGCCGATCACCATTGAGTTGGAATGAGATTGGTGACAGCCAAGTAATGGGACCTGACATCATGCTGGAAACCACCGAAAAGATATTTAAAATTAAGGAGCGTTTGAGAGCAGCCAGGGATCGTCAAAAGAAATACGCTGAAAGAAGACGAAAACCTTTAGAGTTTCAAGTGGGGGAAAGGGTAATGTTGAAAGTGGCACCATGGAAAGGCACCGTGAGATTTGGAAAGAGAGGAAAGCTAAGCCCGAGATACATTGGACCATTCGAGATCCTAGCAAGAATTGGTCTGGTGGCATATAAATTAAAGCTACCTCAGGAACTAAGCTACATACATGACACCTTCCATGTGTCAAACCTGAAAAAGTGCTTGGCAGACAAGACCTTGGATATCCCAATGAAGGAAGTTAGGATAACCGATAAGTTAAACTTCGTGGAAGAACCCATAGAGATCACTGAACGGTTGGTCATGAAACTCAGACGAAGTCGCATACCCAAAGTCAAGGTAAGATGGAATTCAAGGCGAGGACCTGAATTCACTTGGGAGCGAGAAGATGAAATGAGAAAGAGTTATCCACATCTCTTCGAACCCACCCGTACCGAATCTGAGCGAAGCTAAAATTTCGGGACGAAATTTCCTAAACGGTGGGAGAATGTAACAACCGGCCTCTAGGTCATAACTCTAACCTTACCGACCTGCATCTTTTCTCATTCTACTAGTATTATTGCTACTATCATTTATGCTATACTCTCCTCCAAGCTAATTGATTTTATACTTATGTCTTATATCACCCTTTTGAAGTTAATGCCAAGTGTTGACCGCATTTGTTAATACGGATGACGTGTTCATCATCCGTATTTCCTCCGTGTTCAACCGCATTTGCTGATGCGGATGAGGACTTAGCCGCATTTGGTAAATGCGGATGAACATTATCATTCGCATTTGTTAATGCGGAAGGGCAATCTTTCAGCCGCATTTCATTATGTCATGACATGACTCCTCCCGACTAGTGTTTTTGTAATGATTTAACTATATCAAGCGTTAGTTAGGGAAATCTTAGTGTCCCGGGAAAGTTATTTGGTCACCCTTGCAAAAATTAATCATAGTAGAAACAATTAAAGGTATGCATATACGCACTTAATTGTCGGCTAATACATGCATGTTCGTGCATAATAATTAGAAACTAACTAAGTTTTACCATCTAAAATACTACCCCATACTACTAAATAATACTACATAATATTATTTAACATTTAAAATTGAAATTCAAACCCTCCACAAGAAGCCAAAATCGGCCGCCCCCTTGTTGGCCAATCCCCTCCCATTTCCTCCACTTGACTCCACCACCCTCTCCTCCAATATTCTTTCATGCAACACTTGAACACTCCCCCATTTCTTTCCCTCTCTTCCTCTCGGATTCTCTCTACCAGAAAACACACACACACTCACGGTTCCACCTCCATTTCCAGACAACTACAACATTTTCATCGGCCAAGCTCTAACTGCAAGGAAGTGAAGTTTGTGAGCTTGTGGTGCTCGAACCTTGCAAGCTTATGGTTCTCCAGCACTTGTTCGAGATTCTCCTGCTTTGTCCAAGGATTTCTAGGCCATCCTCGACCAGCTACACACTCCAAACCGCGGGCTACATCATGTGTAAGCTTCATGTCACCCAGTTTGGTTATTCCATGTGTTTGTCTTCATTTTTCATTCAAAACCTTACCATTCTCACATTTAACAGAAACTTGCTGCTACAACCTTGTTCCTAAAGAGCTTTTCACGTTCTTGAAGGTACCTCACTTGTAATATATGTCATTCTATAGGTGTAACCCGGTTTACACCTAGAAAACCCTCTTTTTGGGTGTATGTACACCATCCGACTTGCATAACTTGTAACCTTTCGAAACTAATCTTGTAACCTGCTCACAATGGGTCTTGTAGCCTTCTAATAACCTGATTTCAAAGTTACAACGGGTTTGGGTAATATATATAAACTCAAGATATAATATTTTACACAAGTGTAATGGATGAAATGGTGTAATCTCAAAGTTTCCATCTTGTTCATAGTTTGTTTGTTGAACCCGTGAGATTGACATGATATTTTAGTAGGTTGTGGATGATTTTGGATGTATGTTGAGATGTTAATGGCTGAAATAATAATGTCATAGATTTTTAAGCATTTTGGCATATTCGGGGACCCGAAAAGTGGTAAAACGGCTTTTCAACAAGAAAACATGGACTTTAACCATCTTAAAAAGTATTCCAGGTTTTAAAAGAGTTAACAAAGCATTTGGACTGAATTTGTTGAATAAATGGTCAAGAATGGGTTAAATGGAATTTTTAGTTAAAAACGGGTCTTAACCGGGTAACGTTTGGAAGAAAATCTTGGAAATAAGAGAATAAACCAAAAATCTAAGGAAACCATTTTATTTCAGTAAGTTAAGAAATAAATGTTATTAAATACAAGAAATCAAACTTTGGGATAGAAAGTGTAAGTTTTGGAAACTTGGAGGACTAAACTGTAAATTTTGCTAAACTTCATTAAACCGACCCCTTGAACTATGAATCACATAAAAAGACTAAAACTAACTTATATAGGTGATATAACATGGTAAATCACGTATTCTTTCCCTAAGAAGCCCTAACTTTCTATAAAAGGAAACTTTTTTATATATAGACTTAGCCATTCAAAAGGCTATCAAGACATTAACCTCATGACACATCTATTGCATCTTCATGACCCTAGAATTAGTGTATTAACACTTAAATCTTAATGGTAGAATGCTAGATTTGAGACTTTTCCCGGCACACGAAGAGACCCTTTTGCTTGAATTTTTAAGGTGAGTTTAAGTGTTCCCCTTTTTACTACTGTTTTTTTGTGATAAAGCATGCTCTGTTTAAACTGAACTATTTTTGTGCTATATTGTGATGCTATATGTTGTGGTTATGTTGAGACCTGCTGATACTTGTATCATAGTCATTAATTCTTTTGTGAACCGCTTGTTTATATGGGTAGATCTACTTGGTGAATCCCCCACACACAATGCCTTTCCATGATGAACGGGAAGGGTACCACACTGAGATCCTACGGGGTCGTTTGTGGCATGTAACAGGTTTTGTATAAGATGCTATGGTGAACCATCCGGCAGGTACGGTCCACTGGTTTGAGGCTCAGTTCTCCACACGGGGATATAACCGGTAACTTAATTTTTGAAAAGGCCAGCCGGGGCTGAGTGCAGGGTTGATTGTGATCCCCACAACAATGATATTATGACTTTTTAATAAAGTGTGGATTCTAATGAATCCTTGTTTTTAAACTTTAAACACTTGAATTCACCAACTTTTTAGTTGACACAATTTCTTTTTGAGCATGTTTTAGGTAATCCATGAAGGGACTCTAGCTATTGTTGAAAACCTTGACCAAGCACCGTTACCATGGCATTGGCTTGTCTGATTTTTAAAACACTCGGAACAATTTTTAATTATTGTTAATCCTTGCATTTTGTCCTTATGTTGGACGTACATTTTAATTCGAGGGCTAAATCTGTTTCTAGCCCGGGGTTTATTTTAAATTTTAATGCCATGTGATATTCTCTCCTTTGGTGCTCTTATGATGGTTTGTTTCCGCTGCCATATGTATTGCTAGTCTGTGAACTGGGCCCGGGGTGTGACAGCTATCCATAACAACCATTCATAATATGCCAATTCCATTCTCAAGCCTTCTTAACACCCTTATAAACTAATATAAATTCAAACTAAACTACAAAGGGAAGATAGTATCTACTTTCAAATAGAAACAAAAACCTATCATGAAAATAAACAAATCACCTTTAAAATCAATCCACTACTACACAAAATGCAAACGCAACACTCCACGACCATCTTCGAACACTCTTGCTCACAAATCCTCTAAATTCAATCCAAATGACAACTCTGCACCCACTAAATCCATTATTAAGCACTAGACCATGGATACGAGTTTTAACAGATCAAAAACCACTCGTATTCATTCAATAAGAACCGAGAATCAAGTTATAGTTACTAAATGAAAGTAATCATATGTCAAATATGAAACACAATATGTGATTGCTGAAAGGAAGTTAACCCAATGTAACACGACCAAGTGGATAATATTTATTCTTATTTCAATCGAAATTGGGTGCTTATAGAATGTTTCATGAAAGTATTCTCAAAAGGTTAATATAGCACATAAAACAAGGAAGTAGTTATATAATGATTTTAAACAACAAGAGTTCTCGCATGGATAGTTTTCGCTATGCATAACAACCATTCATAATATGCCAATTCCATTCTTAAGCCTTCTTAACACCCTTATAAACTAATCTAATCAAATTCGATTATAATGATCAGCAAATTCAAACTAAACAACCACAAAGGGAAGAGATTATCTTCATTCAAATAGGGACCAAAACCAAACATGAAAATAAACAAATCACATTTAAAATCGATCCACTTCTACACAAAATGCATATGCAACACTCCACGACCATCTTCTAACACCCTTTCTCAAAAATCCTCTAAATTCAATTTAAATGACAACTCTCCATCCACTGAATCCATTATTAAGCACTAGACCATGGATATGAGTTTTAACTGATCAAAAACCACTCGTATTCATTCAAAAAGAACTGAGAATCAAATTATAGTTACTAAATTAAAGTAATCATATGTCAAGCATGAAACACAATATGTGATTGATGAAAGGAAGTTAAATCAAGGTAACACGACCAAGTGGATTATTCTTATTTCAATTGAAATTGGGTGCTTATAGAGTTTTGCATTAAAGTATTCTCGAAAGGTTAATAAAGTACATATAAAAAGGAACTAGTTATACAATGATTTTAAACAACAAGAGTTCTTGCATGGATAGTTTTCGCTATCCATAACAACCATTCCTAATATGCCAATTCCATTCTCAATCCTTCTTAACACCCACATAAACTAATCTAATCAAATTCATTATAATGGTCAGTAAATTCAAACTAAACAACCACAAAGGGAAGATAGTATCTGTATTCAAATAGAGGCAAAAACCAAACATGAAAATAAACAAATCACCTTGAAAATTGATCCACTACTACACAAAATGCATATGCAACACTCCACGACCATCTTCGATCCACTACACAATCGATCCAAATGAAAACTCTCCACCCACTGAATCCATTATTACGCATTAACCATGGATACAAGTTTTAAATGATCAAAATCACTCGTATGCATTCAATAAGAACCGAGAATCAAATTGTAGTAACGAGATGAGAGTAATCATATGTTAAACATGAAAGACAATATGTGTGATGAAAGGAAGTTAAATCAAGGTAACACGACCAAGTGGATAACATTTATTCTTACTTCAATCGTAATTTGGTGCTTATAGAATTTTATATTAAAGTATTCTCGAAAGGTTAATAAAATACATAAAAAAAGGAACTAGTTATACAATGATTTTAAACAACAAGAGTTCTCGCATGGATAGTTTTCGCTATCCATAACAACCATTCATAATATGCAAATTCCAATCTCAAGCCTTCTTAACACCCTTATAAACTAATCTATTCAAATTTGATTATAATGATTAGTAAATTCAAACTAAACAACCACAAAGGGAAGATAGTATCTACTCCCAAATAGAAACCAAACCCTATCATGAAAATGAACAAATCACTTTTAAAATCAATCCACTACTACAAAAAATCATACGCAACACTCCCCGACCATCTTCAAAAAATCTTGCTCACAAATCCTCTAAATTCAATCCAAATGACAACTCTCCACCCACTGAATCCATTTTTAAGCAATAGACCATGGATACGAGTTTTAACTGATCAAAAACCACTCGTATTCATTCAATAAGAACCGAGAATCAAGTTATAGTTAATAAATGAAAGTAATTATATATCAAACATGAAACACAATATGTGCTTGATGAAAGGAAGTAGAATCAAGGTAACACGACCAAGAGGATGAAATTTATTCTTATTTCAATCGAAATTGAGTGCTTATAGATTTTTGCATTAAAGTATTCTCAAAAGCTTAATAAAATACATAAAAAAGGAACTAGTTATACAATGATTTTAAACAACAATAGTTCTCGCATGGATAGTTTTAGCTATCCATAACAACCATTCATAATATGCCAATTCCATTCTCAAGCCTTCTTAACACCCTTATAAACTAATCTAATCAAATCCGATTATAATGATCAGTAAATTCAAACTAAACTACAAAGGGAAGATAGTATCTACTTTCAAATAGAAACTAAAACCTTTCATGAAAATAAACAAATCACCTTTAAAATCGATCCACTACTACACAAAATGCATATGCAACACTCCACGACCATCTTCGAACACTCTTGCTCACAAATCCTTTAAATTCAATACACATGACAACTCTCCACCCACTGAATACATTTTAAGCACTAGACAATGGATACGAGTTTTAACTGATCAAAAACCACTCGTATTCAATCAATAAGAAACGAGAATAAAATTATAGTTACTAAATTAAAGTAATTATATGTCAAACATGAAACACAATATGTTATTGATGAAAGGAAGTTAAATCAAGGTAACACGACCAAGTGGATAACATTTATTCTTATTTCAATTGAAATTGGGTGCTTATAGAATTTTGCATTAAAGTATTCTCGAAAGGTTAATAAAGTACAAAGAAAAGTAACTAGTTATACAATGATTTTAAACAACAAGAGTTCTTGCATGGATAGTTTTCGCTATCCATAACAACTATTTATAATATGCCAATTCTAATCTCAAGCCTTCTTAACACCCTTATAAACTAATATAATCAAATTCAATTATAATGATTAGTAAATTAGTATCTACTTTCAAATAGAAACCAAAACATCATGAAAATAAACAAATCACCTTTAAAATCAATCCACTACTACACAAAATGCATACGCAACACTCCATGACCATCTTCAAACACTTGCTCACAAATTCTTTAAATTCAATCCAAATGACAACTCTCCACCCACTGAATCCATTATTAAGCACTAGACCATGGATACAAGTTTTAATTGATCAAAAATCATCGTATTAATTCAATAAGAACCGAAAATCAAGTTATAGTTACTAAATGAAAGTAATCATATGTCAAACACGAAACACAATATGTGATTGATGAAAGGAAGTTAAATCAATGTAACACGACCAAGTGGATAACATTTATTCTTATTTCAATCGAAGTTGGGTGCTCATAGAATTTTGCATTAAAGTATTCTCGAAAGGTTAACATAGCACTTATAAAAAGGAACTAGTTATACAATGATTTTAAACAACAAGAGTTCTTGCATGGATATTTTCACTATCCATAACAATCATTCATAATATGTCAATTCCATTCTCAAGCCTTATTAGCACCGTTATAAACTAATTTAATCAAATTGGATTATAATGATCAGTAAATTCAAACTAAACAACCACAAAAGTAAGATAGTATCTACATTTAAATAGAGACCAAAACTGAATAAATCACCTTTAAAGTCAATTCACTACTACACAAAATGCATACGCAACACTCCACGACCATCTTCGAACATTCTTGCTCACAAATCATTTAAATTCAATCCAAATGACAACTCTCCACCCATTAAATCCATTTTTAAGCCCTAGACCATGGATACGAGTTTTAACTGATCAAAAACCATTCGTATTCATTCAATAAGAACCGAGAATAAAATTATAGTTACTAAATGAAAGTAATCATATGTTAAACATGAAACACAATATGTCGCTGATGAAAGGAAGTTAAATCAAGGTAACACGACCAAGTGGATAACATTTATTCTTACTTCAATTGAAATTGGGTGCTTATAGAACTTTGCATTAAAGTATTCTCGAAAGGTTAATAAAATACATAAATTTAACACCCGGTTACTTTCCTTTAAAGCCAAAGAAAGAAGAAAAAGAAAGAAAAGAAATAAAGTTCAAGGTGAGGGACCAATGTTGCCAAAAAGAAGAAAACGTTGGAAGAGTGGGTAAAAGGGAATGGCAGCCCATTCCCCTATCCATTCTCATTTTCATTCAGCCAAGAGAGAGAGGAAAGGGGAAAAGAGTAGAAAGCTTCGGGTTTGAAGATTCAAGGTGAAGAGGCTGTAAATGTGAGTTCTAGGACCCCTCTTTTACACGTTTTTGACTGATCTTGGGGCTGGAACACAGCAAAATCGTTTTTGGTGTGTTGAGGTGTGGAACCTGTTTATGTGTATGTTTGTGTGGGTGTGCAACCGGGTGGGCTTGTGTTTGGGTTTGTGATGTTTGAATGATGTTAAGATGGTGTTTCTAAGGCTTAGGATGGATGGTTTGAGCTTACAACATGTTAGAAAAGGGCTGGAGGCTGAAATCTGCAGTTAGAGTTTGAAGAGGCTGCATTCTGCACCCAGCTAGGGCTCATGCGACTGGAAGCCATGAGACCAAATGGCATGCGACTGAGGCCATACAGCCGAAAGGCATGCGACTAAAGTCCATGCGCCTGAAGTCATGTGACTGAAGGTCATACGCATGGAAGTTATGCGACTGAAGCCCATGCGCCTGAAGTCATGCGACTGTAGGCCATAAGCATGGAAGTTATTTAACTGAAGGCTATGCGACTGAGAGTCCATACGCCTAAGTGTTTATTCGGCCCATAGTGTCCATACACCTAAGTGTCCTCATGCGCCTGGAATGACCATGCAACTGAATGGTGCCTATACGCCCAAATAGGGCTCATGCGCCCGAAAGAACCTAGTTTATTTTCTGATTCTCGGGAGAAAAGGGTGAATGTAGGCTTTAACTTGGAAGATTCCCGGGGGTTTATGTAAGTTGCATTTTGAGGTCATAGATGATATGATGGGCATGTATGATGTATGATTGATACTTATGCATGATGGTATGTATGTGGTATGTTATGTATGTATCATGGTGCCTTGTATGGTGATGTTGTATGTTTATATTCATGTTCCTTGTTATGCATTATTATTTTCCCGTGGCTTTACGTTGAATGTTAATGAATGAAACGAAAATTATTATTTAACGTAAAGTGGAAGATAATGAAAAAAGGAACATAATGAAAGCATGCATGCATTAATGAATGACCGAAAGTAAGAAAGGCTTGCAAGCAAATGTATGGAGGTTCACACCCAATGAAGGGTGTTAGCTCAACCGTGTGCGGGTTAGCTACCCCGGAAGGATGCACACTGGGGCTTGATCCGTGTGATTAAGCATATGTATGGAGGTTCACACCCAATGAAGGGTGTTAGCTCAATTGTGTGCAGGTTAAATACCCTGGAAGGATGCACACTGGGTTCAATCCTTGTGATTGACCATATGTACGGGACCCTTGTCGCTTACCCTAGGCACTGGAGTCAGCTTCGTGCATAATGTTCGGGGTCTTTGAAAGACCTCGGGCCCAATACCCACTTTATGCATGATGGTGGGGTAAGCACATGGCATTGGTTCGAATGAAAGTAATGATTTAATGACGAATGTATGAGTTGAATGAACAGATAATGAAGATAATAACGATATACCTAGGTGTATGTATAGTGCATGATCACGTATGACTGTAACGAACAGTTTTTTTTAACGAAAGATAAAGTATGTTTTATTATAAAACTAGAACTCAATCAGCAACGCTGACTTTTATGTGTTTCCAGTTGGCGGGTGAGCATTGCTGAGGATGGCGCGGGTCAGCTACTTGGCATTTTTGGATGGCATTCCTTAGTTTAATATTTTTACATTATAATGCGAACAAACGATGTTTTGTAATGAATGTTGCATTAACATGCAAAAACATTTATAATGAAATGTTTGTTTTAATGCTTCCGCTGCAATGTTTCCTTTAAGTTAATGAACCTATATGTTTTACGTGCGATGATTGGCCAGCTGTAAGCGTCCCGGGAACGGGGCCTTACAAGTTGGTATCAGAGCCAAAGTTTATGTGAAACGGGTAAATTTTCAAAATAAACCTTTACTTAAACTGAAAATGGGACGGAAAGGGAAGGGATGCCAATCTGAGTAGTTGTGTGCCATCAGGTATTTTCTTAATGTTAATCGGTATTACGTGCGCATGTTATGTGGTTTATGTGCTGCTTGTAGATTTAGATACTGATGTAGTCAGGATAGGTAATGCTCGGGGTATGAAGAGTAAAGTAAGTGGGTAATCACAACTGGCCACTGTAATTAGGAACTTACTATGCTTGACATAAACTGAGCTATTCCCTTGAATGATCGTGTTTGTGTTTGAATCTTTCTGTGTGTTAGAGGATGGCCGGTGGTAGATCATCTAAAGCTTCGCGTGGTGGAGGTCGTGGTGGAAGTGGTGCTGAACCGCAGCCCAAAAAGGAAGATCTAGAGTCGAAAAGGTGGTTCATGAAGAACCCAAGACCCCTCATCCGGAGGGCGGCGATGGGAGTGCTAATTTGAGGGCCTCAGTAAAGGTGACTGTTGTTGAAGAAGTTCATCAGGTCATGCAGACGATCTTACCGTCTGTGGTGACTGAAGTGATTAAGGCTGTAAGGGAAGGGTAAAGAAAGGAGAGGAACAGGTCCTCGGGAGGACGCAAGCAGCCGGAAACTAAAACGGTTCTCTCCGATGATGAAGAAGAGGAAGAAGAGCCTGTGCCGGAGGCGGCACAAGGCTGCAACTACGAGGCATTTCAAAGATGCAAGCCCCCTACTTTTGATGGTAACGGCACTTCTACTACTGCTCACCGGTGGGTGAGGGAGATGGAGGTTGTTCTTGATATCAACGAGTGTCAGGAAGACAAGAAGGTGAAGTTTGCTGCCCACTCGTTTGTGGACTCGGCTCTGTGTTGGTGGGATAATATTGTCCAAGCCGAGGGTAGTCGGGCAATTAGGAGAATGAGGTGGTCTGAGTTGAAGAAGCTGGTAATTAAGGAGTTATGTCCTTACAGGGAAATGGATAAGGTGGAAAGGGAATTCCTGCAGCTGGAGGCGGGAACAATGACACATCAACAATACACAACCAAATTCAATGAGATGGCACGGCTGGTGCCAGATCAAGTGACACCCTTGTCACGAAAGATCAAGAGATACATCCAGGGCTTGCCGGCGGATATTCGTAGGCACATGATCACTGCCCGACCGAGCACGTTTAGGTCGGCGGTTGATTTGGCAGAAAGGTTGTATGATGAGCGAGAGGTGGTGGTGGCGGAGGTGAGCAAGAAGGGTGGTGGTGACCGGAAGTGGAATGGGAAAAGGTTTGGTCGGGGAGGTGCTCTGACGAGTAACAAGAGTGCACGGGTGGATGACCGTCGTGTGTTCACATCTGGTGCAGGGTTGAAGAAGTGTGTCAAATGTGGAAAGGAGCACACCGGTGAATGTAGGTTGGGATCGAATTTGTGCTTCAAGTGTGGAAGGACGGGGCATATAGCAAGGGATTGTCGTGTGGCCAGATGTTTTAACTGTGGGGAAAGTGGTCATATGAGTAAGGACTGCAAGAAGCCGAGGTCTAAAGGTTTGGGAGTGAAGAAGCTGGAGGGGAAGGACAGAGGGCAAGCGCCAGAGCGTTTACGATGACACAGGAGGACGGTAGGACGGACCCTGATGTTGTGTTAGGTACGTTTCTAGTAAACCAAACTTTAGCCTCTGTGTTATTCAATTCTGGTGTTAGTAAAAGTTTTATTTCTGCTGCTTTCTATGCTAAACTGCCTGTTAGTAGTAGATGAGTAGATGCGCCCTTTGATAAACTGCCATAGGTAAGTCTACCAGGATTTCTAAGATGATAGAAGGTTGTGACGTGGAATTAGTAGGTCGCAAGTTTCCTGTTACACCCTTCGTGATGACCTTAGGTGATTTCGATGTAGTTCTTGGGATGGATTGGTTAGCGGACTACGAGGCAAACATTGTGTGTCGCAAGAAGATGATTTGTTTGACAGCGCCTGACGGGAGTTCGGTGACGGTTTATGGTGATCGGGTCACTATGATTCCGAAAGTGATTTCAATGGCGGTGGCAGGAAAGTGCATGAAGCGTGGATGTAGTGCCTACTTGGCCTACGTACAGGACGTGGATACGCAAACACCACAACTATTCGATGTACTGGTTGTGTGTGACTTTCCGGATGTATTCCCCGAAGACTTACCAGGAGTGCCACCTGACCGTGAGATCGAGTTTCAGATTGATTTGATACTAGGTGCTCAACCTGTTGGCAAGGCATCGTAGCAGTTGGCTCCGACTGAGATGAAGGAGTTGATGGAGCAACTGCACGAGTTACTTGATAAGGGGTCATTCGACCGAGTATCACTCTGTGGGGTGCTCCGGTTTTATTTGTGAAGAAGAAATACGGTAGCATGAGGATGTGTATCGACTACCGTGAGTTGAATAAGCTGACAGTGAAGAATCGATACCCGTTACCAAGAATTGATGATTTATTTGATCAGCTTCAAGGTGCCAGTTGGTTCTCAAGGATAGATCTTCAATCGGGCTACCATCAAATGAAGGTGAAAGAGCAGGATATCCCTAAAACAGTTTTTCGCACGCGTTATGGTTACTACGAGTTTCTCGTTATGCCATTTGGTTTGACCAACGCGCTAGCTGCATTTTATGGACTTGATGAACCGAGTGTGTCGGCCGATGTTGGATAAATCAGTGATCGTGTTTATTAATGATATCCTGATCTATTCGAGGAGCGAGAATGAGCATGTCGGTCACATTCGAGAGGTGTTGGAAATGTTGAGAAGGGAGAAGTTGTATGCTAAATTCTCCAAGTGCGCGTTCTGGTTGCGTGAGGTTCAATTCTTAGTTCACGTGGTGAATCCCGAGGTAATTATGGTGGACCCGGCAAAAGTGGAGGCGGTGATGCAATGGAAGTCTCCAAAGACGCCATCAGAGATTCGTAGTTTCTTGGGGCTGGCGAGCTATGACAGGAGGTTTATTAAAGACTTCTCTAAGATCGCTTCTCCACTAACCAAATTGACCCGAAAAGAGGTAAAGTTTGTATGGGGTCAAGCTCAAAAAATGGCGTTTGAGGAGTTAAAGATGAGATTAACTCAAGCTCCTGTTTTGTCGTTACCCGATGGAAGTGAAGATTTGGTGGTTTACTCAGATGCTTCCTACTCGGGGTTGGGATGTGTGTTAATGCAGAGTGGAAAAGTTATAGCCTATGCATCCCAACAGTTGAAGGTTCATGAGGTCAACTATCCTACTCATGACTTGGAGCTAGCAGCTGTGGTCTTTGCGTTAAAGATTTGGAGGCACTACCTGTATGGGGCGAAGTGCACCATATTCACTGACCACAAGAGCTTGAAGTACTTCTTCGAGCAGAAAGATTTGAACATGAGACAAAGGAGATGGTTGGAGCTCATAAAAGACTACGATTGCGAGATCCATTACCATCCGGGCAAAGCCAACGTGGTGGCGGATGCCCTTAGCCGAAAGGAGAGACCCGAGCCGATTCGGGTAAAAGCTTACCAGTTGATCATGACCTCGGATGTGATGAAGCAAGTTAAGGAGTTTCAGGATGAGGCATTGAAAGAAGATCATCTTAACTCTGAAAGAATGAGAGGTCTGGTTGCGGAGTTGGGTGAAAACACACTCGGTGTTAGAACCCGATTCGAGCGGATGTGGATTCCTCGTTTTGGGGATCTATGTGTGAAGATCATGGATGAAGCTCATAAGACTCGGTACTCTATTCATCCCGGTGCTACAAAGATGTATCAAGACATGAAGAAAAATTATTGGTGGCCGGCTATGAAGCGTTATGTGGTGGAGTATGTGAGTAAATGCCTTACTTGTTTACAAGTGAAGGCCGAGCACCAAAAGCCGTATGGGAAGATCCAACCTTTGGATATACCGGAGTGGAAGTGGGAGAATATCACCATGAATTTTTAAAACGAAGCTGCCGCGTACCGTGCGAGGGTATGATGCTATATGGGTGAGTGTTGATCGTTTGACAAAAAGTGCTCACTTCCTACCGATTCGCGAGACATTCATCTGAGAGGTTGGCGGATCTGTTCATTAAGGAGATTGTGACTCGTCATGGTGTGTCGGTGTCTATTGTGTCTGATCGTGACACCCGGTTTACATCTAAATTTTGGAGGAAATTCCATGACGTAATGGGGACGAGGTTACACATTAGCACGGCTTATCATCCTCAGACAGATGGTCAGTCAGAAAGGACCATTCAGACGTTGGAAGATATGTTTCGGGCATGCGTCATTGATTTTGGAGGAAGTTGGGATGACCACTTACCGTTACCCGAGTTCTCATATAACACCAGTTATCATGCCAGTATTGGTATGCCTCCTTATGAGATGCTATCCGGTAGGAGATGTAGGACACCCGTTTGTTGGAGTGATATCGGCCATAAAGAGTTAAGGAGCGTCGAGGGGGTAGAGGCTACGACTGAGAATCTAGAAAGGATCAAAGCCTTTATGAAGGCAGCCAAAGATAGACAGAAGTCTATGCTGATAAATGACGTAGACCGATTGAGTTCCAGGTGGGTGATAGAGTAATGTTGAAAGTCTCACCTTGGAAGGGTATCATTCGGTTCAGAAAGCGGGGCAAGTTGAGCCTGAGATACATAGGGCCTTTCCGAATCCTTGCTCGAGTAGGAGAGGTGGCCTATAGACTAGAATTACCATAGGAGTTAAGTGGAATTCACCCACGTTTGTTCGAGGAATAACAGGTTTCTGGGACGAAACCTATATAATGGGGGTGGACTTGTCACACCTGGTTATTTTCCTTTGAAGCCAAAGAAAGAAGAAAAAGAAAGAAAAGAAATAAAGTTCAAGTTGAGGAACCAATCTTGCCAAAAAGAAGAAAAGGTTGGAAGAGTGGGTAAAAGGGAATGGCAGCCCATTCCCCTCTCCCATTCTCATTTTCATTCGGCCAAGAGAGAGAGGAAAGGGGAAAAGAGTAGAGAGCTTCGGGTTTGAAGAATCAAGGTGAAGAGGCTATAAACGTGAGTTCTAGGACCCCTCTTTTACACGTTTTTAACTGATTTTGGGGCTGGAACACATAGCAAAATCGTTTTTGGTGTGTTTTATGTGTATGTTTGTGTGGGTGTGCGACCGGGTGGGCTCATGTTTGGGTTTGTGATGTTTGAATAATGTTAGGGTGGTGTTTCTAAGGCTTAGGATGGATGGTTTGAGCTTAGAACAGGTTAGAAAAGGGTCGGAAGCTGAAATCTGCAGTTAGGGTTTGAAGGGGCTGCTTTCTACACCTAGCTAGGGCTCATGCGACTGGAAGTCATGAGACCGAATGGCATGCGACTGAGGCCATATGGCTGAAAGGCATGCGACTAAAGTCCATGCGCCTGAATGGCATGTGACTGAAGCCCATGCGCCTGAAGTCATGCGACTGAAGGTCATACGCATGGAAGTTATGCGACTGAAGCCCATGCGCCTGAAGTCATGCGACTGTAGGCCATACGCATGGAAGTTATGCGACTGAAGGCTATGCGACTGAGAGTCCATACGCCTAAGTGTTCATTCGCCCCATAGTGTCCATACGCCTAAGTGTCCTCATGCACCTGGAATGGCCATGCGACTGAATGGTGCCCATACGCCCAAATAGGGCTCAAGCGCCCGAAAGAACCTAGTTTATTTTCTGATTCTCGGGAGAAATGGGTGAATGTAGGCTTTAACTTGGGAGATTCCCGGGGGTTTATGTAAGTTTCCTTTTGAGGTCATAGATGATATGATGGGCATGTCTGATGTATGATTGATGCTTATGCATGATGGTATGTATGTGGTATGTTATGTATGTATGGCGGTGCCTTGTATGGTGATGTTGTATGTTTATATACATGTTCCTTGTTATGTATTGTTATTTTCCCGTGGCTTTACGTTGAATGTTAATGAATGAAACGAAAAGTATTATGTAACGTAAAGTGGAAGATAATGAAAAGAGGAACTTAATGAAAGAATGCATGCATTAATGAATGAACGAAAGTAAGAAAGGCTTGCAAGCAAATGTATGGAGGTTCACACCCAATGAAGAGTGTTAGCTCAACCGTGTGCGGGTTAGCTACCCCGGAAGGATGAACACTGGGGCTTGATCCGCGTGATTAAGCATATGTATGGAGGTTCACACCCAATGAGGGTGTTAGCTCAACTGTGTGCGGGTTAATTACCCCAGAAGGATGCACACTAGGGTTCATTCCTTGTGATTGACCATATGTACGGGACCATTGTCGCTTACCCTAGGTACTGGAGTCAGCTTCGTGCACAATGTTCGGGGTCTATGAAAGACCTCAGGCCCAGTACCTGCTTTATGCATGACGGTGGGGTAAGCACATGGCATTGGTTCGAGTGAAAGTAATGATTTAACGACGAATGTATGAATTGAACGAACGGATAATGAAGATAATAACGATATACCTAGGTGTATGTAGTGCATGATCACGTATGATTGTAAAGCATGTTTTTTTAACGAAAGATAAAGTATGTTTTATTATGAAACTAGAACTCACTCAGCAACGCTGACTTTTATGTGTTTCCAGTTGGCAGGTGAGAATTGCTGAGGATGGCGCGGGTCAGCTACTTGGCATTTTTGGACGGCATTCCTTAGTTTAATGTTTTTTCATTATAATACGAACAAACGATATTTTGTAACGAATGTTGTATTAACGTGCAAAAGCATTTATAATGAAATGTTTGTTTTAATGCTTTCGCTCCAATGTTTCCTTTAAGTTAATGAACCTATATGTTTTACGTGTGATGATTGGCCAGCTGTAAGCGTCCCGAGAACGGGGCCTTACAATAAAAAAGGAACTAGTTATACAATGATTTTAAACAACAAGAGTTCTCGCATGGATAGTTTTCGCTATCCATAACAACCATTCATAATATGCCAATTCCATTCTCAAGCCTTCTTAACACCCTTATAAATTAATCTAATCAAATTTGATTATAATGATCAGTAAATTCAAACTAAACAACCACAAAGGGAAGATAGTATCTACTTTCAAATAGAAACTAAAACCTATCATGAAAATAAACTAAACACCTTTAAAATCAATCCACTACTACACAAAATGTATACGCAACACTCCACGACCATCTTCGAACACTCTTGCTCACAAATCCTCAAAATTCAATCCAAATAACAACTCTCCACCTACTGAATCCATTATTAAGCACTAGACCATGGATACGAGTTTTAACTAATAAAAAACCACTTGTATTCTTTCAATAAGAAACGAGAATCAAATTATAGTTACGAGATGAAAGTAATCATATGTCAAACTTGAAACACAATATGTGATTGATGAAAGGAAGTTAAATAAAGGTAACACGACCAAGTGGATAACATTTATTCTTACTTCAATCGAAATTGGATGCTTATAGAACTTTGCATTAAAGTATTCTCGGAAGGTTAATAAATTACATAAAAAAGGAACTAGTTATACAATGATTTTAAACAACAATAGTTCTCGCATGGATAGTTTTAGCTATCCATAACAACCATTCATAATATGCCAATTCCATTCTCAAGCCTTCTTAACACCCTTATAAATTAATCTAATCAAATCCGATTATAATGATTAGTAAAATCAAGCTAAACTACAATTAGAAACTAAAACCTTTCATGAAAATAAACAAATCACCTTTAAAATCAATCCATAAACTAAACAAAATGCATACGCAACACTCCACGACCATCTTTGAACACTCTTGCTCACAAATCCTATAAATTCAATCCAAATGACAACTCTCCACCCACCGAATACATTTTTAAGCACTAGACCACGGATACGAGTTTTAACTGATCAAAAACCACTCGTATTCATTCAATAAGAAACGAGAATAAAATTATAGTTACTAAATGAAAGTAATCATATATCAAACATGAAACACAATATGTGATTGATGAAAGGAAGTTAAATCAAGGTAACACGACCAAATGGATAACATTTATTCTTATTTCAATCGAAATTGGGTGCTTATTGAATTTTCCATTAAAGTATTCTCGAAAGGTTAATATAGCACTTAAAAAAGGAACTAGTTATACAATGATTTTAAACAACAAGAGTTCTCGCATGGATAGTTTTCGCTATCCATAACAACCATTCATAATATGCCAATTCCATTCCCAAGCCTTCTTAACACCCTTATATACTAATCTAATCAAATTCGATTATAATGATCAGTAAATTTAAACTAAACAACCACAAAGGGAAGATAGTATCTACATTTAAATAGAGACCAAAATTAAACATAAAAATAAACAAATCATGTTTATAATCGATCCACTACTACACAAAATGCATACCCAACACTCCACGACCATCTTCGAACATTCTTGCTCACCAATCATTTTAATTCAATCCAAATGACAACTCTCCACCCACTGAATCCATTTTTAAGCCCTAGACCATGGATACGAGTTTTAACTGATCAAAAACCACTCGTATTCATTCAATAAGAACCGAGAATAAAATTATATTTACTAAATGAAAGTAATCATATGTCAAACATGAAGCACAATATGTGATTGATGAAAGGAAGTTAAATCAAGGTAACACGACCAAGTGGATAACATTTATTCTTACTTATATTAAAATTAGGTGCTTATAAAACTTTGCATTAAAGTATTCTCGAAAGGTTAATAAAATACATAAAAAAGGAGCTAGTTATACAATGATTTTAAACAACAAGAGTTCTCGCATGGATAGTTTTCGCTATCCATAACGACCATTCATAATATGCCAATTCCATTCTCAAGCCTTCATAACACCCTTATAAACTAATCTAATCAAATCCGATTATAGTGATCTGTAAATCCAAACTAAACAACCACAAAGGGAAGATAGTATCTACTTTCAAATAGAAACCAAAATCTATCATGAAAATAAACTAAACACCTTTAAAATCAATCCACTACTACACAAAATGCATACGCAACACTCCGAGACCATCTTCAAACACTCTTGCTCACAAATCCTCAAAATTCAATCCAAATAACAACTCTCCACCCACTAAATCCATTAATAAGCACTAGACCATGGATACGAGTTTTAATTGATCAAAAACCACTCGTATTCATTCAGTAAGAACCGAGAATCAAATTATAGTTACGAGATGAAAGTAATCATATGTCAAACATGAAACACAATATGTGATTGATAAAAGTAAGTTAAATAAAGGTAACACGACCAAGTGGATAACATTTACTCTTACTTCAATCGAAATTGGGTGCTTATAGAACTTTGCATTAAAGTATTCTCGGAAGGTTAATAAAATATATAAAAAAAGGAACTAGTTATACAATGATTTTAAACAACAATAGTTCTCGCATGGATAGTTTTCGCTATCCATAACACCCATTTGTAATATACCAATTCAATTCTCAAGCCTTCTTAACACCCTTATAAACTAATCTAATCAAATCCGATTGTAATGATTAGTAAATTCAAACTAAACTACAAAGGGAAGATAGTATCTACTTTAAAATAGAAACTAAAACCTTTCATGAAAATAAACAAATCACCTTTAAAATCAATCCATAAACTACACAAAATGCATACGCAACACTCCTCGACCATCTACGAACACTCTTGCTCACAAATCCTTTAAATTCAATCCAAATGACAACTCTCCACCAACTGAATACATTTTTAAGCACTAGACCACAAATACAAGTTTTAACTGATCAAAAACCACTCGTATTCATTCAATAAGAAACGAGAATAAAATTATAGTTACTAAATGAAAGTAATCATATATCAAACATGAAACACAATATGTGATTGATGAAAGAAAGTTAAATCAAGGTAACACGACCAAATGGATACCATTTATTCTTATTTCAATCGAAATTGGGTGCTTATAGAATTTTGCATTAAAGTATTCTCGAAAGGTTAATATAGCACTTAAAAAAGGAACTTGTTATACAATGATTTTAAACAACAAGAGTTCTCGCATGGATAGTTTTCACTATACATAACAACCATTAATAATATGCCAATTCGATTCTCAAGCCTTCTTAACATCCTTATATACTAGTCTAATCAAATTCGATTATACTGATTAGTAAATTCAAACTAAACAACCACATAGGGAAGATAGTGTCTACATTTAAATTGAGACCTAAACTAAACATAACAATAAACAAATCACCTTTAAAATCGATCCACTACTACACAAAATGCATACGCAACACTCCACGACCATCTTCGAACATTCTTGATTATAAATCATTTTAATTCAATCCAAATGACAACTCTCCACCCACTGAATCCATTTTTAAGCCCTAGACCATGGATACAAATTTTAACTGATCAAAAACCACTCGTATTCATACAATAAGAACCGAGAATAAAATTATAGTTATTAAATGAAAGTAATCATATGTCAAATATGAAACACAATATGTGATTGATGAAAGGAAGTTAAATCAAGGTAACACGACCAAGTGGATAACATTTATTCTTACTTCTATTGAAATTGGGTGCTTATAGAACTTTGCATTAAAGTATTCTCGAAAGGTTAATAAAATACATAAAAAAGGAACTAGTTATACAATGATTTTAAACAACACGAGTTCTCGCATGGATAGTTTTCGCTATCCATAACAACCATTCATAATATGCCAATTCCATTCTCAAGCCTTCTTAACACCCTTATAAACTAATCTAATCAAATTTGATTATAATGATCAGTAAATTCAAACTAAACAACCACAAAGGGAAGATAGTATGTACTTTCAAATAGAAACCAAAACCTATTATGAAAATAAACTAAACACCTTTGAAATCAATCCACTACTACACAAAATGCATACGCAACACTCCACGACCATCTTCGAACACTCTTGCTCACAAATCCTCAAAATTCAATCCAAATAACAACTCTCCACCCACTAAATCCATTATTAAGTACTAGACCATGGATACGAATTTTAACTGATGAAAAACCACTCGTATTCATTCAGTAAGAACCGAGAATCAAATTATAGTTGCAAGATGAAAGTAATCATATGTCATACATGAAACACAATATGTGATTGATGAAAGGAAGTTAAATCAAGGTAACCCGACCAAGTGGATAACTTTTATTCTTACTTCAATCAAAATTAGGTGCTTATAGAACTTTGCATTAAAGTATTCTCGGAAGGTTAATATAATATATAAAAAAAGGAACTAGTTATACAATGATTTTAAACAACAATAGTTCTTGTTGGATCTTGTATGCCCAAGACACATACAAGATTGATGTGGTTAGTACGTTATGATCCAAGTCGGGTCATACCCAATAACAAGCTAAACAAACACCAGTAAATGTTTATTTGTTGATGAGATCATACAAATAAACATTGACACCAATTTAGAAAATGGGTTTTCTAAAACAGTGCTTTGTAATAGAACAATACTATATGGATAGTTTGTTCATGAGATATTATTTGTTTCATTATTTAACTTGGTTAAATAATAAAAAATAAAAGTGTGTTGTTGTTATAAAATTAAAAGAGGTTTTAATTTTATAAAGTTAAGGGTTAAGAGAGTAACTTTTATAAAACTAAAATGGGGGGGGGGGGAACCCCATTTTGAATACACATTTTCGGCCACCCAAAAAGGTGCCTTGGGACCAGCCTTTTATCTTGGTCTTTGCAAGAGTTTCACCTCTCTAACACTCTTTCATGATTCACACTTTTCTCTCATACATCACAAGCAATAGAACCTCAAAAGTTAGGCAAAATTTCGGATCTTAGAAGCTAAAAAAGGTGCTGAATATTTTCGGGTTTTGGAGGAACTAAAGAAGAGGTTTCTTTGGTGTTGTATCCTAACAAGCAAGGTGTTTGAAGAGCTTGTGGGTATTACAAGCTTGAGGTCTTCTCCTTTGAAGGCTAGCCACTCAAGAACATCATCTTCTTCATCTTAAACATCTACAACACTTGTTCTAGAAAGATTGTTTCTTTGAACACCCTATGGTTGTTTTGATTTGTTTAATAGCACACTATTTCACATATGATTATGATCCTTATTCTTGGGTTTTGTTTGTGTTTTAGATGGTGAAAAAATTCAGATTACTAACCATACCTTAAACCTATATTCCGCTGCGTTTTAATAGTTTAAAATGGTTAAACTAGCTTGGTTTTACATGTGACAAAACCCAACAATGGCATCTAGAGCCGGTTATGTGGAATGTGTGCTTCAAAAGGTCTTGAAAAGTTAGTTTTCATGGACCTTTTCAACCCATTAGGGGCTGTTTTGTTGTGGGTGTATGAATCCCTTATGTTTCAAGGTTTAATCTTGCATGCTTTAGTATAAACCTTGAAAGAATTATATCAAATGGTTGATTATGTTGTTTGGACAACCTTAAAGTTTTAGTTTATGTTGGCTGAAACTTTAGGGCTGAAATAAGGGATTCATTGTTGTTCTTGGATGTTGAATGTGTTTCATATTATGGTGCATAACATATCCTTGGCCTTATGTGTTTGGTTTTGGTTGATTTTGTTTTGTCATGTTGGTTTGTTCTTGAAAGGGTTGTATTTGTGTTTTGTATTTTGGGTTGTAATTTGTTTATTCATTTGGTTATGTAATAAATAGATTAGGTGCATTTCTTTTATTAGAAAAATTGTATTAGGATATGATTTTGTAAAAGAAGATGCACAAGATGAAGACTCAAAGGACACAAAAGACATGGACACTTGAAGCATTTGGATGTGGATTCAAGTGGGAGTTCATGGACACATTTTGATGTGTCATCTTCACCCTTAGGAAAGACCTTATGACAACACTTGTGATGGCAAACAAGTGTGGTCAACTTAGTGGCTATGGTTATGCACCCATGTTTATATGTTTATGCTTGTTTGGATGTTTGTTGTTTGATTGTTTGGTTGATATTTGGATATGCATTACAAACTCATTAACAAACTTAACAAGCTGAAAACTTTGATGGTTCTTTATCATTAAGTGGTTAATAAAAGGTTATTAAAAGGATTAATGGTTTTAATAAAAGAGGTTTTATTAAAAGTGAACCATAGGGTACCTTGTATTTGAAAGCATGCAAATATAAGATATATAGAGTTTTCTAAACTAAGATTATGAAAACTTTAATTTTTTTTATAAACAAGTTTAACACCATCCTTTTGCACAACACTTGAGTCATTTGGAAACTCTTAATGGGATAAAGGTCACCTAACCATTTTGAGGGAACTTGTGACTTGAGGTGGGGATACCATATTTGTGGGATAAAGGTCACCTAACCACTTATGTTGGAAAACTCACATGTGTGTGCAAGTAGGGCAACTTGATTTGCAAACCATGTTAAATGGATCACCTACAATATGGTTTACAAAGGTGTTGATGGGATTAACATGCCGACTATACATATGATGTTTTAAAGTCAATCCCATACCCTAGAAGTTGCAAAGGGTTGCAATTGTCAAAACATTGACTACCTTGTTAATTTAAATAATGGGATAAAGGTCACCTAACCACTATTTAAATGTAACGTTGGATTCTAGATTTAAAATTGTGTAAGAAACTTAAAAAGGGTTTTAATTATTAAAATATGAACAATATCGAAATTACTAAAATTGAAATTTGTTATATTTTGTAGATGGCCACCAACAATAATGATAACAATGAAATCCCGTCCGCTCACTCACTATCACTAAGAACCATTCTCCAAAAAGAGCGTCTAAACCATAATAACTTTATTGATTGGTTTTGAAACTTGAGAATTGTTCTCAAGCAAAAGAAACGATCATACATATTAGACGATCCAATTTCCGATCAACCTAGTGAGGATGATGAGGAGGCCTATAATAATTGGGTGAAATACACTGAGGACTCGGTCCAAGTGTCTTGCCTTATGTTGGCAAGTCTGACAATAGATCTCCAAAAGGAGTATGAACATCATGGAGCGTCGACATGATAACCCAGTTGAAGGAAACGTTCCAACAACAAGAACGGGTTGAGCGCTTCGAAACGGTTCGAGCACTCCATGCGTGTTGTATGGACGACACCCAATCTGTTTCATCTTATGTACTTAAGATGAAAAGCCACATTGACCGCCTCGAAAGGCTGAATTGTCCCGTCTCGAAAGAGTTGGCTACGGATTTGATCCTCAACTCTTTGTCAAAAAGGTTTGACAATTTTGTCATGAATTATAACATGAACGGGTGGGACAAGAACATAAGTGAGCTTCACTCTATGCTCAAAACTACCGAGGCTGCCATGGGTAAAAGGGTTTTACCCGTTCTCACCATCAATGAAGGTGGGAACAAAAAGAGGCCTCACCTCGCACCCAAGGCAAATGTTGCCAAGGGTAAAGAGCACATTAGGGGAAAGGGAAAGGGAGTGGTAAGAGCGCCACCTCCAAAACCAGCGGAGAAGAAGCAAAAGGTTGCTTCAAATGACCCATGTTTTAAGTGTGGGGAGATTGGACATTGGGCAAGAAATTGCCCAATCCATCTCAAAGAGTTGCAAGCAAAGAGGGATGCCGGGCAAACCTCAGGTACAAATTTCATGATCCATATTGGTCTAAATTTAATATCCTCTAACACATGGGTATTGGATACCGGATATGGAACTCATATTTGCAACTTATTGTAGGGGTTCAAAAGAAGTAAGGACTTCAAGAAAGGGGATGTGAGCCTCTACATGGGGAATGGGGCAAAGGTTCAAGTTGAAGGCCGAGGGGACTACATCTTGAAGCTTCCAAATGGTTTGGAAGTAATTTTGAACAATATTTTGTATGCTCCTAGTTTGACTAGGAACATTATTTCTGTTACCCAATTAAGACAATATGGTTATGTTTTGTCATTTATTGAGAATGAAATTCATGTTTCTTTAAATGGCACGTTTTATTTTAAAGCTAATCCCATTAATGGTATTTATGAATTGGTTCGTGAAAACACATTATATGATAGCTCATTGTACCAAACCACCACTAAGAAACTCAAATTGGATTTGAGTGATACCTATCTTTGGCATTTCCGTCTTGGTCATATAAACAAGAAGCGCATACAAACACTTCAAAAGAACGGTCTTTTAAAAGCAAATGAATATGATTCATTCGATGTATGTGAATCTTGTTTACAAGGTAAAATGACTAAGGCACCTTTTAGTGGCAAGTCCGAACGGGCAAAAGATTTATTAGGCATCATACATTCGGATGTATGTGGTCCTTTTAAGCCAATGACTAGGTACCATGAAAGATACTTCATTACCTTTACCGACGACTATAGTCGATATGGTTATGTGTACTTGTTAAGACACAAAGATGAAGCTTTTGAAATGTTCAAAATCTTCCAAAATGAAGTAGAAAATCAACTCAATAAGAAAATAAAAATTCTCCGCACCGATAGAGGAGGTGAATACCTGAGTGTTGCTTTTAAAGATCATCTTAGAAGTTGTGGTATTGTCTCACAACTATCTCCACCTCGAACACCACAACATAATGGTATGTCTGAGAGAAGAAATCGAACTCTATTAGATATGGTTCGATCTATGATGGCTAGAAGCTCACTGCCTCTATCATTTTGGGGTTTCGCTTTGCTCTCTGCGGCCCGTATTTTGAATATGGCCCCAACCAAGAAAGTGGAAACGACACCTTTTGAAATATAGCATGGAAGAGTTCCATCACTATCATATTTAAAGGTATGGGGTTGTGAGGCTTATGTTAAGACTCCCACCTCAAACAAGCTAGAAAGTCGTTTCACTAAGTGTATCTTCATTAGATATCCCAGAGATTCTATGGGATATTTTTTCTATGATCCATTGGAACAAAGGAGTTTGTTGCCAAGAAGGCTGAGTTCTTAGAAGCTAAGTTCCTTACGGAAGGAACTAGCAGTAGAACTGTGGATCTTGAGGAGGATCAAGAACCACAAACCGATACACATTTGGTTGACACTAGCACTCATCAGGAGGATGTTGAGAATGATCAAGTGGTTGATCAATATACACAAAACATTCGCAGATCTGGTAGAATTAGTAATCCACCTGAAAGATATGGATTTTTCGTAGATGGATGCTATGTGGTAGATTCTGATGAACCAACCACCTCTCATGATGCAATGTCCAATTTGGATTGTGACAAATGGCTTGAAGCCATGAACGTAGAGATGCAATCCATGTATGACAACCAAGTGTGGGACTTTGTTGAACCATCTCTTAACTCCAAGATAGTTGGAAGTAAGTGGGTTTTCAAGAAGAAAACCGATATGCATGGAAACTTGGATACTTATAAAGTTAGACTTGTAGCAAAAGGTTTCACTCAAACTCAAGGGGTTGATTATGATGAGACCTTCTCACCAGTTGCAATGCTAAAGTCTATTAGGATATTATTTGCCATAGCTGCTCATTATGATTATGAGATTTGGCAAATGGATGTCAAAACCGCTTTTCTAAATGGATATCTTGAGGAAGATGTCTATATGGTTCAGCCTGAAGGTTTTGTCAACTCAAAACATCCTAACAAAGTATGCAAGTTAAGGAAATCAATCTATGGATTGAAGCAAGCATCAAGAAGTTGGAATCACCATTTTGATGAAGAGATAACCAAATTTGGGTTCATCAAAAACACTGATGAAGCATGTGTATATAAGAAGGCTAGTGGGAGCATCACCATTTTCCTAGTATTGTATGTCGATGACATCCTACTATTTGGAAATGACATTCCAACCATGGAAGGTGTAAAAACCTGGCTTGGAAGCTGTTTCTCCATTAAGGATCTTGGTGAAGCCGCCTATATTTTAGGAATAAAGATCTATAGGGATAGATCAAGGTGATTGATAGGTTTGAATCAAAGTGCATACATTGATAAGATCTTGAAAAGGTTCAAGATGGAAAACTCTAAGAAAGGTACCGTACCTATTCAAAGAGGAAAAATATTGAGTAAGACTCAATGTCCAAGCTCAAAGGATGAGCAAGACAAAATGAAGGGGATCCCGTATGCGTCTGCTATAGGATCCATCATGTATGCAATGATATGCACTAGACCGGACGTGTCATGTGCTTTGAGCATGACAAGCCGATACCGACAAAATCCTGGAAGCAGTCGTCGGATGGCTGTTAAGAACATACTTAAGTACCTAAGGAGGACCAAAGATATGTTCCTAATCTATGGATCTGGTGAAGAAGAGCTCGTAGTAAAAGTTTACACGGATGCGAGTTTCCAAACTGATCGGGATGATTCACGATCACAATCGGGGTACATTTTCATCTTGAAGGGAGGAGCAATCTCTTGGAAGAGCTCTAAGCAAGATGTGGTGGCATTATCAATTACAGAGTCAGAATACATCGCCGCTTCATTAGCAGCTCAGGAAGCTGCATGGTTAAGGAAGTTCATTGCCGATCTAGGGGTGGTCCCTTCCATTCAGGACCCCCTAGAAATTCTTTGTGATAACGAGGGCGCGATTGCTCAAATCAAAAGATTAGGCACATTGAACAAAGATTCAACTACATAAGGGATGAAGTTGAAAAAGGAAAGATATGTATTCGCAAAATTCACACGGATCAAAACATTGCGGGTCCACTCACGAAGCTTCTTGAAAAGGCAAAGCATGAAAGTCATGCTTGTGCCATGGGACTTCTATATTCTAGTGACTGGATTTGATCTTTAATTTTTGTATTGAGATATTGTAACCCTTTGAATGAATTATTCGGTTATAATGATTCGACTAATATTCCTATTTTGCATATTTAAAATCCATGAGTAAAGTATTTACTCAGAATGTCCATAGTTGTTCATACTTGTGGGAACAAGCATGAAGGTAATGCTATTATGAACTTGGATTGTTAGACATTCATATAGATGAATGTAGAGCAAAAGGTTGCTGCCAAAGTTCATAGATATTTGTGGGATGCAAATATTGGACTGACCTGCATCTCAAATATTACTACATGGAATCTTCCTGATTGATCATAAGTAATTTTGAGTAAAGGCGAACATCATTTGGTATCATTTGACCTGAGATACATATTGGGTCTTGATATTTACCGAATATTATACTTTGACTTAGCTCTTCGCTGTTCTGAAACATGGCAGTACATAAGTCTGAGTTCAGGTATGATATAAGGTAATTGTGAGAGACGTATGTTGTCAAGATGGGATTTGTCCCTCTTATTCGTTGAGAGTAAGATGTCTAAGGCCTAATAAAGCTAAATCAATGGAGAATGATCACTCTATGTGTCTAGGATTTAACATGACATCTGCGACAAAAGGATAGATGATTGATTCACCTAAAACTTTTCAAGTGTGGTACTTGAAGGGGATGATGTTATTGAATGGCACTTAGTCATACGTATTAAGGGTAGTGAACCATTGTTAGGCGGTATTTACTGCTTGCATCAATCTTTTATGAATCTTGTGCAAGTGGGTGTTGGATCTTGTATGCCCAAGACACATACAAGATTGATGTGGTTAGTACGTTATGATCCAAGTCGGGTCATACCCAATAACAAGCTAAACAAACACCAATAAATGTTTATTTATTGATGAGATCATACAAATAACATTGACATCAATTTAGAAAATGGGTTTTCTAAAACATTGCTTTGTAATAGAACAATACTATATGGATAGTTTGTTCATGAGATATTATTTGTTTTATTATTTAAGTTGGTTAAATAATAACAAATAAAAGTGTGTTATTGTTACATTTTAATTTTATAAAGTTAAGGGTTAAGAGAGTAACTTTTATAAAATTAAAATGGGGGGGAAAAACCCATTTTGAAAACACATTTTCGGCCACCCAAAAAGGTGTCTTGGGACCAGCCTTTTATCTTGGTCTTAGCAAGAGTTTCACCTCTCTAACACTCTTTCATGATTCACACTTTTCTCTCATACATCACAAGCAATAGAACCTCAAAAGCTAGGCAAAATTTCGGATCTTAGAAGCTGAAAAAGGTGCTGAATATTTTCGGGTTTTGGAGGAACAAAAGAAGAGGTTTCTTTGGTGTTGCATCCTAACAAGCAAGGTGTTTGAAGAGCTTGTGGGTATTACAAGCTTGAGGTCTTCTCCTTTGAAGGCTAGCCACTCAAGAACATCATCTTCTTCATCTTAAACATCTACAACACTTGTTCAAGAAAGGTTGTTTCTTTGAACACCCTATGGTTGTTTTGATTTGTGTAACACCCGGCCCCTCACACCAACAATATTGTCCGCTTTGCCCACGAGGAGCTCACGGATTTGCTTTTGGTTTCCCGGGTGAAAACTTCCCAGGGAGGTCACCCATCCCTGGACTGCTCCCACCTGAGCACGCTTAACTGTGGAGTTCTGATGGGATCCGGTGCATTAGTACTGGTATGATCACAACCGAATCCCATCAGAACTCCACAGTTAAGCGTGCTCAGGTGGGAGCAGTCCAGGGATGGGTGACCTCCCTGGGAAGTTTTCACCCGGGAAACCAAAAGCAAATCCGTGAGCTCCTCGTGGGCAAAGCGGACAATATTGTTGGTGTGTGGGGCCAGGTGTTACAGAATGGTATCAGAGCCACTCCTTTGCCGTTCGGGATGTGGGACATACCTCACCAAGGATGGTGACTTCTCAGGCTCATCGAGGACGATGAGTCCAAACAGGGGTGCTTGTGACACCCTACACATATCCCACATCGGCCGTGGACAGGAGAGATTCCTGGTTCATAAGTAATGTCCTGCCTCTAACATCAACAACGCGTTTTGGGCGTATTGGCTGTGGATGAGAGGAAAACTCCACAGTTAAGCGTGCTCTGGTGGGAGCAATCCAGGGCGAAGACCAAAAACCAATACGCCCAAAACGCGTTGTTGATGTTAGAGGCCAGACATTCCTTATGAACCAGGAATCTCTCCTGTCCACGGCCGATGTGTGATATGTGTAGGGTGTCACAAGCACCCCCTGTTTGGACTCATCGTCCTCGATGAGCCCGAGAAGTCACCATCCTTGGTGAGGTATGTCCCACATCCGAACGGCACAGGAGTGCCTCTGATACTGTCACACCCCGACCGACGGTGGAATCATCGGGGCAGACGAATAGGAGACGATTGCTCATAGCACATGGAACTAAATAAGTTGAAATAATATTAAATGTCATTATTCATTAAACATTACAAGACAAATAAGTTCATACAATATAAAAGCATCAAACAAGGAAATAACATGTTAAGTTAAACTAGGTCCAAGTCTAATATGAGCACGAAGAGAATCCACAAGAAGTAAACCTGAAACATGATAAAAATAAAAGGTCAACTAAAAAGTTGGTGAGTTCCCAAGGTTTCATACATAATATAACAAGGTTACAAGTAGCAATTCATGTCATAGGTTATAAGTTAGTAAGGTTATAGAACACATATCGTTACAACCAAACCTCGACTTGATTACAAGTATATAAGATTGGGTAAGTGTATTTGGTTCCCATGATGAACAATCATACGTCATCAGGAGCCGGCAATACCTCGGCTTTAGCACCAAATAGGCTTGTCAGGCCCAAAGATCTAAGACGTCGCCAGGCTAGCAATAGTTAATGATTGTAAACAAACTATGTATCTCATATAATCACTTACAAAACACAAATAACCATGACAAAATATAAAGATGAATTGCAAGTGATTTACAAGTCTCAAATGTGTATAAGTGTATCATGTAAAAGCAATCATGTTTTGTAAGGCCCCGTTCCCGGGACGCTTACAGTTGGTCATTCATCGCACATAAAATATAAAATTTACATTACATTAAGAATCATTGCAGCGGAAACATTCAAAAATGACATCACGCTTCATTATAATTACTTTTGCCAAATAATACATCATTATCCGGTTACAAAATTCATGTTTGCATTACATCACAAAAGCTATATAATTGGATGCCATCCCAAAAGAGCGCCTTGCCGTGCCATCCTCAGCAAACATTTACCTGCCAACAGGAAAATGCAATAAAAGTCAGCGTTGCTGAGTGAGTTCTAGTTTTAATAATAAAACATACTTTACTTTCATATAAAACCATTCGTTACTTTGACGTGATCACACATCATACGTACGCATAGATAATATCATTATTATCTTCTTCATTCATTCATTCATTCGTTCCTTTTAACTTACTTGCGCATCGGACATCATCCATACCAATACCATATGCTACACCCCAAATAGTCACAGCTACCGGGCCGAAGTCAATAAATGAGCAGCTAAACGTATGCCACGGTACTGGGGTTAACCAATCAGTCTTAGCTACTGGGCCGAAGTCAATAAATGAACAGCTAAACGTATGCCACAGTACTAATGATAACCGACGGTCATAGCCACTGGGCCGAAGTCAATAAATGAACAGCTAAACGTATGCCACAGTACTAAGGGTAAGCGGTAGAGGTTCCACATAATGGTCAATCACAAAGAAGGACCCGTTATCCGATGCATGCAAGACATGTCATTTCTTTCCACTTTACGTTACATAATACTTCATTTCGTTCGTCATAATACGTAAAGCCATAGGAAAGGTAATCATTCATCATAATAAGGAACATATCATACACATTCATCAACATCATACAGGGCAACATCATACATTCATAATATGCATAAACATGCAACATCATCATCATCATGCCCTACATGCACTCTAAGGCCATAACCATCCTCTTACATGCTCTTACGGGTTACCTTACGCCCAAACTTACATCTGCACCTTTCCCCGAAGGCTAAAAGTTAAACTACACATTCATTCGAGTGCAACAGCCCTATTCGGGCGTATGGACACCCTTCAGTCGCATGGCCTCCATGCGACTGAACATCATGCGACTGGACCCATGCGGATGGTCATCTATGCGAATGGACATCCAATCGTGCGTATGGACCTTGTGCGAATGGGATTACTGCGAATGGGCACCTATGCGACTAACCTCATGCGTATGGACTCATGCGACTAAACATCTATGCGACTGAACCCTCAGTCGCACATCCCTCATGCGACTGGACTCCCAGTCGTGCGACTGAACCCCAATCGTGCGAATGACCTTCAATCGCCCTCATTCGGCCGTATGGCCTTCATTCGGTCGCCTAGCCCTAGCTGATGCAGAATGGAGTTCATCCCGAACTCAATCTGCCATTTTCGGCCTCCAAGCTCATCCAAACCCATTCTAAGCCTAAATCAACCCTCCTGGACCTTAGGAATGTATACCTTAACACCATACAAGCACACACAAGCCCAAAAACATACACTAAACACCTCATACACATCACACTCAAATGGGTCAAGCACACACACACATAAAAACGGGTTTTTGACATCTTCCAGCCCCAAAATCAGTTGAAAACAAGTAAAAGTGGGGTCCTAGAACTCACACAATCGAGCACAAAGACAAGGGCTTCGATTTGGCTTGCCACTCGACGGATTTGGACACCCGAATCACCCGAATCAACCCTTTTCTCCCTTTTTCTCTTCTTTCTCTCTTCTTCTCCTCTCAAATCTGAAATATGTGAAGTGTGGGGAGAGTGGGCTGCCCTCTCCCTACACATATCACCACATTACCCAACTTTTCTTCGTTGGCGAGTTTGGTCCCTCACTTTGGACTTTATTTCTTTTCTTTCTTCGTCGGCTTCGAAATAATAAATTTCCGGGTGTTACAAGTCCACCCCCCTTAAATAGGTTTCGTCCCCGAAACTTGTCATTCCTCGAACAAACGTGGATAATGCTGTCTCATTTCTTCCTCAGTCTCCCACGTTGACTCGGATCCCTTCCTGTGCTTCCACTGTACACGCACAAGAGGAACCACTTTATTCCTTAGCCTTTTCTCCTTTCGATCGATGATTGCCACTGGTTGCTCCACATAATTGAGCCGTTCATCTACTTCGATATCTTCCAATGGGACAATCATATCTTCATCTGCTAAGCACTTCCTTAGATGAGATACATGGAATGTCGGGTGAATTCCACTTAACTCATCTGGTAACTTCAGTCTATAGGCCACCTCTCCTACTCGAGCAATGATTCGGAAAGGGCCTATATACCTTGGACTCAACTTGCCCCGCTTTCGGAAGCGAATGATACCCTTCCAAGGTGAGACCTTCAACATAACCCGGTCACCCACCTGGAACTCAATCGGCCTGCGCCTTTTATCAGCATACGACTTCTGTCTGTCTTTGGCTGCCTTCATGAAGGCTTTAATCTTCTCAAGCTTCTCAGTCGTAGCCTCGATTATCTCGACGCTTCCCAATTCCTTCTGACCAATATCACCCCAACAAACGGGCATTCTACATCTCCTACCGTATAGCATCTCATATGGAGGCATACCAATGCTGGCATGATAACTGTTGTTGTATGAGAATTCGGCTAACGGTAGGTGGTCGTCCCAACTTCCACCAAAATCAATCACACATGCCCGAAGCATGTCTTCCAGTGTCTGAATGGTCCTTTCTGACTGACCATCAGTCTGGGGATGATAAGCCGTGCTGATATGTAACCTCGTCCCCATAGCGTCGTGGAACTTCTTCCAGAATTTAGATGTAAACCGAGTGTCGCGATCCGACACGATAGACACCGGCACACCATGACGAGTCACAATCTCCTTAATGAACAGATCAGCCAACCTCTCAGATGAATATGTCTCGCGGATCGGTAGGAAGTGAGCACTCTTTGTCAAACGATCAACTATCACCCATATGGCATCGTACCCCTTCGGAGTACGCGGTAGCTTTGTAATGAAATCCATGGTGATGTGCTCCCACTTCCATTCCGGTATATCCAAAGGTTGTATCTTCCCATACGGCTTTTGGTGCTCGGCCTTCACCTGTAAGCAAGGCACTTACTCACGTACTCCACCACATCGCGCTTCATACCCGGCCACCAATAATCTTTCTTCATATCATGGTACATCTTCGTGGCACCAGGATGAATGGAGTACCGAGTCTTGTGAGCTTCATCCATATCTTCACCCGTAGATCCCCAAAACGAGGAATCCACACACGTCAAATCGGGTTCTAACACCGAGCGTGTTTTCACCCAATTCTCCAACCAGACCTCTCATTCTTTCAGAGTTAAGATGATCTTCTTTCAGTGCCTCATCTTGAAACTCTTTAACCTGCTTCATTACATCAGAGGTCATGATCAACTGATACGCTTTCACCCGAATCGGCTCGGGCCTCTCTTTCCGGCTAAGGGCATCCGCCACCACATTGGCCTTGCCTGGGTGGTAGTGGATCTCACAATCATAATCCTTTATAAGTTCCAACCACCACCTCTGCCTCATGTTCAAATCCTTCTGCTCGAAGAAGTACTTCAGACTCTTGTGGTCAGTGAATATGGTGCACTTCGTCCCGTAGAGGTAGTGCCTCCAAATTTTAATGCAAAGACCACGGCTGCCAGCTCCAAATCATGAGTAGGATAATTGACCTCATGAACCTTCAACTGTCGGGATGCATAGGCTATAACCTTTCCTCTCTGCATTAACACACACCCCAACCCCGAGTAAGAAGCATCGGAATAAACTACCAGATCTTCACTTCCATCGGGTAATGACAGAACAGGAGCTTGAGTCAATCTCGCCTTCAATTCTTCAAACGCCTTCTCTTGAGCTTGACCCCATACAAACTTCACATCTTTTCGGGTCAACTTGGTTAGTGGAGAAGCAATCTTGGAGAAGTCTTGGATGAACCTTCTATAGTAACCCGCCAACCCAAGAAGCTACGAATCTCGGATGGCGTCCTTGGCGACTTCCATTGCATAACCGCCTCCACTTTTGCCGGGTCCACCATAATCCCATCGGGATTCACCACGTGACCCAAGAACTGAACTTCGCGCAACCAGAACGCGCACTTGGAGAATTTTGCATACAACTTCTCCCTCTCAGCGTCTCTAGAACCTCCCGAATGTGTCCGGCATGCTCTGCTTCGCTCCTCGAGTAAATCAGGATATCATCAATAAACACAATCACTGATTTATCCAACATAGGCCGACACACACGGTTCATCAAATCCATAAAAGCAGCTGGCGCGTTGGTCAAGCCAAAGACATGACAAGAAACTCGTAGTGACCATAGCGCGTACGGAAAGCTGTTTTAGGAATATCTTTCTCCTTCACCTTCAACTGATGGTAACCAGATCGAAGATCTATTCTCGAAAACCAACTGGCACCCTGAAGCTGATCGAACAAATCATCTATCCTCGGTAAGGGGTATCGGTTCTTCACTGTCAACTTGTTCAGCTCGCGGTAGTCGATGCACATCCTCATACTACCGTCCTTCTTCTTTACAAACAGGACTGGAGCACCCCAAGGAGAGATACTCGGTCTAATGAACCCCTTATCGAGCAACTCCTGCAACTGCTCCATCAACTCTTTCATCTCGGTCGGAGCCAACCGATACGGTGCCTTGGCGACAGGTTGGGCACCCGGTATCAAATCAATTTGAAACTCAATCTCTTTGTCAGGTGGCACTCCTGATAAGTCTTCCAGGAACACGTCTGGAAAATCACACACAACCGGTACATCGGCTAGTTGTGGTGTTGGCGTATCCACATCCTTTACATAGGCCAAGTAGGCACTACATCCACGCCTCATACACTTTCCCGCCACCGCCATCGAGATCACCTTCGGAATCGTAGTAACCCGATCACCATATACCGTCACTTAACTACCGCCAGGCGCCAACAACCGAATCATCTTCTTGCGACACACAATGTTCGCCTCGAAGTCCGCTAACCAATCCATCCCAAGTACCAAATCAAAACCACCTAAGGTCATCACAAACGGTCTAACAGGAAACTTATGACCCTCAAGCTCCACATCACAATTCTCTATCATCTCAGAAATCCTGGTAGACTTACCTATGGCAGTTTCTACGTCAAAGGGCGCATCAACACGTCTACTACTAACAGGCAGCTTAGCACAGAAAGCAGCAGAAATAAAACTCCTACTAGCACCAGAATCAAATAACACAGAAGCTAAAGTTTGGTTCACCAGAAACGTACCGGACACAACGTCAGGGTCCGTCCTAGCCTCCTCCTGTGTCATGGTGAATGCCCTGGCGCTCGCCCTCGGTCCATCACCTCCCGTCCTCTTCGCCCCTGAACTCTCAGCCCTCGGCTTCTTGCAATCCCTGCTCATATGACCAATTTCCCCACAGTTAAAACATTTGCCCGTCAGGCAATCCTTCGCCATATGCCCCGTCTTCCCACACTTGAAGCACACATTCAAACCCAGCCTGCATTCTCCCGCATGCTCCTTTCCACACTTACCACATCTCCTCGACCCTGCTCCCGGTGTGGCCACGCGGCGGTCATCCACCCGTGCCTTTTTTTACCCGTCGAGGCCTCACCCCGACCAAACCTCTTCCCCTGCCAATTCGATCACCACCGCCTTCCTGCCACCCTCAGTCACCACCACCGTCCTCTCATCATACAATCTTCCCGCCAAATCCACCGCCGACCTAAACGTACTTGGCCGGGCGGCGATCATATGCCGGCGGACATCCACCGGTAAACCCTGAATGTACCTCTTGATCTTCCGAGAAAGAGGCGTCACCTGATCCGGCACCAACCGTGCCATCTCGTTGAACTTGGTAGTATATTGCTGGTGTGTCATGGATCCCGCCTCCAGCTGCAGGAACTCCCTCTCAATCTTATCCATTTCCCTGTGAGGACAGAACTCCTCATTACCATCTTCTTCAGTTCGGGCCACCTCATTCTCCCGATCGCCCGATTACCCTCAGCTTGGACAATGTTGTCCCACCAGCATAGTGCCGAGTCCACAAAGGAGTGGGTGGCAAACTTTACCTTCTGATCTTCTCGGCATTCGCTTATGTCGAGAACAGCCTCCATTTCTCTCACCCATCGGTGAGCAGCAGCGGCATTGCCATTACCGTCAAAAGTAGGGGGCTTGCATCTCATAAACACCCCGTAGTTACAGCCTCGTGCCACCTCTCGCACAGGCTCCTCTTCCTCTTCCTCCTCATTATCGGAGAAAATAGTTTCAGGCTCCGGTTGCTCCCCCGAGGCCCGGTTTCTCTCCTTCCTTTCTCCCTCCTTCACAGCTTTGATGACTTCGGTCACCACAGACGGTAAGATCGTCTGCATGACCTGATGTACTTCCTCCACAACAGCCTCCTTTACTGAGGCCCTAAGTTCGCACTCTCATCCCCAGCTTCTGGATGAGGAGTCTCAGGTTCTGCAGGAACCTCTTTCTCAGCTCTAGGCCTTCCTCTTTTAGGGCGTGGTTCAGCAACAGGGCCATCACGGCCTCCACCCCTAGAAGCTCTAGAAGATCTACCACCAGCCATTCTCTAACACACTGAAAGATTCAAACACCAACACGGTCATTCAAGGAAACAACTCAGTTTATGTCAAGTATAGTAAGTCCCTAATTACAGTGGCCAGTTGTGATTAGCCACTTACTGTACTCTTCATACCCCAAGTATTACCTGTCCTGACTACATCAGTATTCAAATCTACATACAACACATAACATATACCATGCGCACATAAACCGGTTAACTTTAAGAAAATACCTGATGGCACGCAGCTACTCAGTTTGGCATCCCATTCCCCATTCGTCCCATTTTCAGTTTAAGTTAAGGTTTATTTTGAAAATTTACCCATTTCACTTAAACTTTGGCTCTGATACCAACTTGTAAGGCCCCGTTCCCGGGACGCTTACAGTTGGTCATTCATCGCACATAAAATATAAAATTTACATTACATTAAGAATCATTGCAGCGGAAACATTCAAAAATGACATCACGCTTTCATTATAATTACTTTTGCCAAATAATACATCATTATCCGGTTACAAAATTCATGTTTGCATTACATCACAAAAGCTATATAATTGGATGCCATCCCAAAAGAGCCGAGTAGCCTTGCCGTGCCATCCTCAGCAAACATTTACCTGCCAACTGGAAAATGCAATAAAAGTCAGCGTTGCTGAGTGAGTTCTAGTTTTAATAATAAAACATACTTTACTTTCATATAAAACCATTCGTTACTTTGACGTGATCACACATCATACGTACGCATAGATAATATCATTATTATCTTCTTCATTCATTCATTCATTCGTTCCTTTTAACTTACTTGCGCATCGGACATCATCCATACCAATACCATATGCTACACCCCAAATAGTCACAGCTACCGGGCCACGTATGCCACGGTACTGGGGTTAACCAATCAGTCTTAGCTACTGGGCCGAAGTCAATAAATGAACAGCTAAACGTATGCCACAGTACTAATGATAACCGACGGTCATAGCCACTGGGCCGAAGTCAATAAATGAACAGCTAAACGTATGCCACAGTACTAAGGGTAAGCGGTAGAGGTTCCACATAATGGTCAATCACAAAGAAGGACCCGTTATCCGATGCATGCAAGACATGTCATTTCTTTCCACTTTACGTTACATAATACTTCATTTCGTTCGTCATAATACGTAAAGCCATAGGAAAGGTAATCATTCATCATAATAAGGAACATATCATACACATTCATCAACATCATACAGGGCAACATCATACATTCATAATATGCATAAACATGCAACATCATCATCATCATGCCCTACATGCACTCTAAGGCCATAACCATCCTCTTACATGCTCTTACGGGTTACCTTACGCCCAAACTTACATCTGCACCTTTCCCCGAAGGCCAAAAGTTAAACTACACATTCATTCGAGTGCAACAGCCCTATTCGGGCGTATGGACACCCTTCAGTCGCATGGCCTCCATGCGACTGAACATCATGCGACTGGACCCATGCGGATGGTCATCTATGCGAATGGACATCCAATCGTGCGTATGGACCTTGTGCGAATGGGATTACTGCGAATGGGCACCTATGCGACTAACCTCATGCGTATGGACTCATGCGACTAAACATCTATGCGACTGAACCCTCAGTCGCACATCCCTCATGCGACTGGACTCCCAGTCGTGCGACTGAACCCCAGTCGTGCGAATGACCTTCAATCGCCCTCATTCGGCCGTATGGCCTTCATTCGGTCGCCTAGCCCTAGCTGATGCAGAATGGAGTTCATCCCGAACTCAATCTGCCATTTTCGGCCTCCAAGCTCATCCAAACCCATTCTAAGCCTAAATCAACCCTCCTGGACCTTAGGAATGTATACATTAACACCATACAAGCACACACAAGCCCAAAAACATACACTAAACACCTCATACACATCACACTCAAATGGGTCAAACACACACACACATAAAAACGGGTTTTTGACATCTTCCAGCCCCAAAATCAGTTGAAAACAAGTAAAAGTGGGGTCCTAGAACTCACACAATCGAGCACAAAGACAAGAGCTTCGATTTGGCTTGCCACTCGACGGATTTGGACACCCGAATCACCCGAATCAACCCTTTTCTCCCTTTTTCTCTTCTTTCTCTCTTCTTCTCCTCTCAAATCTGAAATATGTGAAGTGTGGGGAGAGTGGGCTGCCCTCTCCCTACACATATCACCACATTACCCAACTTTTCTTCGTTGGCGAGTTTGGTCCCTCAACTTTGGACTTTATTTCTTTTCTTTCTTCGTCGGCTTCGAAATAATAAATTTCCGGGTGTTACATGTTTCACCCCAAAATAGTGTGAAAAGATAAAAAGGGGCAAGGAAACTCACATGAAAACTCGCAAGTATAGTGATGGTTGTAGAGTACATAAGAAAGCTTGGATGTCAAGAGTCAAATATAATGTCCTAAATGATAAAAAAAACAATAACTTGAGGTTGGAATTCATTACAAGAAGTTAGGACGTTTAGAGAATGCTAAAAAAGCGAAAGATAGATTGAAAAAGGATTATTGCATCAATTCTAGATTCTGGACAGAATGTTTGGTATGTGTTTGAACAGTTTTTAAAAATAGCAAACGGTTTTATAAAATTATAAAAATTTATACTTGACTAGTTCAAAGTCTCCCGGACAACTTTCATTCAGAAACATTTTTATGAAAAGATCTTTACATAGGTCAAACAAGCAGCACAAGACAGAAGGTGCTGAAATGCGCACTTATCTTGTGAAGGATATTGTTGAGTCGTCCGATTGAGTTTGAAGATGTATAAACTGTCGTTGAAAAGGTAATTCAATGAACTTAACATTGGAGTCTGGGTTTACCCAAATTTAGTTTGTTATGATCAAGTTATGGTCGGTTGAAGTAAGACTATATTCTGCCAGAATTGTAGTAAGGCACTTATGTGCACTTTTAAAATTGTTAATACATGAAACGGGTTAGAACAATTTATTATATCAATATATGGTATATTATTCTTCATTTGAGTTATAAAAATATTCTAATACTTTGGCATAGCCATCATTTAGAACAATAATCTTGTGGAATAACCGAATGCGGCGGCATAGCCGTCCATATGCAAACAGGATTCTTTGTTTATGTTAGTGTGTTGTTAGCTTGATTTAGGAATGTTAGTGATTGTTATAAGGTTAGTGATTATTAAAATGTTAATGATCAAATGATAATTATTAAAATAAAAAGAGATTTGGTAGAAGAAAGAATAATAGTAAGAACATAAAGTCATGAAAACAATTGGATGTTAGGATTATTAAAATGTATAATATAAAAGCAATAAAAGATTACCTTAGTATTAAGAATTCTTGAAATATCTTGTAAAATAAAATTCTTCAAATTGATCATAACCAATAGATGAAAGAAAGATATGAGAGTGAGATTTTTAGAGAGTGAGCAAATAAAAAATGAGGCCTAAGGCTTGCTTATATAGTTGAGATTAGGAGTAGGTTATGAATGGTGTTAATGGTGAGTTATAAGTCTTTTAAAAGGGGGTTATGATTGGAATTCAAAATAAATATAAAATTAAATAATTTAAATAAATAAAAGAATACTTACAATTTAAATTTTAAATCTATGAAGACTCTAATTATAACAACTTATTTTTTTATAAAATCTTTATAGACTTTATAAAACCAATTTGAATAATCAATCAAATTATTTATTTGTTAATCTTTTTAACTTTTATAAAACTTGTAAACTTTATAATTTGATTATTTATTTTCAATATTTAAAATTCATAATTACTTATAAAACTTTATAAGTTTAATAAAATTCATTTTATAATTTTATAAGTTTTAATAAGTCTTTTCCATTTAGTTATTTGTTGTAACATGATTTATAAACTTTATAATTTTATGAAAAAGAATTATTTATAAATCAACAAGTTATTATTAGTTGTTTAAATGATAAATTGAATAAATCAATTTAACCTACACGTCTAATCTATATAATTCATTAATATAAATAAAATAAGTTAAATAAAGAAATTCATATCGTAAGAAAGTTCGATTTTAGTTCGGGTTCGGGTTTATAACTTGAAAATGGCGGATGTTACAGTCTCCCCTACTTTAAGAAATTTCGTCCCGAAATTTAATCACGAGAAGATTGATTTCCAAGATATGAGGAGACTTGAATTTCAGTTCGTGTTTGCAAATGAACTTTTGGGAACGTTTAAATTCAATAAGTTTGGTTATGGTGTTTTGCTACGCTTAAGTTTGTTCGATTTCATAATTCACAATTTCGTGTGTTTTTTGATAAAGTGTACAAGATCATTAAGTTAAATATTTAATTAATAAACTTTTGTATTTCAGACGGTTCAAGACGATTAGGAAGGTTTTGACACAACACCATGTTTTAGATCGACACAAGACTCAGCTTAACGAACATGAGTAATGTGTTCAAAACACTTTTTGGATGAGATATGAATTTCATAGAAGCTTCTCAAGTAAGTAACTTTAACAGAGTTCTTAGATGATCGATTCGTATTTACTTATGTCATTGAGGTTTCAAAGGTTCATTAGCGTAACGTTGATACAAGAATCGGGTTTGTTAAGTTTAAAGATTTAATTTAGAATGAGAGCATCATTGTAATGAGTTTTCAGGATAAGTGTGGTTTTGAGGGGAAGACGTTTAGAAAGATTTTTAAGGGTCATTATGAAAAATGGGATAATGAGTTTTATGTTTTAGAGGTACAAAATCAATGATGAAACGATTCAAAATAACAAGATGTTTCGAGCGTAACGTTCGGTTTACAAACCAAAACATTACGTTGACTTATCAAAGTATTAGGTCAACTACAACCTTAGTGAATACATGCGTACCTATAAGCGGACACTCACCCCAAGGGTTCCCAGGTAAGGTAAACGGATCCATCGGTTGATTTGGATTTATATGAATACCTTGCCTAGATAGAACACCTCGATATACAGGCATCCCACTCTTCCAGCATTACATGTTTCAAGTTATAGGACATAGACTTTGACGAGACTTGAAAACCACGAATAACGAATCAAAGCTTATTTTGAGAACCATTTGATTTAGGCACATAACGCCTTAGAATATGATTTAAGGTTCGTGTGTGCATTAGTAAGATTCAAAATATAAGATTAAGCACATAAGAATATAATCACATAATCAAGTATAAACACATAAGGCAAATAAAATCCTATCTAAGCATATAAAATACATGAGAGGACTCATGTGTAAGGGTACTTAGTTATAGTCTAGGTCATTCCATTTCTAATAACCTAATTCCCTATAACCATGGCTCTGATACCAATCTGTCACACCCCGACCGACGGCGGAATCATCAGGGCAGACGAATAGGAGACGATTGCTCATAGCACATGGAACTAATTAAGTTGAAATAATATTAAATGTCATTATTCATTAAACATTACAAGACAAATAAGTTCATACAATACAAAAGCATCAAACAAAGAAATAACATGTTAAGTTAAACTAGGTCCAAGTCTTATATGAGCACGAAGAGAATCCACAAGAAGTAAACTTGAAACATGATAAAAATAAAAGGTCAACTAAAAAGTTGGTGAGTTCCCAAGGTTTCATACATAATATAACAAGGTTACAAGTAGCAATTCATGTCATAGGTTATAAGTTAGTAAGGTTATAGAACACATATCGTTACAACCAAACCTCGACTTGATTACAAGTAAATAAGATTGGCTAAGTGTATTTGGTTCCCATGATGAACAAGCATACGTCATCAGGAGCCGGCAATACCTCGGCTTTAGCACCAAATAGGCTTGTCAGGCCCAAAGATCTAAGACGTCTATGTATCTCATATAATCACTTACAAAACACAAATAACCATGACAAAATATAAAGATGAATTGCAAGTGATTTACAAGTCTCAAATGTGTATAAGTGTATCATGTATAAGCAATCATGTTTCACCCCAAAATAGTGTGAAAAGATAAAAAGGGGCAAGGAAACTCACATGAAAACTCGCAAGTATAGTGATGGTTGTAGAGTACATAAGAAAGCTTGGATGTCAAGAGTCAAATATAATGTCCTAAATGATAAAAAAACATAACTTGAGGTTGGAATTCATTACAAGAAGTTAGGATGTTTAGAGAATGCTAAAAAAGCGAAAGATAGATTGAAAAAGTATTATTGCATCAATTCTAGATTCTGGACAGAATGTTTGGTATGTGTTTGAACAGTTTTTAAAAATAGCAAACGGTTTTATAAAATTATAAAAATTTATACTTGACTAGTTCAAAGTCTCCCGGACAACTTTCATTCAGAAACATTTTCATGAAAAGATCTTTACATAGGTCAAACAAGCAGCACAAGACAGAAGGTGCTGAAATGCGCACTTATCTTGTGAAGGATATTGTTGAGTCGTCCGATTGAGTTTGAAGACATATAAACTGTCGTTGATAAGGTAATTCAATGAACTTAACATTGGAGTCTGGGTTTACCCAAATTTAGTTTGTTATGATCAAGTTATGGTCGGTTGAAGTAAGACTATATTCTGCCAGAATTGTAGTAAGGCACTTATGTGCACTTTTAAAATTGTTAATACATGAAACGGGTTAGAACAATTTATTATGTCAATATATGGTATATTATTCTTCATTTTAGTTATAAAATACTCTAATACTTTGGCATAGCCATCATTTAGAACAATAATCTTGTGGAATAACCGAATGCGGCGGCATAGCCGTCCATATGCAAACGGGATTCTTTGTTTATGTTAGTGTGTTGTTAGCTTGATTTAGGAATGTTAGTGATTTTTATAAGGTTAGTGATTATTAAAATGTTAATGATCAAATGATAATTATTAAAATAAAAAGAGATTTGGTAGAAGAAAGAATAATAGTAAGAACATAAAGTCATGAAAACAATTGGATGTTAGGATTATTAAAATGTATAATATAAAAGCAATAAAAGATTACCTTAGTATTAAGAATTCTTGAAATATCTTGTAAAATAAAATTCTTCAAATTGATCATAACCAATAGATGAAAGAAAGATATGAGAGTGAGATTTTTAGAGAATGAGCAAATAAAAAATGAGGCCTAAGGCTTGCTTTTATAGTTGAGGTTAGGAGTAGGTTATGAATGGTGTTAATGGTGAGTTATAAGTCTTTTAAAAGGGGATTATGATTGGAATTTAAAATAAATATAAAATTAAATTATTTAAATAAATAAAAGAATACTTACAATTTAAATTATAAATTTATGAAGACTCTAATTATAACAACTTATTTTTTTTATAAAATCTTTATAGACTTTATAAAACCAATTTGAATAATCAATCAAATTATTTATTTGTTAATCTTTTTAACTTTTATAAAACTTGTAAACTTTATAATTTGATTATTTATTTTCAATATTTAAAATTCATAATTACTTATATAACTTTATAAGTTTAATAAAATTCATTTTATAACTTTATAAGTTTTAATAAGTCTTTTCCATTTAGTTATTTGTTGTAACATGATTTATAAACTTTATAATTTTATAAAAAAGAATTATTTATAAATCAACAAGTTATTATCAGTTGTTTAAATGATAAATTGAATAAATCAATTTAAACTACACGTCTAATCTATATAATTCATTAATATAAATAAAATAAGTTAAATAAAGAAATTCATATCGTAAGAAAGTTCGATTTTAGTTCGGGTTCGGGTTTATAACTTGAAAATGGCGGATGTTACAGATACCATTTTGTAACACCCGACCCCTCACACCAACAATATTGTCCGCTTTGCTCATAAGGAGCTCACGGATTTGCTTTTGGTTGCCCGAGTGAAAACCTCCTAAGGAGGTCACCCATCCCTGGATTGTTCCCACCTGAGCACGCTTAACTGTGGAGTTCTCCTCTCATCCACAGCCAATACGCCCAAAACGCGTTGTTGATGTTAGAGGCCAGACATTACTTAGAACCAGGATTCTCTCATGTCCACGGCCGATATGGGATGTGTGTAGGGTGTCACAATTTGTTTGATAGCACACTATTTCACATATGATTATGATCCTTATTCTTGGGTTTTGTTTGTGTTTTAAATGGTGAAAAATTCAGATTACTAACCATACCTTAAACCTATATTTCGCTGTGTTTTAATAGTTTAAAATGGTTAAACTAACATGTGATAAAACCCAACAGTTCTCGCACGGATAGTTTTCGCTATTCATAACAACCATTCATAATATGCCAATTCCATTCTCAAGCCTTCTTAACACCCTTATAAACTAATCTAATCAAATCCGATTATAATGATCAGTAAATTCAAATTAAACTACAAAGGGAAGATAGTATCTACTTTCAAATAGAAACTAAAACATTTCATGAAAATAAACAAATCACCTTTAAAATCAATCCACTACTACACAAAATGCATACGCAAACTCTTGGTCGCAAATCCTTTTAATTCAATCCAAATGACAACTCTCCACCCCTTGAATACATTTTTAAGCACTAGACCATGGATACGAGTTTTAACTGATCAAAAACCACTCATATTCATTCAATAAGAAATGAGAAAAATTTATAGTTACTAAATGAAAGTAATCATATATCAAACATGAAACACTATATGTGATTGATGAAAGGAAGTTAAATCAAGGTAACACGACCAAGTGGATAACATTTATTCTTATTTCAATCGAAATTGGGTGCTTATAGAATATTGCATTAAAGTATTCTTGAAAGGTTAATATAGCACTTAAAAAAGGAACTAGTTATACAATGATTTTAAACAACAAGAGTTCTCGCATGGATAGTTTTCGCTATCCATAACAACCATTCATAATATGCCAATTCCATTCTCAAGCCTTTTTAACACCCTTATAAACTAATCTAATCAAATTCGATTATAATGATCAGTAAATTCAACCTAAACAACCAGAAAGGGAAGATAGTATCTACTTTCAAATAGAAACCAAAACCGAACATGAAAATAAACAAATCACCTTTAAAATTGATCCACTTCTACACAAAATGCATATGCAACACTCCACAACCATCTTCTAACACCCTTGCTCAAAAATCCTTAAAATTCAATCCAAATGACAACTCTCCACCCACTACATCCATTATTAAGCACTAGACCATGGACACGAGTTTCAACTGATCAAAATCACTCGTATTCATTCAATAAGAACCGAGAATCAAAATATAGATACTAAATTAAAGTAATCATATGTGAAACATGAAACACAATATGTGATCGATGAAAGGAAGTTATATCAAGGTAACACGACCAAGTGGATAACATTTATTCATTTTTCAATCGAAATTGGGTGCTTATAGATTTTTGCATTAAAGTAATCTCGAAAGGTTAATAAAGTACATATAAAAAGGAACTAGTTATACAATGATTTTAAAAAACAAGAGTTCTTGCATGGTTAGTTTCGATATCCATAACAACCATTCATAATATGCCAATTACATTCTCAAGCCTTCTTAAGACTCACATAAACTAATCTAATCAAATTCATTATAATGGTCAGTAAATTCAAACTATACAACCATAAAGGGAAGATAGTATCTACATTCAAAAAGAGAAAAAACCCGAACATGAAAATAAACAAATCACCTTGAAAATCGATCCACTACTACAGAAAATCCATACGCAACACTCCACGACCATGTTCGAACATTCTTGCTCAAAAATCCTCTAAATTCAATCCAAATGAAAACTCTCCACCCACTGAATCCATTATTACGCACTAGACCATGGATACGAGTTTTAAATGATTAAAAACCACTCGTATTCATTCAATAAGAACCAAGAATCAAATTGTAGTTACGAGATGAAAGTAATCAAATGAAAAACATGAAACACAATATGTGTGATGAAAGGAAGTTAAATCAAGGTAACATGACCAAGTGAATAACATTTATTCTTACTTCAATCGAAATTGGGTGCTTATAGAATTTTGCATTAAAGTATTCTCGAAAGATTAATAAAATACATAAAAAAAGAAACTAGTTATACAATGATTTTAAACAACAAGAGTTCTCGCATGGATAGATTTGGCTATCCATAACAACCATTCATAATATGCCAATTCCATTCTCAAGCCTTCTTAACATCCTTATAAACTAATCTAATCTAATTCGATTATAATGATTTGTAAATTCAAACTAAACAACCACAAAGGGAAGATAGTGTCTACTTTCAAATAGAAACCAAACCTATCATGAAAATAAACAAATCACCTTTAAAATCAATCCACTACTACACAAAATGCATACGCAACACTCCACGACCATCTTCAAACATTCTTGCTCACAAATCCTCTAGAATCCAAATGACAACTCTCCACCCACTGAATCTAGATTTAAGCAGTAGACCATGGATACAAGTTTTAACTAAACCAAAACCACTCGTATTTATTCAATAAGAACCAAGAATCAAGTTATAGTTACTAAATGAAAGTAATCATATGTCAAACATGAAACACAATATGTGATTGATGAAGGGAAGTTAAATCAAGGTAACACGACCAAGTGGATAACATTTATTCTTACTTCAATTGAAATTGTTTGCTTATAGAATTTTGCATTAAAGTATTCTCCAAAGGTTAATAAAATACAAAAAAAGGAACTAGTTATACAAATGACAACTCTCCACACACTGAATCCATTATTAAGCACTAGACAATGGATACGAGTTTTAACTGATCAAACACCACTCGTATTCATTCAATAAGAACCGAGAATAAAATTATAATGGTCAGTAAATTCAAAGTAAACAACCACAAAGGGAAGATAGTATCTACATTCAAATAGAGAAAAAAACCAAACATGAAAATAAACAAATCACCTTGAAAATCGATCAACTACTACACAAAATGCATACGCAACACTCCACGACCATCTTCGAACATTCTTGCTCACAAATAATTTAAATTCAATCCAAATGAAAACTCTCCACCCACTGAGTCCATTTTTAAGCCCTAGACCATGGATACGAGTTTTAACTGATCAAACACCACTCGTATTCATTCAATAAGAACCGAAAATAAAATTATAGTTACTAAATGAAAGTAATCATATGTCAAACATGAAACACAATATGTGATTGATGAAAGGAAGTTAAATCAAGGTAACACAACAAGTGGATAACATTAATTCTTACTTCTATCGAAATTGGGTGCTTATAGAACTTTGCATTAAAGTATTGTCGAAAGGTTAATAAAATACATAAAAAAGGAACTAGTTATACAATGACTTTAACTAACAAGAGTTCTCGCATGGATTGTTTTCGCTATCCATAACAACCATTCATAGTATGCCAATTCCATTCTCAAGCCTTCTTAACACCCTTATAAACTAATCTAATCAAATTCGATTATAATGATCAGTAAATTCAAACTAAACAACCACAAAGGGAAGATAGTATCTGCTTTCAAGTAGAAACCAAAACCTATCATGAAAATAAATTAAACACCTTTAAAATCAATCCACTACTACACAAAATGCATACGCAACACTCCACGACCATCTTCGAACACTCTTGCTCACAAATCCTCAAAATTCAATCCAAATAACAACTCTCCACCCACTGAATCCTTTATTAAGCACTAGACCATGGATACAAGTTTTAACTGATCAAAAACCACTCGTATTCATTCTCTAAGAATCGACAATCAAATTATAGTTACGAGATGAAAGTAATAATATGTCAAACATGAAACACAATATGTGATTGATGAAAGGAAGTTAAATCAAGGTAACACAACAAGCGGATAACATTAATTCTTACTTTTATCGAAATTGGATGCTTATAGAACTTTGCATTAAAGTATTCTTGAAAGGTTAATAAAATACATAAAAAAGGAACTAGTTATACAATGATTTTAACCAACAAGAGTTCTCGCATGGATTGTTTTCGCTATCCATAACAACTATTTATAGTATGCCAATTCCATTCTCAAGCCTTCTTAACACCCTTATAAACTAATCTAATCAAATTTGATTATAATGATCAATAAATTCAAACTAAACAACCACACAGAGAAGATAGTATCTACTTTCAAATAGAAGCTAAAACCTCTCATGAAAATAAACAAATCACCTTTAAAATCAATCCACTACAACACGAAATGCATATGCAACACTCCACGACCATCTTCGAACACTCTTGCTCACAAATCCTTTAAATTCAATCCAAATGACAACTCTCCACCCATTGAATACATCTTTAAGCACTAGAAAATGAATACGAGTTTTAATTGATCAAAAACCACTCGTATTCAATCAATAAGAAACGAGAATAAAATTATAGTTACTAAATGAAAGTAATCATATATCAAACACGAACACAATATGTGATTGATGAAAGGAAGTTAAATCAAGGTAACACCACCAAGTGGATAACATTATTCTTATTTCAATCGAAATTGGGTGCTTATAGAATTTTGCATTAAAGTATTCTCGAAAGGTTAATAAAGTACATAAAAAAAGGAACTAGTTATAAGATGATTTTAAACAACAAGAGTTCTCGCATGGATAGTTTTCTCTATCCATAACAACCATTCATAATATGCCAATTCCATTCTCAAGCCTTCTTAACACCCTTATAAACTAATCTAATCAAATTCGATTATTATAATAAGTATTTTCAAACTAAACAACCACAATGGGTAGCTAGTGTCTACATTCAAATAGAGACCAAAACCGAACATAAAAATAAACAAATCACCTTTAAAATTGATCCACTACTACACAAAATGCATACGCAACACTCCACGACCATCTTCGAACTTTCTTGCTCACAAGTAATTTAAATTCAATCCAAATGACAACTCTCCACCCACTGAATCCATTTTTAAGCCCTAGACCATGGATACGAGTTTAAACTGGTCTAAAACCACTCGTATTCATTCAAAAAGAACCAAGAATACAATTATAATTACTAAATGAAAGTAATCATATGTCAAACATGAAATACAATATGTGATTGATGAAAGGAAGTTAAATCAAGGTAACACGACCAAGTAGTTTTCGCTATCCATAACAACCATTCATAATATGCCAATTCCATTCTCAAGCCTTTTTAACACCCTTATAAACTAATCTAATCAAATTCAATTATAATGATCAGTAAATTCAACCTAAACAACCAGAAAGGGAAGATAGTATCTACTTTCAAATAGAAACCAAAACCGAACATGAAAATAAACAAATCACCTTTAAAATTGATCCACTTCTACACAAAATGCATATGCAACACTCCACAAACATCTTCTAACACCCTTGCTCAAAAATCCTTAAAATTCAATCCAAATGACAACTCTCCACCCACTACATCCATTATTAAGCACTAGACCATGGACACGAGTTTCAACTGATCAAAATCACTCGTATTCATTCAATAAGAACCGAGAATCAAAATATAGATACTAAATTAAAGTAATCATATGTGAAACATGAAACACAATATGTGATCGATGAAAGGAAGTTATATCAAGGTAACACGACCAAGTGGATAACATTTATTCATTTTTCAATCGAAATTGGGTGCTTATAGATTTTTGCATTAAAGTAATCTCGAAAGGTTAATAAAGTACATATAAAAAGGAACTAGTTATACAATGATTTTAAAAAACAAGAGTTCTTGCATGGTTAGTTTCGATATCCATAACAACCATTCATAATATGCCAATTACATTCTCAAGCCTTCTTAAGACTCACATAAACTAATCTAATCAAATTCATTATAATGGTCAGTAAATTCAAACTATACAACCATAAAGGGAAGATAGTATCTACATTCAAAAAGAGAAAAAACCCGAACATGAAAATAAACAAATCACCTTGAAAATCGATCCACTACTACAGAAAATCCATACGCAACACTCCACGACCATGTTCGAACATTCTTGCTCAAAAATCCTCTAAATTCAATCCAAATGAAAACTCTCCACCCACTGAATCCATTATTACGCACTAGACCATGGATACGAGTTTTAAATGATTAAAAACCACTCGTATTCATTCAATAAGAACCAAGAATCAAATTGTAGTTACGAGATGAAAGTAATCAAATGAAAAACATGAAACACAATATGTGTGATGAAAGGAAGTTAAATCAAGGTAACATGACCAAGTGAATAACATTTATTCTTACTTCAATCGAAATTGGGTGCTTATAGAATTTTGCATTAAAGTATTCTCGAAAGATTAATAAAATACATAAAAAAAGAAACTAGTTATACAATGATTTTAAACAACAAGAGTTCTCGCATGGATAGATTTGGCTATCCATAACAACCATTCATAATATGCCAATTCCATTCTCAAGCCTTCTTAACATCCTTATAAACTAATCTAATCTAATTCGATTATAATGATTTGTAAATTCAAACTAAACAACCACAAAGGGAAGATAGTGTCTACTTTCAAATAGAAACCAAACCTATCATGAAAATAAACAAATCACCTTTAAAATCAATCCACTACTACACAAAATGCATACGCAACACTCCACGACCATCTTCAAACATTCTTGCTCACAAATCCTCTAGAATCCAAATGACAACTCTCCACCCACTGAATCTAGATTTAAGCAGTAGACCATGGATACAAGTTTTAACTAAACCAAAACCACTCGTATTTATTCAATAAGAACCAAGAATCAAGTTATAGTTACTAAATGAAAGTAATCATATGTCAAACATGAAACACAATATGTGATTGATGAAGGGAAGTTAAATCAAGGTAACACGACCAAGTGGATAACATTTATTCTTACTTCAATTGAAATTGTTTGCTTATAGAATTTTGCATTAAAGTATTCTCCAAAGGTTAATAAAATACAAAAAAAGGAACTAGTTATACAAATGACAACTCTCCACACACTGAATCCATTATTAAGCACTAGACAATGGATACGAGTTTTAACTGATCAAACACCACTCGTATTCATTCAATAAGAACCGAGAATAAAATTATAATGGTCAGTAAATTCAAAGTAAACAACCACAAAGGGAAGATAGTATCTACATTCAAATAGAGAAAAAAACCAAACATGAAAATAAACAAATCACCTTGAAAATCGATCAACTACTACACAAAATGCATACGCAACACTCCACGACCATCTTCGAACATTCTTGCTCACAAATAATTTAAATTCAATCCAAATGAAAACTCTCCACCCACTGAGTCCATTTTTAAGCCCTAGACCATGGATACGAGTTTTAACTGATCAAACACCACTCGTATTCATTCAATAAGAACCGAAAATAAAATTATAGTTACTAAATGAAAGTAATCATATCTCAAACATGAAACACAATATGTGATTGATGAAAGGAAGTTAAATCAAGGTAACACAACAAGTGGATAACATTAATTCTTACTTCTATCGAAATTGGGTGCTTATAGAACTTTGCATTAAAGTATTGTCGAAAGGTTAATAAAATACATAAAAAAGGAACTAGTTATACAATGACTTTAACTAACAAGAGTTCTCGCATGGATTGTTTTCGCTATCCATAACAACCATTCATAGTATGCCAATTCCATTCTCAAGCCTTCTTAACACCCTTATAAACTAATCTAATCAAATTCGATTATAATGATCAGTAAATTCAAACTAAACAACCACAAAGGGAAGATAGTATCTGCTTTCAAGTAGAAACCAAAACCTATCATGAAAATAAATTAAACACCTTTAAAATCAATCCACTACTACACAAAATGCATACGCAACACTCCACGACCATCTTCGAACACTCTTGCTCACAAATCCTCAAAATTCAATCCAAATAACAACTCTCCACCCACTGAATCCTTTATTAAGCACTAGACCATGGATACAAGTTTTAACTGATCAAAAACCACTCGTATTCATTCTCTAAGAATCGACAATCAAATTATAGTTACGAGATGAAAGTAATAATATGTCAAACATGAAACACAATATGTGATTGATGAAAGGAAGTTAAATCAAGGTAACACAACAAGCGGATAACATTAATTCTTACTTTTATCGAAATTGGATGCTTATAGAACTTTGCATTAAAGTATTCTCGAAAGGTTAATAAAATACATAAAAAAGGAACTAGTTATACAATGATTTTAACCAACAAGAGTTCTCGCATGGATTGTTTTCGCTATCCATAACAACTATTCATAGTATGCCAATTCCATTCTCAAGCCTTCTTAACACCCTTATAAACTAATCTAATCAAATTTGATTATAATGATCAATAAATTCAAACTAAACAACCACACAGAGAAGATAGTATCTACTTTCAAATAGAAGCTAAAACCTCTCATGAAAATAAACAAATCACCTTTAAAATCAATCCACTACAACACGAAATGCATATGCAACACTCCACGACCATCTTCGAACACTCTTGCTCACAAATCCTTTAAATTCAATCCAAATGACAACTCTCCACCCATTGAATACATCTTTAAGCACTAGAAAATGAATACGAGTTTTAATTGATCAAAAACCACTCGTATTCAATCAATAAGAAACGAGAATAAAATTATAGTTACTAAATGAAAGTAATCATATATCAAACACGAACACAATATGTGATTGATGAAAGGAAGTTAAATCAAGGTAACACCACCAAGTGGATAACATTATTCTTATTTCAATCGAAATTGGGTGCTTATAGAATTTTGCATTAAAGTATTCTCGAAAGGTTAATAAAGTACATAAAAAAAGGAACTAGTTATAAGATGATTTTAAACAACAAGAGTTCTCGCATGGATAGTTTTCTCTATCCATAACAACCATTCATAATATGCCAATTCCATTCTCAAGCCTTCTTAACACCCTTATAAACTAATCTAATCAAATTCGATTATTATAATAAGTATTTTCAAACTAAACAACCACAATGGGTAGCTAGTGTCTACATTCAAATAGAGACCAAAACCGAACATAAAAATAAACAAATCACCTTTAAAATTGATCCACTACTACACAAAATGCATACGCAACACTCCACGACCATCTTCGAACTTTCTTGCTCACAAGTCATTTAAATTCAATCCAAATGACAACTCTCCACCCACTGAATCCATTTTTAAGCCCTAGACCATGGATACGAGTTTAAACTGGTCTAAAACCACTCGTATTCATTCAAAAAGAACCAAGAATACAATTATAATTACTAAATGAAAGTAATCATATGTCAAACATGAAATACAATATGTGATTGATGAAAGGAAGTTAAATCAAGGTAACACGACCAAGTAGATAACATTTATTCTTACTTCAATCGAAATTGGATGTTTATAGAACTTTGCATTAAAGTATTCTCGAAAGGTTAATAAAATACATAAAAAAGGAACTAGTTATACAATGATTTTAAACAACAAGAGTTCTCGCATGGATTGTTTTCGCTATCCATAACAACCATTCATAATATGCCAATTCCATTCTCAAGCCTTCTTAACACCCTTATAAACTAATTTAATCAAATTCGATTATAATGATCAGTAAATTAAAACTAAACAACCACAAAGGGAAGAGAGTATCTACATTCAAATAGAGACCAAAACCGAACATGAAAACAACCACAAAATGCATATGCAACACTCCACGACCATCTTCTAACACCCTTGCTAAAAAATCCTCTAAATTCAATCCAAATGACAACTCTCCACACACTGAATCCATTATTAAGCACTAGACCACATATACGAGTTTTAATTGATCAAACTGTTGGATTCTTTATGCCCAAGACACATAGAACATTGATGTGGTTAGTACGTTATGATCCAAGTCGGGTCATACCCAATAACAAGCTTAGCAAACACCAATTAATATTTAATTGATGATATGATCATGCAATTAAATAAATACACCAATTTAGAAAATGGGTTTTCTAAATAAGTTGCATATGAGATTGAACAACTTATATGGATATTTTGTTCATGAATATTATTTGTAATGCTGTTTAATTTAGTTAAATAACATCAAATAATAAAAGTGTGTGTATGTTATATAATTAAAAGGTTAATTATATATATGTATCTTTATTAATCTTTAGTTTGACAAAAGATTAATATACAAGGACCATTTTGGGAAAATCAAAAAGAAGAACAACCCTAATAAGGGTTTCGGCCGCCCCCTTCTTGGCAGCCATCCCCTTTGTTTTGTTTTTGGTTTTCTCTTGGGTTTTGCTCTCCTAGAACATACACACCCTATTTTTCAGATCTCTCTCACTCTCTTATATGCAAAAGGTCACAAGAACATGATCTTTCTTTTGGAAGAAAGATATCATGGCTGGAACAAAGTTCTAACATCCTTGTTGATGTTCACGGCTGGAATAGAGGTTCCAGCAGCCTTCTTGATCCGATTTGGTGTTCAAATTCTAGCAAAGATGGTGTTTTCTTAGAGGCTTGTGGGTATGGACACTTGAGGACATCTACCTTGGTGCTTTGGCCATTCAAGAGCAGCCTTTTCTTCACCCAAATCACGTTTTTAGCAGCCCTTATGGAAGGTGTTTCATTCACATTTTCAGCAGCCTACAAAGGTAGTTTGTTGATGTTGTTTTGGTTGTTTCCTTCTCTTGATAGCTGGTTCAAACACATATGAATGATCCTTATGTTTTGGGTTTGTTGAAACAACGTTATGAACTTTTAATTTTCTGATTACAACATGATATTAATCTATTATTCCGCTGCGTTTTCTCAGTTTAAATGGTTAAACTAGTTTGTTAAAGGTCCAATAAACCCAACATTGGCATCTAGAGCCGGATATGTGGATGAATAGCTTCATTTGTCCTTGTAAAATTGGTTTTATAGGACTTTAACAACCTAATAGGGGCTGTTTTGTGATGATATGATGATTCCCCAACCTTTCAAGGTTATATCATGCATGCTTATGATTAAACCTTGAAAGCATGACATCAAATGGTTGATTATATTATTTTGGACATAACCCTAAAGTTTTGGTTCATGTTGGCCAGAACTTTAAGGTTATAACAAGGGGTTCATTTAGTTCTTGAAATGATGTATATGGATACATGTTTAGTGCATAACATAGCCTTGACCATGTGTGTTTTGGATTTGGTTGATTGTGGAATTGTCATGTTGGTTGTATTCATTTAAAAGGATTGTAATAATTTCTTTTGTTTAAGTATTTGGGTTGTAATTTATTTATTCATTTGGTTATGTAATAAATAGAACAGGTGCATTTCTTTTATTAGAAAATTGTATTAGGATATAATTTTGTAAAAGAAGATGCACAAGAAGAAGACCCAAAAGCAAGGACACAAAAGACATGGACACTTGAAGCATACGGATGCGGGTTCAAGTGGGAGTTCATGGACACTTAGAAGTGTCAATTTTTAAACCCTTAGGAATGACCTTATGACAACACTTGTGATGGCAAACAAGTGTAGTCAACTTAGTGGCTATGGTTATGCACATATGTTTGTATGATTATGCTTGTTTGGTTGTTTGTTGTATGATTGTTGTTTGATATTTGGATATGCAAAACAAACTCATTAGCAAACTTAACAAGCTTAAAACTTATGGTTTCTAATCATTAAGTGGTTAATAAAAGGTTATTAAAAGGATTAATGATTTAATAAAAGAGGTTTTATTAAAAATAAACCATGGGGTACCATGTATTTGAAAGCATGCGAATACAAGGTACATAGAGTTTTCATAACTAGAATTAATGGAAACTTAAATCCCTTTGGTAACAAGTCTAACACCATCCTTTTACACGACACTCGAATCTCTTGGGAACTATTTGTGGGATAAAGGTCACCTAACCACTTGTAGGGAACTTGTATCTTTGAGGTGAGTCTAACGTACTTGTGGGATAAAGGTCACCTAACCGCTTGTATGTGAAAACTCACACGTGTGTGTAAGTAGGACGACTTGAATTGGAAACCATGTGATTAGGGTCACCGAAGCATGGCGTACAATGGTGTTGATGGGATTAAACATGCCGACTAAACATATGATGTTTAACCGATCCCATAAGACTAGAAGTTGCAATAGGTTGCAATTGTCAACTGTTGACTACCTTGTTAATTTAAATAATGGGATAAAGGTCACCTAACCATCATTTAAATGTAACGTTGGATTCTAGATTTTAATTATTAATTGTCTAGGAGACATGTAAAGGGTATTAATAGTTAAAATGCAATTTTTCAGAAATACTAAAATAAACTTTGTAATTTTGTAATAATGGCCGCAAACCACGATGCTACTACCCCGACCGTCCCTACCCTATCACCGAGAACCATCTTAAAAGGGGATCGTCTTAACCATAATAAACTTATGGACTCAATTTCGAAATTTGAGAATCGTTCTCAAAATGAGTAAAGGCCTATGTCCTTGACGATCCCATACCTCACCAACCAACGCTGTTGATGTTAAGGCCTTTTGATGATTGGCTTAGGCACACTAAGGATTCTATGCAAGTATCCTACCTCATGTTGGGAATATGATTCCCGAACTCCAAAAGGGTTTGGAGCATCATGGGGCATATGACATGATAATCTAGTTGAAGGAAATGTTCCTTCAACAAACTTTAGTAGATTGCTACGAAACGGTTCAAGCACTTTATACATGTCACATGGAAGAAACCCAATCGATATCATCTTATATATTTTAAGATGAAAAGCCACATTGATAGCCTCAAGATGCTTAACTGTCCTGTCTCAAAGTAGTTGGCCAAGGATTTGATCCTTGATTGCCTAACTAAAGGTTTGAGACATTCATAATAAACTGTAATATGAATGGGTGGGACAAGAGCATTGGTGAACTTCACGCAATGCTCAAAGCAACCGAGGCAGGGATGGGTAGAGAGGTTCTACCTATTCTCTCGATCAATGAGGGAGGCTATAATAAATGGCCAATCCCGATCCTAAGGCAATTATTGCCAAAGGAAAGGAATACATCAAAGCAAAGGTTAATGCGAAACCTCGAAAAGCCTAAGCTTATGAAGCCTAAGGTAACGAAGAACGTTCCATGCTTTGAGTATGGAGAGATAGGACTATGAAAAGGAATTGTTCCTCCTATCTCAAGGAGTTGAAAGACAAGAGGGATGTTGGGCAAACCTCAAATACAATTTCCATGATTCACACATTGTATTAAATGTCATTTCTTCAAAACACATGGGTATTGGATACCGGATGTGAGACTCATACTTGCAATTATTGCAAAGGGGTTCAAAGAAATGTGCGCTTCAAGGAGGGAAACTCTATTTTGAGACTTTCAAATGGTTTGGAAGTTGTTCTCAAAAATTTTTGTATGCACCTAGTTTGACTAGGAACATAATTAATGTTTCCTGTTGAAACAATGTGATCATGATTTAAAGTTTGTAAATAATGGTATTAAGTTTTATGGATGATGTATTTCATTTTAAGGACATGCCTTTTAATGATATCCATGAATTGGTTCATGATAATTCGTCCTAAAATGACTTATTATACACATTGAGCACCAAGAAACTTAAAATGGGTTTAAGTTATTATTATCTTTGACATTATCGTCTTAGTCACATAAACAAGAATTGGATTCAAACACTTCAAAAGAATGGTCTTTTGGAAACAAATGAAAATGTTTCATTTGATAAGTGTGAACCAAAAGACTTACTAGGAATGATACATTTGGATGTATGTAGTCCTTTTAAGACAATGACAAATATTGGTGAAAGATACTTCATTATTTTACCGACGATTACAGTCGCTATTATTGTGTGCACTTGATGACGCATAAGTATGAAGCTTTTGAAATGCTCAAAATCTTCAATAATGAAGTAGAATATCAACTCTACATAAATATCTGTGTTCTTCATTCTGATAAAGAAGAAACTGAACCCTATTTGGATATGGTTCAATTTATTATGGCTATGAGCTTACCATCTTTATCATTTTGGGTTTTCGCATTGCTCTTTAAGTATCATATTTTGAATATGACCCGGACCAAGAAAGTGTGGATTAGTTGAATATCCTAGAGACTGTATAGGATACTGTTTCTTCGACTCAACAGAGCAAAAGTATTTATTGCTCGAAAGGCTAAGTTCTTGAAAACCGAGTTCTTTATGAAAGGAATGACGTATAGAACTGTGGAACTTGATAAGGATCAAAATCCACAAGCCGGTACACTTTTGGTTGACACTAGCTACCAACAAGAGGTTGTTGATGATAATCAAGAGATTGATAAATATACACAAAACGTTCATAAATCTGGTAGAGTTAGTATTCCATCTAAGTGATATGAACATTCCAAGAATGAATGCTATGTGGTTGACCCCTGTAGGCTAACCATATACCAAGATGCTATGTCCAATTTGGATTGGGACAAATGGCTAGAAGCCATGAACGTAAGGATGCAATCCATGTATAACAACCAAGTTTGAGAATTGGTTGACCCTCCACTTAACTCCAAACCGGTTGGATACAAGTGGGTTTTCAAGACGAAAACAGATATGCATGGAGACCTGAATACTTATAAGTCAAGACTTATAGCATAAAGTTTCCATCAAACTCAATTGGTTGAATATGATGAAACTCTTACGCCCGTGGCAATGCTAAAGTCGATTAGGATATCATGTGCCATAACTTCATATTTTGAATATGAGTTTTGGCAAATGGATGTCAAAACCGCTTTTCTTAATGAACATCTCGAAGAGACTGTCCATACAGTTTAGCATGATGGTTATGTCGATCCATGACATCCTAATAATGCATATAAGTTAAAGTGATCAATCTATGGATTGAAACAAGCATCGAGAAGGTTGTGTATATATATATATATATATATGAAGGCTAGTGGGAGCATAATTGTATTCTTAGTGTTGTATGTTGATGACACACTACTATTTGGAAATAATATTCCTTGGAAGGTGTTAAAACCTAGCTTGGAAGATGTTTTTCATATAAGATCTCGTTTAAGCCACCCATATTTTGGAATAAGGATCTATAAGGATAGATTGTGGTGATTGATAGGGTTAAACCAAAGTGCATATATATTGATAAAATCTTGAAAAGGTTCAAGATGGAAAACTCTTAGAAAGGTATGGTACCTATTCAAGGAGGGACAGTGTTGACTACGTCTCAATGTCCAAGCTCATAGGATGAGCAAAATCAAATGAATGATATCCCATACGCATCTGCTATAGGATCCATCATTTGTGTGATGATATGCACTAGACCGGACGAGTCATGCTTATTAAGTATGACAAAGTAGATACCAATAGAAATAACCATCGGATGGCTCTTAAAAGTATATTGAAATACCTTAGTAGGACTAAGGATTTGTTTCTAATATACGGATCTATTGAAAAGGAAGTCGTTGTAAAGGGTTACACGGATGCAGGCTTCCAAAACTGATCGAGATGATTTTCGATCACAATCGGGGTATACTTCCATTATGAATGGAGGAGAAGTGTCCTTGAAAGGTTCAAAGCAAGACACGGTAGCATTGTTCACTACAAAATCCAAATACATAGCCGCTTCATTGGCAGCTTGGAAAGCTGCATGGATAAATTTGTCCATTGCTTATCTAGGGATGGTCTCTACCATTCAAGACCCCTAGAAATCTTTGGTAATTACATGGGTGGGATTGCTCAAATCAAGGAACCCCGTACTCATCAAAAGACTAAGCACCTTGAGCGGAGATTCAACATCATAAGGTATGGAGTTGAAAAGGGTAAAGATATATATTCGTAAAGTTCATAAAGATCAAAACATTGCTGATCCACAAACGAAGCTCCTTGATGAGGGCAAAGTATGAGGGTCATACTTGTGCCTTAGGACTTCGATTTACTGGTGATTAGAATTGATCTGTTTAGCATATAAAACATGGAACAATTGTAATATTTAACTCTTTTATATATTTGAGTTATGTTCTCTTTTAGCATGTTTACATCCATGAATAATTCTTTTATTCTAAATGTCCGTAGTCGGTCATATTTGTGGGAACAAATATGAATGTAAGACTATTATGAACTTGGATTGGTGGATATTCATAAGGCATGAATATAGAGCAATTGGTTGCTGCCAAGGTTCATAGATATTCGTGGGATACGAATATTGGACTGACCCGCGTCTCAAATCTTACTACATGGAATCTTATTGATTGATCATAAGTAAATTTGAGTAAAGGCGAATATCATTTGGTATCCTCTGACCTGAGATACATATTGGGTTTTGATATTCACCAAGTGTTATACCTTGAGCTAGTTCTTCGCTGATATGAAATAATGGTCAGTACGTAAGGCTATGTTCATGTATGACATAAGGTGATTGTGAGAAACGTATGTAGTCAAGATGGGATTTGTTCCTCTTATTCGTTGAGAGTATGATGTCTAAGGCCTGATTAAGTTAAATCAACAAGGAATGATCATTCTGTGTCCTTGGATTTAACATGACATCTGTAACAAAAGGATAAATGATTGATTCACCTAAATCATTTCAAGTTTGGAACTTGAAGGGGATGATGTTATTGAATGGCTTATAGTCATGCGTATTAAGGGTAGTAAACCGTTGTTAGGCGGTATTTACTGCTTGCATCAATCTTCTATGTATCTTGTGCAAGTGGGAGATTGTTGGATTCTTTATGCCAAAGACACATAGAACATTGATGTGGTTAGTACGTTATGATCCAAGTCGGGTCATACCCAATAACAAGCTTAGCAAACACCAATTAATATTTAATTGATGATATGATCATGCAATTAAATAAATACACCAATTTAGAAAATGGGTTTTCTAAATAAGTTGCATATGAGATTGAACAACTTATATGGATATTTTGTTCATGAATATTATTTGTAATGTTGTTTAATTTAGTTAAATAACATCAAATAATAAAAGTGTGTGTATGTTATATAATTAAAAGGTTAATTATATATATGTATCTTTATTAATCTTTAGTTTGACAAAAGATTAATATACAAGGACCATTTTGGGAAAATCAAAAAGAAGAACAACCCTAATAAGGGTTTCGGCCGCCCCCTTCTTGGCAGCCATCCCCTTTGTTTTGTTTTTGGTTTTCTCTTGGGTTTTGCTCTCCTAGAACATACACATCCTATTTTTCAGATCTCTCTCACTCTCTTATATGCAAAAGGGTCACAAGAACATGATCTTTCTTTTGGAAGAAAGATATCATGGCTGGAACAAAGTTCTAACATCCTTGTTGATGTTCACGGCTGGAATAGAGGTTCCAGCAGCCTTCTTGATCCGATTTGGTGTTCAAATCCTAGCAAAGATGGTGTTTTCTTAGAGGCTTGTGGGTATGGACACTTGAGGACATCTACCTTGGTGTTTTGGCCATTCAAGAGCAGCCTTTTCTTCACCCAAATCACGTTTTTAGCAGCCCTTATGGAAGGTGTTTCATTCACATTTTCAGCAGCCTACAAAGGTAGTTTGTTGATGTTGTTTTGGTTGTTTCCTTCTCTTGATAGCTGGTTCAAACACATATGAATGATCCTTATGTTTTGGGTTTGTTGAAACAAAGTTATGAACTTTTAATTTTCTGATTACAACATGATATTAATCTATTATTCCGCTGCGTTTTCTCAGTTTAAATGGTTAAACTAGTTTGTTAAAGGTCCAATAAACCCAACACAAACACCACTCGTATTCATTCAATAAGAACCGAGAATAAAATTATAATGGTCAGTAAATTCAAACTAAACAACCACAAAGGGAAGATAGTATCTACATTCAAATAGAGAAAAAAACCGAACATGAAAATAAACAAATCACCTTGAAAATCGACCCACTACTACACAAAATGCATACAGAACACTCCACGACCATCTTCGAATATTCTTGCTCACAAATCATTTAAATTCAATCCAAATGACAAGTCTCCACCCACTGAATCCATTTTTAAGCCCTAGACCATGGATACGAGTTTTAACTGATCAAACACCACTGTATTCATTCAATAAGAACCGAGAATAAAATTATAGTTAATAAATGAAAGTAATCATATGTCAAACATGAAACACAATATGTGATTGATGAAAGGAAGTTAAATCAAGGTAACACAACAAGTGGATAACATTAATTCTTACTTCTATCGAAATTGGGTGCTTATAGAACTTTGCATTAAAGTACTCTCGAAAGGTTAATAAAAAACATAAAAAAGGAACTAGTTATACAATGATTTTAACCAACAAGAGTTCTCGCATGGATTGTTTTCGCTATCCATAACAACCATTCATAGTATGCCAATTCCATTCTCAAGCCTTCTTAACACCCTTATAAACTAATCTAATCAAATTCGATTATAATGATCAGTAAATTCAAACTAAACAACCACAAAGGGAAGATAGTATTTACTTTCAAGTAGAAACAAAAACCTATCATGAAAATAAATTAAACACCTTTAAAATCAATCCACTACTACACAAAATGCATACGCAACACTCCACGACCATCTTCGAACACTCTTGCTCACAAATCCTTTAAATTCAATCCAAATGACATCTCTCCACCCACTGAAAAACATTTTAAGCTCTAGACAATGGATACGAGTTTTAACTGATCAAAAACCACTCGTATTCAATCAATAAGAAACGAGAATAAAATTATAGTTACTAAATGAAAGTAATCATATGTCAAACATGAAACACAATATGTGATTGATGAAAGGAAGTTAAATCAAGGTAATACAACAAGTGGATAACATTAATTCTTACTTCTATCGAAATTGGGTGCTTATAGAACTTTGCATTAAAGTATTCTTGAAAGGTTAATAATACATAAAAAAGGAACTAGTTATACAATAATTTTAACCAACAAGAGTTCTCGCATGGATTGTTTTCGCTATCCATAACAACCATTCATAGTATGCCAATCCATTCTCAAGCCTTCTTAACACCCATATAAACTAATCTAATCAAATTCGATTATAATGATCAGTAAATTGAAACTAAACAAACGCAAAGCGAAGATAGTATCTACTTTCAAATAGAAGCTAAAACCTTTCATGAAAATATACAATCACCTTTAAAATCAATCCACTACTACACAAAATGCATACGCAACACTCCACGACTATCTTCGAACACTCTTGCTCACAAATCCTTTAAATTCAATCCAAATGACAACTCTCCACCCATTGAATACATCTTTAAGCACTAGACAATGGATACAAGTTTTAATTGATCAAAAACCACTCGTATTCAATCAATAAGAAACGAGAATAAAATTATAGTTACTAAATGAAAGTAATCATATATCAAACACGAAACACAATATGTGATTGATGAAAGGAAGTTAAATCAAGGTAACACGACCAAGTGGATAACATTATTCTTATTTCAATCAAAATTGGGTGCTTATAGAATTTTGCATTAAAGTATTCTCGAAAGGTTAATAAAGTACATAAAAAGAGGAACTAGTTATAAGATGATTTTAAACAACAAGAGTTCTCGCATGGATAGTTTTCTCTATCCATAACAACCATTCATAATATGCCAATTCCATTCTCAAGCCTTCTTAACACCCTTATAAACTAATCTAATCAAATTCGATTATAATGATCAGTAAATTCAAACTAAACAACCACAAAGGGAAGAGAGTATCTACATTCAAATATAGACCAAAACTGAACATGAAAATAAACAAATCACCTTGAAAATCAATCCACTACTACACAAAATGCATATGCAACACTCCACGGCCATCTTCTAACACCCTTGCTCAAAAATCCTCTAAATTCAATCCAAATGACAACTCTCCACACACTGAATCCATTATTAAGCACTAGACCACAGATACGAGTTTTAACTGATCAAACACCACTCGTATTTATTCAATAAGAACCGAGAATAAAATTATAATGGTCAGTAAATTCAAACTAAACAACCACAAAGGGAAGATTGTATCTACATTCAAATAGAGAAAAAAACCAAACATGAAAATAAACAAATCACCTTGAAAATCGACCCACTACTACACAAAATGCATACGCAACACTCCACGACCATCTTCGAATATTCTTGCTCACAAATCATTTAAATTCAATCCAAATGACAAGTCTCCACCCACTGAATCCATTTTTAAGCCCTAGACCATGGATACGAGTTTTAACTGATCAAACACCACTTGTATTCATTCAATAAGAACCGAGAATAAAATTATAGTTAATAAATGAAAGTAATCATATGGTAAACATGAAACACAATATGTGATTGATGAAAGGAAGTTAAATCAAGGTGACACAACAAGTGGATAACATTAATTCTTACTTCTATCGAAATTGGGTGCTTACAGAACTTTGCGTTAAAGTATTCTCGAAAGGTTAATAAAATACATAAAAAAGGAACTAGTTATACAATGATTTTAACCAACAAGAGTTCTCGCATGGATTGTTTTCGCTATCCATAACAACCATTCATAGTATGCCAATTCCATTCTCAAGCCTTCTTAACACCCTTATAAACTAATCAAATCAAATTCGATTATAATGATCAGTAAATTCAAACTAAACAACCACAAAGGGAAGATAGTATCTACTTTCAAATAGAAACCAAAACCTATCATGAAAATAAACTAAACACCTTTAAAATCAATCCACTACTACACAAAAAGCATACGCAACACTCCACGGCCATCTTCGAACACGCTTGCTCACAAAACCTCAAAATTCAATCCAAATAACAATTCTCCACCCGCTGAATCCATTATTAAGCACTAGACCATGGATACGAGTTTTAACTGATTAAAAACCACTCGTATTCATTCAGTAAGAACCGAGAATCAAATTATAGTTACGAGATGAAAGTAATCATATGTCAAACATGAAACATAATATGTGATTGATGAAAGGAAGTTAAATCAAGGTAACACGACCAAGTGGATAACATTTATTGTTACTTCAATTGAAATTGGGTGCTTATAGAACTTTGTATTAGAGTATTCTCAGAAGGTTAATAAAATATATAAAAAAGGAACTAGTTATACAATGATTTTAAACAACAATAGTTCTGGCATGGGTAGTTTTCACTATCCATAACAACCATTCATAATATGCCAATTTCATTTTCAAGCCTTCTTAACACCCTTATTGTAACACCCGAAAATTTTCTTTGAAGCTGACAAAAGAAGAAAAGAAATAAAGTCCAAAGTCGAGGGAATAAACTTGCCAAAACGAGAAGAAACTTCGATGAGTGGGAGTATAAAAGGGGGAGGGTAGCCCACACCCTCCCCATTCTTGCAAAACTCAGCCAAAGAAGAGAGAAAATGAGAAAAAGAGGAGAAAAGCTTAATTCGGGTGGATTTGAGCGTGAAAATCGAAGTGTAGCGGGTCAAATCGAAGCTCTACTCGACGAGATCGTTTGTGTGAGTTCTAGAACCCCTCTTTTTCACGTTTTTGAATGATTTGAGGGCTGGAACACATCTGAAAACCCTTTTTTGAGTATTTGGGTGTAAACATGTATGTATGTATGTATATGTGTATGATTCGTTTGGGGCTTGATTTCGGGTTTCGTTGTGCTTGAATGATGTCGTGGTATGCTTCCCTAAGGTTTAGAATGGTTGATTTGAGCTTAAAAGAGGTTTGGAAGAGTTTGGAGGCCGAAAATGGCCGCTGCAGTTCGGGATGAACTGCATTTTGCGCCCGGCTAGGGCTATGGGAATGGAGGCCCATGCGTCCGAATTGCATGCGACTGGGTCCATACGCACGAAAAGAGTGCGACTGAGGTTCATTCGTATGTGAGTAGTGCGACTGAGGGCCATGCGGATGAAGGTCATGCGACTGAAGAAAATGCGGATGAAGGTCATGCGACTGAATGAAATGCGGATGAAGGTCACGCGACTGAAGGTCATGCGACTGGAGTCCATACGCCTGTGAGTCGTGCGATTGAGGTTCATACGCACGAAAGGTGTGCGACTGAGGGCCATTCGCATGAAGGTCATGCGATTGAGGTCCATACGCCCGGATGTCATGCGACTGAGGTTCATTCGCATGGGAAGCATGCGATTGGAGGCTATGTGACTGGAGGTCCATTCGCCTGAGTGTTCTCATACGCATGAGAGACCATGCGACCGAATGGGGTCCATACGCCCGAATGACCATAGTATAGGGAAGTGCGGACGTAGGCTCGGACCTTTGGGGTTGTAAATGATGTGATGGGCATGGATGATGTAAGATGATTTATGATGATGAGCTGATGATGATGATGATGCGATGTATGATGATGTGTGATGCCGTATGGTTTTATATGATGTGATACGCGTGATTCGTGTGATGTTTGATGTCGTGTGATTGTGCTTGATGTATGTTATGTATGTATGATGTTGTCGTGTGTGATGATGTTGTATGTTGTTATGTTGCTTATTGTTATGTGTGATTGTCTTCATGTGATTTGCGTTGAACGTTAATGAATGTAATGAAAGTATTATGTAACGTAAATTGGAAGATAATGAAAAGAGGAACTTAATGAATGAATGCAAGCGTGAACGAACAAATGAGAGTAAGGATGGCTTGCAAAAGAAGAAAGGAGGTTCAAAACTCGTTGAGAGTTGTTAGCTCAACTGTGTGTGTATTATAGCGTGCGATCTTGGCTAACTCATAAGGGGACATAGACACAGTAGGAGTTCAGTTTTGGTAAATGCTCCGATACGTGCGATGTGGTATTTACTGTGTGCTATGTAGCGTGCGATTTTGGCTACCTCATGTGGATTATGTAGCGTGCGATCTTGGCTAACCCATGAGATGGCGTGCGATTCTGGCTAAACCCCAAGAGTTCTCACACACACAGGGGGAGTCGGTCTTGGTGACCACTTCGTTGGTGCGATTTGTGCGATATGTACGATGGATATCATAAGGGACTATAGACACAGTGGGGGTTCAGTTTTGGTAACTGCTTTGATACGTGCGATGTGGTATTTACTGTGTGCTATGTAGCGTGCGATTTTGGCTACCTAATGTTTGCGATTTGTGCGATATGTACTTTGGGTACGAAGATGCGAAGGTGCGATTTGTGCGAAAAGTGCGATATGTATGAAATAAACGAACGGAAGAAAAGATGTTATAAACGAATGAAGCAAATGATAATGTACCGTGCGGTGATTAATGAATGAAGAGTGTATGAATGTAATGGAAGATAATAATTATATTATCTGTATGTACGTATGATGTGTGGTCATGTATGAAAGCATAGTATGATTTGAAAGAAAGTAAAGAATGGTTTTAACGAAAAAAAAGTATGTTTTATTTAAAACTAGAACTCACTCAGCAACGCTAACTTTGATGTGTTTCCAGTTGGCAGGTATGTTGCTGAGGATGGCACGGGGCGACTACTCAGTTCTTTTAGGATGGCATCCAATGTTATAATGCTTTTGTAATGAAATGTAAAATGATATTGTGTAATGAACGGTTGTATTATTTTGCAAAAGCATTTTGATGAAATGAAAATGTTGTTTTTAATGTTTCCGCTGCAATGTTTTTATGTAAGATGATGAAAATATATGTTTTATGTGCGATGAATGACCAGCTGTAAGCGTCCCGGGAACGGGGCCTTACAAGTTGGTATCAGAGCCAAAGTTTAAGTGAAATGGGTAAATTTTCAAAATAAACCTTAACTTAAACTGAAAATGGGACGAAATGGGAATGGATGCCAATCTGAGTAGTTGCGTGCCATCAGGTATTTTCTTAATGATAACCGGTATTATGTGCGCATGTTATGTGGTATATGTGTTGTATGTAGATTTTGATACTGATGTAGTCAGGATAGGTAATGCTCGGGGTATGAAGAGTAAAGTAAGTGGCTAATCACAAGTGGCCACTGTAATTAGGGACTTACTATAGTTGACATAAACTGAGTTGTTCCTTGAATGACCATGTTGGTGTTTGAATCTTTCAGTGTGTTAGAGAATGGCTGGTGGTAGATCTTCAAAAGCTTCTCGTGGTGGAGGTGGTGGTGGACGTGGTGCTGAACCGCGGGTCACGAGAGGAAGACCTAGGACCGAAGAGGTGGCTCATGAAGAACCTGAGACCCCTCATCTGGAGGCTGGTGATGAGAGTGCGAATTTGAGGGCCTCAATGAAAGAGGCAGTTGCAGAGGAGGTTCATCAGGTCATACAGACGATCCTATCGTCTGTGGTGACCGAAGTGGTTAAGGCTGTAAAGGAAGGAGAGAGGAAAGAGAGGAACAGGTCCTCGGGAGGACGGGAGCAACTGGAGCCTGGAACGGTTCTCTCTGATGATGAAGAAAAGGAAGAAGAAGAGCCTGCGCCGGAGGCGGCACGAGTCTGTAACTATAGGGCGTTTCAACGATGCAAGCGCCCCACTTTCGATGGAAATGGCACCGCTGCTGCTGCTCACCGGTGGGTGAGAGAAATGGAAGCTGTTTTGAACATCAGCGAATGCCGGGATGATCAGAAAGTAAAGTTTGCTGCCCACTCTTTTGTGGACTCAGCTCTGTGTTGGTGGGACAATATAGTCCAGGTTGAGGGAGGCAGAGCTATCGGAAGGATGAGATGGTCAGAGTTGAAGAGGCTGGTGATTGAGGAGTTCTGTCCTCACCTTGAGATGGATAAAGTTGAGAGGGAGTTCCTGCAGCTGGAGGCGGGAACGATGACACATCAGCAATACACCGCCAAGTTCAATGAAATGGCACGGCTGGTGCCGGATCAGCTGACACCTCTATCACAAAAGATCAAGAGGTATATTCAGGGCTTGCCAACGAACATTCGTAGGCACATGATCGCTGCCCGACCGAGCACGTTTAGGTCGGCGGTTGATTTGGCGGGGAGATTATACGATGAAAGATCGGTGGTGGTGACAGAAGTTAGCAAGAAAGGAGAGAGTGATCGGGATTGGAACGGGAAGCGATTGGGACGTGGCGGAGCCACTCCAAGTAACAAAGGTGCACGGGTGGATAACTAGTGTGTGGTCACACCTGATGCGGGGTCGAAAAGGTGTGACAAGTGTGGACACAAGCACCCCGGGGAATGTAGATTGGGGACCAATGTCTGTTTCCGTTGTGGAAGGACCGGACATGTGGCGAAGAACTGCGGTATGGGGAGGTGTTATTCTTGTGGTGAGGAAGGCCACATGAGTAGGGATTGCAAGAAGCCGATGGCGGAAGGTTCGGGAGTGAAGAAGATCGGAGGAAGCTAGGACGGACCCCGATGTTGTGTCAGGTATGTTTCTAGTAAATAAATCCTTAGCCTTTGTGTTATTCGATGCTGGCTCTAGTAAAAGTTTTATTACTGTTGCTTTCTGTGCTAAATTGTATGTTAGTGGTAAGAATATAGATACGCCCTTCGATGTAGTCCTAGGAGTGTATTGTTTGGCGGACTACGAAGCGAAAATTGTGTACCGCAAAAAAAGATGATACGGTTGACAGCGCCTGACGGGATCACGGTGACGCTTTAAGGTGATCGAGTCACGACGATTCCGAAGGTGATTTCGATGGCAGTGACGGGGAAGTGCAGGAGGCGTGGACGTATTGCCTACTTGGCCGATGTAAGATATGTGGGTACACTAATATCCCAACTGTCAGATGTACTGAGACCCGAATAAAGATTATTGGTGGCCGGGTATGAAGCGTGATATGGTGGAGTACGGGAGTAAATGCCTTGCTTACAAGTGAAGGCCGAGCACCAAATGCCGTATGGGAAGTATTGAGGTGATTGGGGCTACAACTGAGAAGCTCGAAAGGATCAAAGCCTTGATGAAGGTAGCCAAAGATAGATAAGAAGTCGTGTGTGGATAAATGACGTAGACCGATTGAACTCCAGGTCGGAGACTAGAAAAGAGATAAGACAGTATTGCCCGCGATGGTTTAAGGAATAACAGGTTTCGGGGACGAAACCTATATAAGGGGGGTGGACTTGTAACACCCAGAAATTTTCTTTGAAGCCGAAGAAAGAAGAAAATGTTGGGTTTGCTAGAACATAAAACCAAGTTTAACCTCTTAAACTTTCTGAAAAACGCAGCGGATATATATATATTAAAACTTGATTATAAAGCTGAAAAATCATCTTCTAAAGGTGACATATGTATGTATAAAACAAACCCATATAACAAAGGATCATATTATGTGAATAAGCAAGCTATGAACACATAAAACGAGCATTATGGACAGCCATAAAGAGGCTGCCATAATCTACCTTTCTGCAGCTCAAAAGGGTTCGAGATCCTTGAAGATGATGATGATATGAGTTGCCATAATCTACCTTTCTGCAGCTCAAAAGCTCTTGCTAAAGGGAGTATAATTGGTAACCCTACGGCTGACTTGTTTGTTAAGACTCTAGAGGAACATAAGGCTAATTGGATGGTACGTCCGGTTACAACGGCTGAGATTAAGAAGGTGTTCTTTAGCATGGGGAATGACAAAGCTCCCGGTCCGGATGGATACACGGCTGCATTTTTTAAGGGAGCTTGGAATATTATAGGTATGGATGTGGTTAATGCGGTTAAAGAATTCTTTGTTACGGGGAGATTACTCCAAGAAATCAACCATACTCTTATAGCCTTGATCCCAAAGGTAGCCACTCCATCTTCAATCCTTGATTATCGGCCTATATCGTGTTGTAATGTGTTACTTAAGGGTATTACCAAAGTGATTGATGATAGGATTAAGGGTGAACTAGACTCCATTGTCTCTATCAACCAATCGGCATTTATCCCGGGGAGAAGAATTTCGGATAATATCATGCTAGCTCAAGAGTTGCTTTTTAATTATCACCGTCATAAAAGCCCGCCTAGATGTGCTTTTAAAATTGATATCCAAAAAGCTTATGACACGGTTGATTGGGATTTTTTGCAACGGGTTCTTCTTGGGTTTGGGTTTCATCAAAGGATGGTTAAGTGGATCATGTTGTGTGTATCCACGGCTTCGTTCTCCATATGCATAAACGGTAATGTTCATGGATACATTAAAGGTAAAAGGGGTCTTCGACAAGGTGACCCCTTGTCCCCTTATATCTTTACTTTAGTCATGGAGGTTCTAACTTTGATTATCCAAAAGGAGTGTGACATAGCACCTCGGTTTCGGTTCCATCATTTATGTGATAGGTTACGTATTGTTAACCTATGCTTTGCCGATGACCTTTTTCTATTTTCTAGCGGGGAGGAGAACTCTATCAAGGTTGTGTTGAAAGCTCTTAATAAATTTTCTCAAATATCAGGGCTGATTCCAAGTGCAAGGAAATCAACGGTATTCTTTTGTAATGTTACAAATCGGGTTAAAGAGTGGTTGATGAATGAAGTGGAGTTTGAGGAGGGTTCCCTGCCTGTTCGATATCTTGGTGTTCCTTTAACCTCCTCAAGGCTTATTTATAGAGATTGTGCTAGTCTTATTGAAAGATTGGATAAACGGATTATGAGTTGGAAAAACAAATTCTTATCTTTTGCGGGTCGGCTTCAATTAGTAAAATCCGTTTTATCTTCTATGCATATATATTGGGCCTCGGTTTTTATCATTCCTAAAAGAGTTATCCATGATGTTGAAGCTAAGATGAGGAATTTCTAATGGGCGCAATATGCTACAACTCATTCTAGGAGTAAAGTTTCTTGGGATGTTGTTTGCACTCCTAAGCATGAAGGAGGGTTGGGGATCCGGAGGCTGACTGATGCTAATATAGCTCTTATGGTCAGCCATGTTTGGAGTATTTTAACTAAGCGTCGATCGTTATGGGTGGATTGGATTTATGCTCATCGGTTTAATGATAATTGTTTATGGGCTCATCGTCCCTCATTAAATTCTTGCTGGAGTTGGAGGCTTCTAGTTGGAGTTAGTGGTCTTATTAGAGATTTTGTGTGGTCGAGGATAGGGAATGGTAACAATACTTATGCTTGGTACGACACTTGGTTTCAAGGAGGTCCGGTTATAAGTCTTCTAACATCTCGACAGATTACAAATAAGGGTTATAACCTGAATGATAAAGTCAGCGTTCTAATTAACAACAATCAATGGAACATCCCTCCAAGATGGCGTGAAGTCTCCCCTAACATTAACCAGATTGATACGGTTAGGATTTCAGCCTATGAAGAAGATAAGTGTCTATGGAAAATGGAGAATAAACTTGTGGGTTTCTCATCAAAGAGTGTTTGGGAATCTATCTGTCATAGAAACCACCGAGTCAATTGGTATAGCGCAGTGTGGTTTGCTCAAGGTATCCCGAAGCATGCGTTTATCATGTGGCTTATTGTTTGTAGGAAGCTTTGGACTCAAGATAGGATGGTTCGTATTCATCAAACAAAGGGTAACATGAATCTGGTTTGTTGCGTTTTATGTTATCAGAACATGGATTCTCATGCACACCTTTTCTTTAATTGTGCTTATGCGAGAGATGTTTGGAGTAAGGTTCGAACAAAAACAAGGATGGGCATGGTGGATCAATGGCATGATATTTTAGATTGGTTGATAAACAAGGAGAAAGGAAACGGGATTGAATGCTTTGTCAATAAGCAATTAGTTTCATCCACGGCTTACTTTATATGGCAAGAAAGAAATGCGCGTTTATTCAAGAATCAGACTCGACCACCGGATGTGTTAGTCAAGACTATCTTGCAAACGGTGAAATATAAAGTAATGGGCTTAAGGAATAAAGATAACAACGGATTGGACGCTATGGCGTCCCGTTTGGATTGGTGTGCACGAGAATCCCCCCAAAGGGGCGTCGGCTAGTAGTTAGTTAACTCTTTTGTAACCTTAATTAGAGGTTGTGTTTCCGTTGGCTGTTTGAATTTGTTTGTTTGGTTATTCTTTATCTTTAGATGGGGCGTGTCTCACTAAAGAAACTAGTGAAGAGTCACTTCACTACTTGTACCTTTAATTTGTGTTAATGATAGAATCACCGGGGTAACCCTTTACCCAAAAAAATAATGTGTGAGAGAAAGAGAGAGTTTTTGTGTTATGATGAAAGAGTGTTATAGTTAATAATGTCTTGCATAAAAACAAGACTAAAATGATGTTCCCCATGCCCATTTTGGGCGGCCAAAATTTGAAGACCAAAAGGTCTTCCCACCTTTTTTTTATCTTACCTTTTATTATTTATAACACTCTTTCAATAAACAACTTATAAAATTAAAACTTAGTTTAATTTCATAACATAACACTCTTTTATATTTCATTATTTAACCAACTTAAATAATGAAACATAAAATTATCTCATGATCATATTATCCACATAATAACGTTCAATCACAAAAGCAATATTTAGAAAACCAATTTTCTAAATAGGTGTCAAACATTTATTGTATGATCTTATCAAAAAATAAGTGTTTGTTAGTGTTTGTATAGCCTGTTATTGGGTATGACCTGACTTGGATCATAACGTACTAACCACAATCTTGTATGTGTCTTGGGCATATAAGATCCAACAATCTCCCACTTGCACAAGATTCATAGAAGATTGATGCAAGCAGTAAATACCGCCTAGCAATGGTTTACTACCCTTAACACGTATGACTAAGTGCCATTCAATAACATCATCCCCTTTAAGTACCATACTTGAAATGTTTTAGGTGAATCAATCATCTATCCTTGTGTCACATATGTCATGTTAAATCCTAGAGACATGGATTGATCATTCTCATTGATTTAACTTTATCAGGCCTTAGACATCTTACTCTCAACGAATAAGAGGGACAAATCCCTTCTTGACTACATACGTCTCTCACAATTACCTTATATCATACCTGAACTCAGACTTATGTACTGCCATATTTCAGAATAGCGAAGAACTGAGTCAAAGTATAATATTTGGTAAATATCAAGACCCAATATGTATCTCAGGTCAGAGGATACCAAATGATGTTCGCCTTTACTCAAAATTACTTATGATCAATTAGAAAGATTCCATGTAGTAATATTTGAGATGCAGGTCAGTCCAATATTTGCATCCCACAAATATCTATGAACGTTGGTAGCAACCTATTGCTCTATATTCATCCTTATGAATATCTACCAATCCAAATTCATAATAATCTTACCCTCATACTTGTTCCCACAAGTCTGAACGACTACGGACATTTAGAGCAAACATTTTACTCATGTAAACATGCTAAATTGGAATATTAATTGAAACATTATAACCAAATAATTTTATTCAAATAATAAAAGGTTCCACATATCCAAATACAAAATTACAGATCAAATCTAATCACTAGAATATCGAAGTCCCATGGCACAAGTATGACCTTCATGCTTTGCCTTTTCAAGGAGCTTCGTGAGAGGATCCGCAATGTTTTGATCCGTGTGAACTTTGCGAATACATATCTTTCCTTTTTCAACTTCATCTCGTATGTAGTTGAATCTCCGCTCAATGTGCCTAGTCTTTTGATGAGCACGAGGTTCCTTAGTTTGAGCAATCGCACCCTCGTTATCACAAAAGATCTCTAGGGGGTCCTGAATGGAAGGGACAACCCCTAGATCGGCAATGAATTTCTTCAACCATGCAGCTTCTTGAGCTGCCAATGAGGCGGCGACGTATTCTGATTCTGTAGTTGATAGAGCCACCACATCCTGTTTGGAGCTCTTCCAAGAGACCGCTCCTCCATTCAGAATGAAAATATATCCCGATTGTGACCGTGAATCATCACGATCGGTTTGGAAACTCGCATCCGTGTAACCTTTTACAACGAGTTCCTCATCACCAGATCCATAGATTAGGAACATATCTTTTGTCCTCCTTAGGTACTTAAGTATGTTCTTAACAACCATCCAATGACTGTTTCCAGGATTTTGCTAGTATCGGCTTGTCATGCTTAAGGCGCATGACACGTCCGGTCGAGTGCATATCATTGCATACATGATGGATCCAATAGCAGATGCGTATGGGATTTCCTTCATTTTATCTTGCTCATCCTTTGAGCTAGGACATTGAGTCGTACTCAATATCGTTCCTCTTTGAATAGGTACCGTACCTTTCTTAGAGTTCTCCATCTTGAACATTTTCAAGATTTTATCAATGTATGCACTTTGATTTAAACCAATCAACCGCCTTGATCTATCCCTATAGATCTTTATTCCCAGAATATAGGCGGCTTCACCAAGATCCTTGATTGATAATCAACTTCCAAGCCAGGTTTTAACACCTTCCAAGGTTGGAATGTCATTTCCAAATAGTAGTATGTCATCAACATATAATACTAGGAAAGTGATGATGCTCCCACTAGCTTTCTTATATACACAAGCTTCATCAGCATTCTTGATGAATCCGAATTTAATAATTTCTTCATCAAAACGGTGATTCCAACTTCTCGATGCTTGTTTCAATCCATAGATTGATTTCTTTAACTTGCATACTTTATTAGGATGTTTTGGATCGACAAAACCTTCAGGCTGAACCATTTAGGAAAGCGTTTTTGACCTCCATTTGCCAAATCTCATAATCATAATGAGCAGCTATGGCAAACAATATCCTTATAGACTTTAGCATCGCAACAGGTGAGAAGGTTTCATCATATTCAACTCCTTGAGTTTGAGTGAAACCTTTTGCTACAAGTCTAGCTTTGTAAGTATCCAAGTTTCCATGCATATCGGTTTTCTTCTTGAAAACCCACTTACTTCCAACTACTTTGGAGTTAAGAGGTGGTACAACCAAGTCCCATACTTGATTGTCATACATGGATTTCATCTCAACGTTCATGGCTTCAAGCCATTTGTCACAATCCAAATTGGACATTGCATCATGATAGGTGGTTGGTTCATCGGAATCTACCACATAGCATCCATCAACGAAAAATCCATATCTTTCAGGTGGATTACTAATTCTACCAGATCTACGAACGTTTTGTGTATATTGATCAACCACTTGATCATCCTCAACATCCTCATGCTGAGTGCTAGTTTCAACCAAACGTGCATCGGGTTGTGGTTCTTGATCCTTCTCAAGATCCACTGTTCTACTGCTAGTTTCTTCCATAAGAAACTTTGCTTCTAAGAACTCACCCTTTCTGGCAACAAACACCTTTTGTTCCAGTGGATCATAGAAATAATATCCCATAGAATCTCTAGGATATCCAACAAAGATACACTTGGTGGATCGGACTTCCAATTTGTTTGGGGTGGGAGTCTTAACATAAGCCTCACAACCCCAGACCCTTAAGTATGATAGGGATGGAACTCTTCCATGCCATATCTCAAAAGGTGTCCTTTCCACCTTTTTGGTTGGGGCCATATTTAGAATACGGGCCGCGAAGAGCAAAGCGAAACCCCAAAATGATAGAGGTAATGTGCTTCTAGCCATCATAGATGGACCATATCCAATAAGGTTCGATTCCTCCTCTCAGACACACCATTATGTTGTGGTGTTCCAGGTGGAGTGAGTTGTGAGACAATCCCACAACTCCTAAGATGATCTTGAAAAGCATCACTTAGGTATTCACCTCCTCTATTGGTGCGGAGAACTTTAATCGACTTGTTGAGTTGATTTTGTACTTCATTTTGAAAGATCTTGAACATTTCAAAAGCTTCATCTTTGTGTCTTAATAGGTACACATACCCATAGCGACTATAATCATCGGTAAAGGTAATGAAGTATCTTTCACCATTCCTTGTCATTGGCTTAAAAGGACCACATACATCCGAATGTATGATTCCTAATAAATCTTTTACCCTTTCGTTAGTCCCACTAAAGGGTGCCTTAGTCATTTTACCTTGTAAACAAGACTCACACACATCAAATGAATCACATTCACTTGTTTTTAAAAGACCATTCTTTTGTAGTGTTTGAATTCTTTTCTTGTTTATATGACCAAGACGACAATGCCAAAGATAGGTATCACTCAAATCCAACTTGAGTTTCTTGGTGCTAGTTTGGTACAATGAACTATTTAAAGTATTTTCATGAACCAATTCATAAATACCATTAATGGGAATAGCTTTAAAGTAGAACATATCATTTAAAGAAACATGAATATCATTTTCAACAAATGATAATACATATCCAAATTGTTTTAATAGGGCTACAGAAATAATATTCCTAGTCAAACTAGGAGCATACAAAACATTGTTCAAAATTACTTCCAAACCATTTGGAAGTTTCAAGATGTAGTCACCACGGGCTTCAACTTGAACTTTAGCCCCATTGCCCATGTAGAGGCTAACATCCCCTTTGTTGAAGTTGCTACTTCTTTTGAACCCCTGCAACAAATTGCAAATGTGAGTTCCACATCCGGTATCTAATACCCATGTGTTAGAAGATGTCATGCTTAAATCAATATGGATCATGTATATTGTACCTGAGGTTTGCCCGGCATCCCTCTTTGCTTTCAACTCTTGGAGATGAACGGGACAATTCCTTGCCCAATGTCCAATCTCCCCACACTTAAAGCATGGGTCATTGGAAGCAACCTTTTGCTTCTTCTCCGGTGCTTTGGGTGGCACCCTTGCCACCCCTTTCCCTTTTCCCCATACGGGTCCCTTACCCTTGGCAACCTTTGCCTTGGGTGTGGGATGAGGCCTTTTCTTGTTCCCACCTTCATTGATGGTGAGAACGGGTAAAACCCTTTTACCCATGGCCGCCTCGGCCGTTTTGAGCATTGAGTGAAGCTCACCAATGCTTTTGTCCCAAGCATTCATGTTGTAGTTCAACACAAATGTCTCGAACTTCTTGGTAAGGCCATTGAGGATCAAATCCGTGGCCAATTCCTTCGAGACAGGACAATTAAGCCTTTCAAGACGGTCAATGTGGCTTTTCATCTTAAGTACATAAGATGAAACTGATTGGTTGTCGTCCATACGACATGCGTGGAGTGCTCGAACCGTTTCGAAGCGCTCAACCCTCGCTTGCTGTTGGAACGTTTCCTTCAGCTGGGTTATCATGTCATAAGCTCCGTGATGTTCATACTCCTTTTGGAGATCCGGAGTCATGCTCGCTAGCATGAGACAAGACACTTGGACAGAGTCTTCAGTGTACTTCAGCCAATCATTAAAGGCCTCCTCATCATCCTCAGCAGGTTGATCGGGGATAGGGTCGTCTAAAACGTATGATCGTTTTTCTTGCTTGAGAACGATTCTCAAGTTTCGATACCAATCTATAAAATTGTTATGATTTAGACGTTCCTTTTGGAGAATCGCTCATAAAGATTGGGCAGACGCGGATGAGTTATCATGATTATCATTATTGGAGGCCATCTACAAATTTAACAAAGATCTATTTTAGTATTTTTGATATTGTTATTTTTTTTAATAATTAATACCTTTTAAGGTCATTTCATATTAAAATCTAGAACCCAACATTACATTTAAATTGTGGTTAGGTGACCTTTATCCCACGATTTAAATTAATAAGGTGGTCAACGATTGACGATTGCAACCATTTGCAACTTCTAGAGATATGGGATCGACTTGAAACATCATATGTAAAGTCGGCATGTTAATCCCATCAACACCATTTGGAAACCACATCGTAGGTGATCCATTTGACATGGTTTGCAAATCAAGACACCCTACTTACATCCACGTGTGAGTTTGCCAAAATAAGTGGTTAGGTGACCTTTATCCCACAAATAAGGCATTCTCACCTCAAATCACAAGTTCCCTCAAAATGGTTAGGTGACCTTTATCCCATTAAGAGTTCCCAAGTGACTCAAGTGTTGTGTAAAAGGACGGTGTTGATGTCGTTTTAAAATATTAGAGATTTCATAATTTAAGTTTTAGAAAACTCCATGTACTTGTATTTGCATGCTTTCAAAATACAAGATACCCTATGGTCCTTTGATTAAAACCCATTTTAATCTTTAAATCATTAAATCATTTTAATAACCTTTTATTACCTTTTAATGATTAAGAACCATTTCATTAGATTGTTAAGTTTATAGAAAGGTTTGTTAAAGCAAATATCACATACATGCCATCAACCACAATAATATAAACAAAACAACATAGCATATGTGCATAACCATAGCATCTAAAGTGGTCCACACTTGTTTGCCATCACAAGTGTGGTCCAAAGGCATTCCTAAGGGTCATAACAAAAACACATAGAAAGCTTCCAAAAGCCTCCCACTTGAAACCGCATCCAAAATGCTCCATGATTCTCCTTTGTGCTTCCAATGCATATGTCTTCATATTACAAGATATAAAGTCCTAATACAAGATATCTAGTAAAATGAAAATGCACCTAATCTATTTATTACAACCCAATAATAAATAAATTACATTTTAAACAAAGCACAAATGAATAAAATTACAACCCCATTGAATAAACAAAAACAACCATTGCAATCATCCAAACAACACAAGGCCAAAGGCTAGGTTATGCACCAATATTAACATTCATCATATCATCCAAAATAACAATGAATCCCCTCTAAAACCCATGAAATTTCAGCCAACATAAACTGAAATTTCGGGTTTTAAACATTGTCCAAACAACATACATATCAATATACATATCTTTCAAGGTTTAATCACAAGCAAGTGTAATATAACCTTGAAAGTTTGGGGATTCAACATACAAGAATAATGCAGCCCTTAAAAGGGTTATAAAGTCCCATAAAAACGATTTTTAAAGGACAAGAACAAGCAAGCTATCCATATAACCGGCTCTTGATGCCATTGTTGGGTTTGCTAGAACATAAAACTGAAAAATGCAGCGGATATATATATTAAAACTTGATTATAAAGCTGAAAAATCATCTTCTAAAAGTGACATATGTATGTATAAAACAAACCCATATAACAAAGGATCATAAATAAGCAAGCTATGAACACATAAAACGAGCATTATGGAAAGCCATAAAGAGGCTGCCATAATCTACCTTTCTGCAGCTCAAAAGGGTTCGAGATCCTTGAAGATGATGATGATATGAGCAGCAATCCTTCAAGGTGGAGGACCTCAAATCGTGATACCCACAAGCCTTCCAAACACTTACTTGCTAGGGAGTGTTACACCAAGCTTTGTCTTACTTCTTGAATCCGAAATTCAGCCAATAAACTCTTGAAAATCAGCCAAAGAATTCGAAATCTTGAGAGAAGAAAGAAGAGAAAAGCTCTTGCTAATGTGTGAGAGAAAGAGAGAGTTTTTGTGTTATGATGAAAGAGTGTTATAGTTAATAATGTCTTGCATAAAAACAAGACTAAAATGTTGTTCCCCATGCCCATTTTGGGCGGCCAAAATTTGAAGACCAAAAGGTCTTCCCACCTTTTTTTTATCTTATCTTTTATTATTTATAACACTCTTTCAATAAACAACTTATAAAATTAAAACTTAGTTTAATTTCATAACATAACACTCTTTTATATTTCATTATTTAACCAACTTAAATAATGAAACATAAAATTATCTCATGAACATATTATCCACATAATAACGTTCAATCACAAAAGCAATATTTAGAAAACCAATTTTCTAAATAGGTGTCAAATATTTATTGTATGATCTTATCAAAAATAAGTGTTTGTTAGTGTTTGTATAGCCTGTTATTTGGTATGACCTGACTTGGATCATAACGTACTAACCACATCAATCTTGTATGTGTCTTGGGCATATAAGATCCAACAGAAAAGAAATAAAGTCCAAAGTCGAGGGACCAAACTTGCCAAAAAGAACGAAAGGAGTGCGACTGAGGTTCATTCGTATGTGAGTAGTGCGACTGAGAGCCATGCGGATGAAGGTCATGCGACTGAAGGAAATGCGGATGAAGGTCATGCGACTGAATGAAATGCGGATGAAGGTCACGCGACTGAAGGTCATGCGACTGGAGTCCATAGGCCTGTGAGTCGTGCGATTGAGGTTCATACGTACGAAAGGTGTGTGACTGAGGGCCATTTGCATGAAGGTCATGTGATTAAGGTCCATACGCCCGGATGTCATGCGACTAAGGTTCATTCGCATGGGAAGCATGCGATTGGAGGCTATGCGACTGGAGGTCCATTCGCCTGAGTGTTCTCATACGCATGAGAGACCATGCAACCGAATAGGGTCCATACGCTCAAATGACCATATTATAGGGAAGTGCGGACGTAGGCTCGGACCTTTGGGGTTGTAAATGATGTGATGGGCATGGATGATGTAAGATGATTTATGATGATGAGCTGATGATGATGATGATGTGATGCATGATGATGTGTGATGCCGTATGGTTTTATATAATGTGATGCGCGTGATTCGTGTGATGTTTGATGTCGTGTGATTGTGCTTGATGTATGTTATGTATGTATGATGTTATCGTGTGTGATGATGTTGTATGTTGTTATGTTTCTTATTGTTATGTGTGATTGTCTTCCTGTGATTTGCGTTGAACGTTAATGAATGTAATAAAAGTATTATGTAACGCAAAGTGGAAGATAATGAAAAGAGGAACTTAATGAATGAATGCAAGCGTAAACGAACAAATGAGAGTAAGGATGGCTTGCAAAAGAAGAAAGGAGGTTCACGACTCGTTGAGAGTTGTTAGCTCAACTGTGTGTGTATTATAGCGTGCGATCTTGGCTAAGTCATAAGGGGACATAGACACAGTAGGGAGTTCAGTTTTGGTAACTGCTTCGATACGTTCGGTGTGGTATTTACTGTGTGCTATGTAGCGTGCGATTTTGGCTACCTCATGTGGATTATGTAGCGTGCAATCTTGGCTAACCCATGAGATGGCGTGCGATTCTGGCTAAACCCCAAGAGTTCTCACACACACAGGGGGAGTCGGTCTTGGTGACCACTCCATTGGTGTGATTTGTGCGATATGTACGAAGGATATCATAAGGGACTATAGACACAGTGGGGGTTCAGTTTTGGTAACTTCTCCGATACGTGCGATGTGGTATCTACTGTGTGCTATGTAGCGTGCGATTTTGACTACCTTATGTTTGCGATTTGTGCGATATGTACTGTGGGTACGAAGATGCGAAGGTGCGATTTGTGCGAAAAGTGTGATATGTATGAAATGAACGAACAGAAGAAAAGATGTTATAAACGAATGAAGCGAATGATAATGTACCGTGCGATGATTAATGAATGAAGAGTGTAACGAATGTAATGGAAGATAATAATTATATTATCTGTATGTACGTATGATGTGTGGTCATGTATGAAATCATAGTATGATTTGTAAGAAAGTGAAGAATGGTTTTAACGAAAAAAAAGTATGTTTTATTTAAAACTAGAACTCACTTAGCAACGCTGACTTTGATGTGTTTCCAGTTGGCATGTATGCTGTTGAGGATGGCACGGGGCGACTACTCCGTTCTTTTGGGATGGCATCCAATGTTATAATGCTTTTGTAATGAAATGTAAAATGATATTGTGTAATGAACGATTGTATTATTTTGCAAAAGCATTTTGATGAAATGAAAATGTTGTTTTTGATGTTCCTGCTGCAATGTTTTTATGTAAGATGATAAAAATATATGTTTTATGTGCGATGAATGACCAGCTATAAGCATCCCGCGAACGAGGCCTTACACTTATAAACTAATCTAATAATGTAGGATTCGATCTGCCCAAGATACATATTAAATTGATGTGGCTAGTGTGATATGATCCAAGTCGGGTCATACCCAATAACAGGCTAGACAAACACCTGCAATATTTATTTATTGATTTGATCAACTAAATAAATATCAAAACTATTTATATATTTAGAAAAATGGCTTTCTAAATGAAAAATGCTCTTGAGAAATGAATAAATAACATGGGTTTATTTATTTAGAAAGAGTACTATATATTGTTATTTAATAGGTTAAGTAACATTATTAAGTCAATGTAACATGTTTTGTCATTTGTCTAAAATACAAGTTTGTTTAAAAGGAATTAATAGAACTTGTTGTAATTAAGTTGGTTGGATGTTTTTAAAAAGGGAAGCCCCTTATTGGACCCCCACCTCTCGGCCAATATGGCTGAAAATGGACCATCACATGTTGGTGGTTTTACTTAATTAATAGACAAATGAAACATTGATGTAGTAGCTCTCCAACTTCTCAAGAACACAAAGAGTTTTCTCTCCCTTTTTCCCTGATTATTTTCGAGCAAGAGAAGGCAGAAAAAGGGTTCAAAAACTCGGCTGGAACAAGGTGTTCAAGGCTGTGAACAAGTGTTGAGGATCCTAGCTTCCAAAGGTGTTTGTTGGTGGCTTGGGGTATAGCTTTCTTGAGGTCTTCTCGCTTGAAGATTCAGCCATAAAGTTCATCCTTTGCACCTCCATAAACTCGTTTCTAGTAGCTTGGAAAGGTTATCTTCTAAACATCCTATGGTTGTCTTATTGTATGCATTTCGTATATGGATCCATGGTTTGGGTTTTGCTTATTAAAGGGTTTAAATAATCAGCATATCAACAAGTTTTAAAATTATTTATCCGCTGCGTTTTCATATAAACAAGCTTATATGGACTTTGATAAACTTGTTAAATCCCTACAATGGCATCAAGAGCCACTTATACGAATGCATACATGTATATGACATTCTAGTTCACGGTTTTGTGGTGTGTGACACCATATGGCCGAGAATTAGAGGGCTGGATTGGTTCCCTTTTTCTGATTTTAAAGATACTTTTTATATGCATATTAGGATCTTTAAAATTTGGGTCATGATTGTTTGTTTGTTTGGACCAAACCCATTAGTTCTTGGTTTATGTTGGCCAAGAATATGGTTGAAAAGGGGCTGCTAAAATCGATTGTTATGTGCATATTTGGATGTGTATATAGATGTTCATAACCTAGCCAATACCTTGTATTTGGATGTGTTTTGTGTTGTGATGTTGTATGATTATTTATTTGGGTTTGTAATCTATTTATTATTTATGATGGTTTGTAATAATAAGTAGATTAGTTGTATCTCTTTTACTAGTAAAAAATGTATTAGGATATATTTTGTAAAAGAAGTTCAAGAAGACTTTGGTTTTTGGTTTGGGCCATTTTAGGCCCAAATGGGTCTCATAGCCCAAGATTGGTTTTAAGCCCAATAACCAAAGCCCAAAGCATGAAGGCCCAAGGAAGCTAGGAGCTGAAGTTGGAGCCCAAAAGAAAGCCCAAATAAAGCAAAATGGTGACAACACAAAATGGACACTTGATGCATTAGGATGCGGGATCAAGTGGGAGCACACCATCTTAATGCCTTGTGTCATGTTTATGCTCTATTTTGACCCTCTTGGCACACTTGTTTTGGCCAACAAGTGTTGCCAAATCCATTGGCTATGGTTATGAACTTGTGATTGTTTTATTATGCATGTATGGTTGATTTACGTTCATCTTATCTTATTATGGAATTGGATAGTTAACAACTCGAAATCAACAACTCGCATAAATTTGGTTCCTTAGAAATCAATAAGTAATAAAATGGGTTTTACCTAATGAAAATTGTTTTCATAATTAATTGGGCTATTAAAAGGAATTTTGAAATAAGTTTCAAATAAACTACCATGCATTTGAATGCATACAAATGCAAGGTATGAAAATTGTTTTCCAAACTAGAATTTTGTAAAACATAAACCCCTTTTAAATCAAGTCAAACACCATCCTATTATACAACACTCGAATCATTTGAGAATTTAATGTGGGATAAAGGTCACCTAACCACATTAAAGGGAACTTATGGTTTTGAGGTGGGTTTGCCACATTTATGGGATAAAGGTCACCTAACCACTAATATTAGCAAATCCACACGTGTGTCTAAGTAGGACGACTTAATTTGGAAATCATGCATTAGGATCACCGAAGCATGACGTACAAAGGGTGTTGATGGGATAAACATGCCAAACAAACATAAGATGTTTAACCGATCCCATACACTAGAAATTGTAATAGGTTACAATTGTCAAACGTTGACTACCTTGTTAATTTAAATAAAGGGATAAAGGTCACCTAACCGATATTTAAATGTAACGTTGGATTCTAAATTTTGACTATTAATTGTCTATGAGACGAAAGGGTATTAATAATCAAAATATATTGATATTAAAAGTACTAAAATTGAATTTTGTAAAATTGTAGATGGCTAACAACAACAATGCAATCCCGACTGTCCATAACCTATCACTAAGAACCATCCTTGAAAAGGAACGTCTAAACCATGGGAACTTCATGGATTGGTACCGAAATTTGAGAATTGTTCTCAAACAAGAAAAGAAGTCCTATGTGTTAGACGATCCCATTCCCGATCAACCCGATGAAAATGACGTTGAGGCCTTTGCCGATTGGGTCAAGTACACCGAAGACTCTGTGCAAGTCTCATGTCTCATGCTAGCGAGTATGATTCCTGATTTGCAAAAGGACTTTGAGAACCACAATGCCTATGACATGATCACCCAGTTGAGGGAAATGTTCCAACAACAATCAAGGGTGGAGCGCTTCGAAACAGTTCGAGCACTCCATGCATGTCGAATGGACGAGACCCAGTCGGTATCATCTTACGTTCTCAAGATGAAGAGCCACATTGATCGCCTTGAAAGGCTTAACTGTCGTGTGTCCAATGAGTTGGCAACGGATTTGATCCTCAACTCCTTATCCAAGAAGTTTGATAGCTTCATTATGAACTATAACATGAATGGATGGGACAAGAGCATTGGTGAGCTTCATTCAATGCTCAAAACGGCCGAGGCAGGCATGGGTAGAAAGGTTCTACCGGTCCTTACGATCAATGAAGGTGGTAGTAAGAAAAGGCAACTCCACGACCCTAGGGCAAATGTTGCCAAAGGGAAGGGACACGTCAAAGGGAAGGGTAAGGGTAAAGCTAAAATAGAACCGCCCAAACCGAAAGAAAAGAAGCAAAAGGTTGCTCATGATGACCCGTGTTTTGAGTGTGGTGAAGTAGGCCATTGGAAACGCAATTGTCCGGTCTATCTCAAAGCGTTGAGATTGAAGAGGGACGCGGGGCAAACTTCAGGTACAATGTTTATGATACATGTTGAGCTAAATGTTATTTCTTCTAACACATGGGTATTAGATACTGGATGTGGAACTCATATTTGCAATTTGTTGCAGGGGTTCAAAAGAAGTGAGCATTATGCAAAAGGGGAAATAAGTCTCTTCATGGGCAATGGTGCAAAGGTTCATGTGGAAGCCCAAGGAGACTACATTTTGAAGCTTCCAAGTGGTTTGGAAGTTATTTTAAAAAATGTTTTGTATGCTCCTAGTTTAACTAGGAACATTATTTCTGTTTCCTGTTTAAGACAATATGATTATGATTTCAAGTTCGTTGACAATGATATTCATGTTTCTTTAAATCATGTGTTTTATTTTAAGGCTATACCTTGTAATGGTATTTATGAATTGGTTCATAATAACACAACATATGATAGCTCAATGTACCAAGCAACCACCAAAAGGCTCAAATTAGATTTAAATGATTCCTATCTTTGGCATTGTCGCCTTGGTCATATAAACAAGAATCGTATGCAAAAACTCCAAAAGAATGGTCTTTTAAAAACTAATGAAAATGTTTCATTTGATATATGCGAGTCTTGTTTACAAGGTAAAATGACAAAGGTCCCTTTTAGTAGGACTAATGAAAGGGCAAAGGATTTATTAGGGATTATACATTCGGATGTATGTGGACCTTTTAAACCAACAACTAGGAATGGTGAAAGATACTTCATTACTTTTACCGATGACTATAGTCGTTATGGGTATGTGTACTTGTTAAGACACAAACATGAATCTTTTGAAATGTTCAAAATCTTCAAGAATGAAGTTGAAAATCAACTCAACAAAAGGGTCAAGATTCTTCGTACAGATAGAGGAGGTGAATACCTGAATAGTGAATTTCAAGAGTATCTTAGAAGTTGTGGGATTGTCTCACAACTTACTCCACCTGGAACACCACAACATAATGGTGTGTCTGAAAGGAGGAATCGAACTCTATTGGATATGGTTCGATCTATGATGGCTAGAAGTTCACTACCTCTATCATTTTAGGGTTTCACATTGCTCTCCGCGGCCCGTATTTTAAATATGGCCCCAACCAAGAAAGTGGAAAGGACACCTTTTGAAGTATGGCATGGAAGGGTTCCATCATTATCATATTTAAAAGTTTGGGGGTGTGAGGCTTATCCTAAGCAATACGCTCAAAACAAACTAGAAGCCCGATCCACAAAGTGTATCTTCATTGGATACCCTAGAGATTGTATTGGATACTATTTCTATGATCCATCAGAGCAGAAAGTATTTATTGCTCGAAAGGCAGAGTTCTTAGAGACTAAGTTTCTTTCGGAAGAAACTAGTGGAAGAGCAGTGGAACTTGAAGAGATTCAAGATTCACAAGACGATACACAATTGGTTGAAACTAGCAATCAACATGAGGATGTTGAGAATGATCATATGGATGATCAAGATACACAAAACGTTCGCAGATCCGGTAGAACTAGTATTCCTCCTGAGAGATATGGATTTTTCATGGATGGATGCTATGTGGTAGATTCGGCAATCCATGTATGATAACCAAGTTTGGGAATTGGTTACACCACCTCTTAAGTCCAAGATAGTTGGGAGTAAGTGGGTTTTCAAGAAGAAAACCGATATGCATGGAAACTTGGATACTTATAAAGCTAGACTTGTAGCGAAAGGTTTCACTCAAACTCAAGGGGTTGATTATGATGAAACTTTCTCGCCTGTGGCAATGCTAAAGTCTATTAGGATATTGTTTGCCATAGCAGCATATTATGACTATGAGATTTGGCAAATGGATGTCAAAACTGCTTTCCTTAATGGATATCTTGAGGAAGATGTCCATATGAAACAACCTGAAGGTTTTGTCGATCCAAAACATCCTAACAAGGCAAGTTAAAACAAGAAATCAATCTATGGATTGAAACAAGCGTCAAGAAGTTGGAATCACCGTTTTGATGATGAAGTAAAGAAATTTGGCTTCATCAAAAACGCTGATGAAGCTTGTGTGTATAAGAAAGCTAGTGGGAGCATTATTACTTTCCTGGTATTATATGTCGATGACATTCTGCTATTTGGAAATGACATTCCAACCTTGGAAGGTGTAAAAACCTGGCTTGGAAGCTGCTTTTCCATTAAAGATCTTGGTGAAGCCACCTATATTTTGGGAATAAAGATCTATAGAGATAGATCAAGGCGGTTGATAGGTTTAAACCAAAGTGCATACATTGAAAAGATCTTGAAAAGGTTCAAGATGGAGAATTCTAAGAAAGGTTTGGTACCTATTCAAAAGGGGACTATATTGAGCTCATCTCAATGTCCTAGTTCAAAGGTTGAACAAGAAAGAATGAATGGAGTCCCATATGCATCTGCTATAGGATCCATCATGTATGCAATGATATGTACTAGGCCGGACGTGTCATGTGCTCTGAGCATGACAAGTAGATATCAGCAGAACCCTGGTAATAGTCATTGGATGGCTGTTAAGAGTATTTTGAAATACCTTAGGAATACTAAGGATATGTTCTTAATATATGGATCTGGTGAGGAGGAGCTCGTTGTAAAGGGTTACACGGATGCGAGTTTCCAAACTGATCGAGATGATTCTCGATCACAGTCGGGATATGTCTTCATTATGAATGGAGGAGCAGTCTCTTGGAAGAGCTCAAAGCAAGATGTGGTGGCACTGTCTACAACAGAATCAGAATACATCGCCGCTTCATTGGCAGCTCAAGAAGCTGCGTGGCTTAGGAAATTCATTGCTGATCTAGGGGTTGTTGCTACCATTCAAGACCCCCTAGAGATCTTTTGTGACAACGAGGGTGCGATTGCTCAAATCAAGGAACCTCGTGCTCATCAAAAGACTCGGCACATTGAACGGAGATTCAACTACATAAGGGATGAAGTTAAAAAGGGAAAGATATGTATTCGCAAAGTTCACACCGATCAAAACATTGCGGATCCACTCACGAAGCTCCTAGATAGGTCAAAACATGAAAGTCATACTTGTGCCTTAGGACTTCGATATTCTAGTGATTGGACTTGATCAAATTTTGTATTTGGATATTTGAACTTATGATTTTAACTTAATTATATGTTTATAATTTTCATTTGTTCATCCTTTTAGCATGTTTAAATCCGTGAATAAGCAAGTTATTCTAAACGTCCGTGGTCGATCATACTTGTGGGAACAACTATGAATGTAAGACTATAATGAAATGGATTGGTTGATATTCATAAGGTATGAATATAAAGCAAATTGTTGCTACCAAGGTTCATTGGTATCTATGGGATATAGATATTGGACAGACCCGCTCTCAATTGTCTCTGCATGGAATCTTAGTGATTAGTCATAAGAGATATTGAGTAAAGGCGAATATCATTTTATCCTCAGACCTGAGATACATATAGGGTCTTGATATTCACCAAGTATTATACTTTGACTTAGGTCTTTGCTGTTATGTAAAATTAACAGTACATAAGGCTAGGTTCAGGTATGATATAAGGTGATTGTGAGAGACATATGTAGTCAAGATGGAATTTGTTCCTCTTATTCATGAGTTAGATGTCTAAGGCCTGTTAAAGTTAAATCATTGGAGAATGACAATTCTGTGTCTCTGGAATTTAACATGACATCTGTAACAAAAGGATGGATGATTGATTCACCTAAATCATATTCAAGTAAGGTACTTGAAAAGGGATGATGTTATTGAATGGCACTTAGTCATATACATTAGGGGTAGCAAACCGTTGCTAGGCGTCATTTGCTGCTTGCATCAATCTTCTATGAATCTTGTGCAAGTGGGAGATTGTAGGATTCGATCTGCCCAAGATACATATTAAATTGATGTGGCTAGTGTGATATGATCCAAGTCGGGTCATACCCAATAACAGGCTAGACAAACACCTGCAATATTTATTATTGATTTGATCAACTAAATAAATATCAACACTATTTATATATTTAGAAAAATGGCTTTCTAAATGAAAAAATGCTCTTGAGAAATGAATAAATAACATGGGTTTATTTATTTAGAAAGAGTACTATATATTGTTATTTATAGGTTAAGTAACATTATTAAGTCAATGTAACATGTTTTGTCATTTGTCTAAAATACAAGTTTGTTTTAAAGGATTTAATAAAACTTGTTGTAATTAAGTTGGTTGGATGTTTTAAAAAGGGAGCCCCTTTGGGACCCCCACCTCTCGGCCAATATGGCTGAAAATGGACCATCACATGTTGGTGGTTTTACTTAATTAATAGACAAATGAAACATTGATGTAGTAGCTCTCCAACTTCTCAAGAACACAAAGAGTTTTCTCTCCCTTTTTCCCTGATTATTTTCGAGCAAGAGAAGGCAGAAAAAGGGTTCAAAAACTCGGCTGGAACAAGGTGTTCAAGGCTGTGAACAAGTGTTTAGGATCCTAGCTTCCAAAGTTTTGTTGGTGGCTTGGGGTATAGCTTTCTTGAGGTCTTCTCGCTTGAAGATTCAGCCATAAAGTTCATCCTTTGCACCTCCATAAACTCGTTTCTAGTAGCTTGGAAAGGTTATCTTCTAAACATCCTATGGTTGTCTTATTGTATGCATTTCGTATATGGATCCATGGTTTGGGTTTTGCTTATTAAAGGGTTTAAATAATCAGCATATCAACAAGTTTTAAAATTATTTATCCGCTGCGTTTTCATATAAACAAGCTTATATGGACTTTGATAAACTTGTTAAATCCCTACAAATAAAATCCGATTATAATGATCAGTAAATTCAAACTAAACTTCAAAGGGAATATAGTATATACTTTCAAATAGAAACTAAAACCTTTCATGAAAATAAACAATCACCTTTAAAACCAATCCATTACTACACAAAATGCATAAGCAATACTCCACGACCATCTTCGAACACTCTTGCTCACAAATCCTTTAAATTCAATCCAAATGACATCTCTCCACCCACTGAAAAACATTTTTAAGCTCTAGACAATGGATACGAGTTTTAACTTATCAAAAACCACTCGTATTCAATCAATAAGAAACGAGAATAAAATTATAGTTACTAAATGAAAGTAATCATATATCAAACATGAAACACAATATGTGATTGATGAAAGGAAGTTAAATCAAGGTAACACGACCAAGTGGATAACATTTATTCTTATTTCAATCGACATTGGGTGCTTATAGAATTTTGCATTAAAGTATTCTCGAAAGGTTAATAAAGTACATAAAAGAGGAACTAGTTATACAATGATTTTAAACAACAAGAGTTCTCGCATGGATAGTTTTCGCTATCCATAACAACCATTCATCATATGCCAATTTCATTCTCAAGCCTTCTTAACACCCTTATAAACTAACCTAATCAAATTCGATTATAATGATCAGTAAATTCAAACGAAACAACCACAAAGGGTAGATAGTATCTACATTCAAATAGAGACCAAAACCGAACATAAAAATAAACAAATCACCTTTAAAATCGATCCACTACTACACAAAATGCGCAACACTCCACGACCATCTTCGAACATTCTTGCTCACAAATCATTTTAATTTAATCCAAATGACAACTCTCCACCCATTGAATCCATTTTTAAGCCCTAGACCATGGATACGAGTTTCAACTGATCAAATACCACTCGTATTCATTCAATAAGAACCGAGAATAAAATTATAGTTACTAAATGAAAGTAATCATATGTCAAACATGAAACACAATATGTGATTGATGAAAGGAAGTTTAATCAAGGTAACACGACCAAGTGGATAACATTTATTATAACTTCAATCGAAATTGGGTGCTTATAGAACTTTGCATTAAAGTATTCTCGAAAGGTTAATAAAATACATAAAAAGGAACTAGTTATACAATGATTTTAAACGACAAGAGTTCTCGCATGGATTGTTTTCGCTATCCATAACAACCATTCATAATATGCCAATTCCATTCTCAAGCCTTCTTAACACCCTTATAAACTAATCTAATCAAATTCGATTATAATGATCGGTAAATTCAAACTAAACAACCACAAAGGGAAGATAGTATCTACTTTCAAATAGAAACCAAAACCTATCATGAAAATAAACTAAACACCTATAAATTAATCCACTACTACACAAAATGCGTATGCAACACTCCACGACCATCTTCGAACACTCTTGCTCATAAATCCTCAAAATTCAATCCAAATAACAACTCTCCACCCACTGGATCCATTATTAAGCACTAGACCATGGATACGATTTTTAACTAATCAAAAACCACTCGTATTCATTCAGTAAGAACCGAGAATAAAATTATAGTTACGAGATGAAAGTAATCATATGTCAAACATGAAACACAATATGTGATTGATGAAAGGAAGTTAAATCAAGGTAACACGACCAAGTGGATAACATTTATTCTTACTTCAATCGAAATTGGGTGCTTATAGAACTTTGCATTAGACTGTTCTCGGAAGGTTAATAAAATATATAAAATAAGGAATTAGTTATACAATAATTTTAAACAACAATAGTTCTCGCGTAGATAGTTTTTGCTATCCATAACAACCATTCATAATATGCCAATTCCATTCTCAACCCTTCTTAACACCCTTATAAACTAATCTAATCAAATCCGATTATAATGATCAGTAAATTCAAACTAAACTACAAAGGGAAGATAGTATCTACTTTCAAATAGAAACTAAAACCTTTCATGAAAATAAACAAATCACCTTTAAAATCAATCCACTACTACACAAAATTCAATCACTCCACGACCATCTTCGAACACTCTTGCTCACAAATCCTTTAAATTCAATCCAAATGACAACTCTCCACCTACTGAATACATTTTTAAGCACTAGACAATGGTTACGAGTGGTAACTGATCAAAAACCACTCGTATTCATTCAATAAGAAACGAGAATAAAATTATAGTTACTAAATGAAAGTAATCATATATCAAACATTAAACACAATATGTGCTTTATAAAAGGAAGTTAAATCAAGGTAACACGACCAAGTGGATAACATGTATTCTTATTTCAATCGAAATTGGGTGCTTATAGAACTTTGCATTAAAGTATTCTCGAAAGGTTAATAAAATACATAAAAAGGGAACTAGTTATACAATGATGTTAATCGACAAGAGTTCTCGCATGGATTGTTTTCGCTATCCATAACAACAATTCATAATATGCCAATTCCATTCTCAAGCCTTCTTAACACCCTTATAAACTAATCTAATCAAATTCGATTATAATGATCATTAAATTCAAACTAAACAACGACAAATGGAAGATAGTATCTACCTACAAACAGAAACCAAAACCTATCATGAAAATAAACTAAACACCTTTAAAATCAATCCACTACTACACAAAATGCATACGCAACACTCCACGACCATCTTCGAACACTCTTGCTCACAAATCCTCAAAATTCAATCCAAATAACAACTCTCCACCCACTGAATCCATTATTAAGCACTAGACTATGGATACGAGTTTTTACTGATCAAAAACCACTCGTATTCATTCATTAAGAACCGAGAATCAAATTATAGTTACGAGATGAAAGTAATCATATGTAAAACATGAAACACAATATGTGATTGATGAAAGGAAGTTAAATCAAGGTAACACGACCAAGTGGATAATATTTATTCTTACTTCAGTCGAAATTGGGTGCTTATAGAACTTTGCATTAAAGTATTCTCGGAAGGTTAATAAAATATATAAAAAAAGGAACTAGTTATACAATGATTTTAAACAACAATAGTTCTCGCATGGATAGTTTTCGCTATCCATAACAAACATTCATAATATGCCAAATCCATTCTCAAGCCTTCTTAACACCCTTATAAACTAATCTAATCAAATCCGATTATAATGATCAGTAAATTCAAACTAAACTACAAAGGGAAGATAGTATCTACTTTCAATTAGAAACTAAAACCTTTCATGAAAATAAACAAATCACCTTTAAAATCAATCCACTACTACACAAAATGCATACGCAACACTCCACGACCATCTTCGAACACTCTTGCTCACAAAACCTTTAAATTCAATCAAATGACAACTCTTCACCCATTGAATACATTTTTAAGCAAAGACAATGGATACTAGTTTTAACTGATCAAACACCACTCGTATTCAATCAATAAGAAATGAGAATAAAATTAAAGTAATCATTTATCAAACATGAAAGACAATATGTGATTGATGAAAGGAAGTTAAATCAAGGTAACACGACCAAGTGGATAACATTTATTCTTATTTCAATCGAAATTTGGTGCTTATAAAATTTTGCATTAAAGTATTCTCGAAAGGTTAATAAAGTACATAAAAAGGAACTAGTTATACAATGATTTTAAACAACAAGAGTTCTCGCATGGATAGTTTTTGCTATCCATAACAACCATTCATAATATGCCAATTTCATTCTCAAGCCTTCTTAACACCCTTATAAACTAATCTAATCAAATTTGATTATAATGATCAGTAAATTCAAACTAAACAACCACAAAGGGTAGATAGTATCTACATTCAAATAGAGACCAAAACCAAACATAAAAATAAACAAATCACCATTAAAATCGATCCACTACTACACAAAATGCGCAACACTCCACGACCATCTTCGAACATTCTTGCTTACAAATCATTTAAATTCAATCCAAATGACAACTCTCCACCCATTGAATCCAGTTTTAAGCCCTAGACCATGGATACGAGTTTCAACTGATCAAAAACCACTCGTATTCATTCAATAAGAACCGAGAATAAAATTGTAGTTACTAAATGAATGTAATCATATGTCAAACATGAAACACAATATGTGATTGATGAAAGGATGTTAAATCAAGGTAACACGACCAAGTGGATAACATTTATCCTTACTTCAATTGAAATTGGGTGCTAATAGAACTTTGCGTTAAAGTATTCTCGAAAGGTTAATAAAATACATAAAAAAGGAACTAGTTATAAAATGATTTTAAACGACAAGAGTTCTCGCATGGATTGTTTTCGCAATCCATAGCAACCATTCATAATATGCCAATTCCATTCTCAAGCCTTCTTAACACCCTTATAAACTAATTTAATAAATATCTATTATAATGATCGGTAAATTCAAACTAAACAACCACAAAGGGAAGATAGTATCTACTTTCAAATAGAAACCAAAACCTATCATGAAAATAAACTAAACACCTTTAAAATCAGTCCACTACTACACAAATGCATACGCAACATTCCACAACCATCTTCGAACACTCTTGCTCACAAATCCTCAAAATTCAATCCAAATAACAACTCTCCACCCATTGAATCCATTATTAAGCACTAGACCATGGATATGAGTTTTAACTGATCAAAAACCACTCGTATTCATTCATTAAGAACCGAGAATCAAATTATAGTTACGAGATGAAAGTAATCATATGTCAAACATGAAACACAACATGTGATTGATGAAAGGAAGTTAAATCAAGGTAACACGACCAAGTGGATAATATTTATTCTTACTTAAGTCGAAATTGGGTGCTTATAGAACTTTGTATTAGAGTATTCTTGGAAGGTTAATAAAATATATAAAAAAGGAACTAGTTATACAATGATTTTAAACAACAATAGTTCTCGCATTGATTGTTTTCGCTATCCATAACAACCATTCATAATATGCCAATTCCATTCTCAAGCCTTCTTAACACCCTTATAAACTAATATAATCAAATCTGATTATAATAATCAGTAAATTCAAACTAACCTACAAAGGGAAGATAGTATCTACTTTCAATTAGAAACTAAAACCTTTCATGAAAATAAACAAATCACCTTTAAAATCAATCCACTACTACATAAAATGCATACGCAACACTCCACGACCATCTTCGAACACTCTTGCTCACAAATCCTTTAAATTCAATCAAATGACAACTCTTCACCCCCTGAATACATTTTTAAGCAAAGACAATGGATACGAGTTTTAACTGATCAAAAACCACTTGTATTCAATCAATAAGAAACGAGAATAAAATTAAAGTTACTAAATGAAAGTAATCATTTATCAAACATGAAAGACAATATGTGATTGATGAAAGGAAGTTAAATTAAGGTAACACGACCAAGTGGATAATATTTATTCTTACGTCAGTCGAAATTGGGTGCTTATAGAACTTTGCATTAGAGTATTCTCGGAAGGTTAATAATATATATAAAAAAAGGAACTAGTTATACAATGATTTTAAACAACAATAGTTTTTGCATGAATAGTTTTCGCTATCCATAACAACCATTCATAATATGCCAATTTCATTCTTAAGCCTTCTTAACACCCTTATAAACTAATCTAATCAAATTCGATTATAATGATCAGTAAATTCAAACTTGTAAGGCCCCGTTCCCGGGATGCTTACAGTTGGATTCTCATCGCACATAAAAGGTATAATTACATTTAACTTTCATAAAACGTTCAATTCATCAAAATGCTTTTGCAAAATAAAACCACCGTTCATTACACAATATCATTTTGAATTTCATTACAAAAGCATTAAACATAAGGATGTCATCCAAAATAAGCTGAGTAGTCGCCCCGTGCCATCCTCAGCAACATACCTGCCAACTGGAAACACATCAAAGTCAACGTTGCTGAGTGAGTTCTAGTTTTATAATAAAACATACTTTTCTTCCTTTATAAAAACCATTCGTTAATATCGTACACTATCACACAACATACATACATACATATAATATAATTATTATCTTCCACTCCGTTCGTTACATTATTCATTCATTAATCATCGCACGGTACATTATCATTCGCTTCATTCTTTATAACATCTTTTCTTACGTTCGTTCATTTCATACATATCGCACTTTCGCTCAAATCGCAACTTCGCATCATCGTACCTGAAGTACATATCGCACGGATCGCACACATAAGCTGGCAAAAAGCGCACGCTATCTCATGGGTTAGCCAAGATCGCACGCTACATAATCCACATGAGTTAGCCAAAATCGCACGCTACCCTTATGCTGTCCATTGCACATATCGCACAAATCGCACCATCGGAGTGGTCACCAAGGCCGACTCTCCCTGTGTGTGTGAGAACTCTCAAGGTTTAGCCAGAATCGCACGCCATCTCATGGGTTAGCCAAGATCGCACGCTACATAAACCACATGAGGCAGCCAAAATCGCACGCTACATAGCACACAGTAAATACCACATCGCACGTATCGGAGCAGTTACCAAAACTGAACTCCCTACTGTGTCTATGTCCCCTTATGAGTAAGCCAAGATCGCACGCTATAATACACACACAGTTGAGCTAACAACTCTCAATGAGTCGTGAACCTCCTTTCTTCTTTCACAAGCCATCCTTACTCTCATATGTTCGTTCATGCTCGCATCCATTTATTACGTTCCTCATTTCATTATCTTCCACTTTACATTACATAATACTTTCATTACATTCATTAACGTTCAACGCAAATCACGGGAAGACGATCATACATAATAATAAGGAACATAACAACATATAACATCAATCACACAAGGCAACATCGCACACCCTTAACATACATCATGCATAACATACAACATCACACAACCACACCACATCAAACATCACACGAATCACGCCCATCGCATCATATAAAACCATACGGCATCACACATCATCATGCATCGCATCATCATCATCATCAGCTCATCATCATAAATCATCTTACATCATTCATGCCCATCACATCATCTACAACCCCAAAGGTCCGAGCCTACATCCGCACTTCCCTAAAGTCAGACAACACTATGATCATTTGGGCGTATGGACCCTATTCGGTCGCATGGTCTCTCATCCGGATGAGAACACATAGGCGAATGGACCTCCAGTCGCATAGCCTCCAATCGCATGCTTCCCATGCAAATGAAGCTCAATCGCATGGCATCTGGGCGTATGGACCTCAGTCGCATGACCTTCATGCGAATGGCCCTCAGTCGCACACCTTTCGTGCGTATGGACCTCAGTCGCACGACTCACAGGCGTATGGACTCCAGTCGCATGACCTTCAGTCGCATGACCCTCATTCGCATTTCATTCAGTCACATGACCCTCATTCGCATTTCCTCCATTCGCATAGCCCTCATTCGTATAACCCTCAGTCGCACTACTCATATACGAATGAACCTCAGTCACACTCCTTTCATGCGTATGGACCCAGTCGCATGCCATTCGGTCGCATGGGCCTCAGTCGCATAGCCCTAGCTTTGCGCAGAATGCAGTTCATCCCGAACTACAGCCGACGATTTCGGCCTCCAAACCTCTTTTAAGCTCAAATCAACCATTCTAAACCTTAGGGAAGCATACCACGAAATCATTCAAGCATAACCAAGCATGAAATCAAGCCCCAAACGAGTCATACACATACAAATACATACATAAACGGGTTTACACCCAAAAACTCGAAAAAGGGTTTTCAGATGTGTTCCTCCCCCAAAATCATTCAAAAACGTGTAAAAGAGGGGTCCTAGAACTCACACAAATGATCCCGTCGAGTAGAGCTTCGATTTGACCCGCTACACTTCGATTTCCATGCTTGAATCCACTCGAACAAAGCTTTTCTCCTCTTTTCTCCTTCTCTTCTCTTCTTTCTTTGGCTGAAAATGGCAAGAATGGGGTGCTTTTCCCCTTTTATACTCCCATTCATCGAAGTTTCTCTCGTTGGCGAGTTTGGTCCCTCGACTTTGGACTTTATTTCTTTTTCTTCTTTCATCGGCTTCAAAGAAAATTTCCGAGTGTTACAAGTCCACCCCCCTTATATAGGTTTCGTCCCCGAAACCTGTTATTCCTTAAACCGTCACGAGCAATACTGTCTCATCTCTTTTCCAGTCTCCCACCTGGAGTTCATCGGTCTATGTCGTTTATCCACACACGACTTCTTGTCTATATTTGGCTACCTTCCTCAAGGCTTTGATCCTTTCGAGCTTCTCAGTCGTAGCCTCGATCACCTTAAACCTCACCGTGACCCCGTCGGGCGCTGTCAACCGTATCATCTTTTTGCGACACACAACGTTCGCTCCGTAGTCCGCCAAACAATCCACTCCTAGGACTACATCGAAGGGCGTATCTATATTCTTACCACTAACATGCAATTCAGCACAGAAAGCAACATGAATAAAACTTTTACTAGCGCCAGCATCGAATAACACAAAGGCTAAGGATTTATTTACTAGGAACATACCTGACACAACATCGGGGTCCGTCCTAGCTTCCTCCGATCTTCTTCACTCCCGAAGCTTCCGCCCTCGGCTTCTTACAGTCCCTGGTCATGTGGCCAATTTCTCCACTATTATAACATCTCACAGTCCCACATTCTCTAGCCACATGACCAGGCTTCCCACACTTGAAGCAAGTGTTTGGTCCCTTTTTGCATTCTCCCGAATGCTCCATCCCGCATTTACCACATCTATCCGACCCCGCACCAGGTGTGACCACACGACGGTCATCCCCCCGTGCGTGCTTATTATTCATCGGGACACCACCGCATCCAGTCCTCTTCCCACTCCAGTTCCGGTCTCCATCACCTTTCTCGCTGTCTTCAGCCACCACCACTACAGTTCTTTCATCATACAGCATTCCTGCGAAATCAAATGCCGACCTAAACGTGCTTGGTCGGGCAGCGATCATGTGCCTACGGATATCCGCCGGCAAGCCCTGAATATACCTCTTGATCTTTCGCGAAAGAGGTGTCACCTGATCCGGGACCAACCGTGCCATTTCGTTGAATTTGGTAGTGTATTGCTGATGCGTCATTGTTCCCGCCTCCAGCTGCAGGAATTCTCTTTCAACTTTATCCATCTCATGGTGAGGACAGAACTCCTCACTCACCAGCCTTTTCAACTCTAACCATCTCATCCTTCCAATAGCCTGACTACCCTCAACTTGGACTATGTTGTCCCACCAACACAAAGCTGAGTCCACGAAAGAGTGGGTAGCAAATTTTACTTTCTGATCTTCTCGGCACTCGCTGATATTTAAAACAGCTTCCATTTCCCTCACCCATCGGTGAGCAGCAGCAGCAGTGCCATTGCCATCAAAAGTAGGGGGCTTGCATCGTTGAAACGCCCCATAATTACAGCCTCGTGCTGCCTCCGGCGTAGGCTCTTCTTCCTTCTCTTCTTCATCATCATCAGAGAGATCCGTTTTAGGCTCCGGTTGCTCCCGTCCTCCCGAGGATCTGTTCCTCTCTTTCCTCTCTCCTTCCTTTACAGCCTTAATCACTTCGGTCACCACAGACGGTAGGATCGTCTATATGACCTTATGCACTTCCTCCATGACCGCCTCTCTCATCGAGGCTCTCAGATTAGCATTCTCATCACCGCCCTCCGGATGAGGGTGAAGGGTTTGTTAGAACACAAAAACATAGTTTAACCTTTTAAACTTTTCAGAAAACACAGCGGAGGTATAGGATTATAACAAGTTTATAATCTGAAATTTTCGTGTTCTAAGTGTGGTTTTAAGATGGAAAACAAAACCCAAATCAATAGGATCTTAAATATATGAATGGAACAAGCTATGAACATACAAAATCGTACATAAAATCACAGCTAGAACAAGCTGTGACAACTACCTTGTTCCAGCAGCAAATGTCGACCAAAATGGGGTTTTGATGCTTGTTCTTTTGGCCAAGACTCCAATGGAGGACTCCTCAAGCTAGTATACCCCAAGCTTGATGGCAACACCCTTTCTTGTTAGGTAGAATCACCCAAAATAAGCTTCAAAAACTCTTCTTTTCTTGCTTGAACCGTGAGGTTGAGAGAGAGAGAGATTGGAGCCTTTTGCATGTAATAATAGTGGTTCAATGCTTGTGGAGTGTTCAAGACAAGAGTTAAATGTGTGTTGGTATCCAAAGCAAGTTTGGTCCAATGGGATTAAAGGGAGGGTGGCCGAAATTTTGGGTTTCAAAACCCTTTCCCCCTCAATTTGTTTATCACACATTAATATGTCTTGTGAACTAGACATATAATAAATTGTATGTACAATATTTATATATATGTATTTACATACTTATACAATTAACCATTTAATTTATAAGTTGTAATTCCCACTATTATTTGATGTCATCTAACTAATTTAAACAACACTTCAAATAATATTGTTTGAACAAATTATCCTAATAAGTTGTTCCCACTCACATGCAACTTATTTAGAAAACCCATTTTCTAAATCGGTGTAAATATTTAATTGCATGATCACATCATCAATTAAATATTTAATTGGTGTTTGCCAAACTTGTTATTGGGTATAACCCGACTTGGATCATAACGTACTAACCACATCAATATTCTAAGTGTCTTGGGCACACAGAATCCAACAATCTCCCAGTTGCCCAAGATTCATAGAAGATTGATGCAAGCAGTAAATACCGCCTAACAACGGTTTACTACCCTTAATACGCATGACTTATAGCCATTCAATAACATCATCCCTTTCAAGTGCCCTACTTGAAATGATTTAGGTGAATCAATCATCTATCCTTTTGTTACAGATGTCATGTTAAATCCAAGGACACAGAATGATCATTCCTTGTTGATTTAACTTAATCAGGCCTTAGACATCTAACTCTCAACGAATAAGAGGAACAAATTCCATCTTGACTACATACGTCTCTCACAAACACTTCGTGTTATACCTGAACATATCCTTGTGTACTGTCCACTATTTCAGGGCAGTGAAGAATAGGCTCAAGGTATAAAACTTGGTGAATATCAAAACCCAATATGTGTCTCAGGTCTGAGGATACCAAATGATATTCGCCTTTACTCAAATTTACTTATGATCAATCAATAAGATTCCATGTAGTAAAATTTGAGATGCGGGTTAGTCCAATATTTGTATCCCACAAATATCTATGAACCTTGGTAGCAACCCATTGCTCTATATTCATCCTTATAAATATCAACCAATCCAAGTTCATAATAATCTTACTTTCACACTTGTTCCCACAAGTATGAGCGACTACGGACATTTTAGAGTAAACAATTTACTCATGGATTAAACATGCTAAATTGGAACATTAATTGAAACATTATAACCAAATAATTTTATTCAAATAATAAAGAGTTCCACATATCCAAATACAAAATGTACAGATCAAATCCAATCACTAGAATATCGAAGTCCCATGGCACAAGTATGACATTCATGCTTTGCCTTTTCAAGGAGCTTCGTGAGAGGATCCGCAATGTTTTGATCCGTGTGAACTTTGCGAATACATATCTTTCCCTTTTCAACTTCATCTCGTATGTAGTTGAATCTCCGCTCAATGTGCCTAGTCTTTTGATGAGCACGGGGTTCCTTGATTTGTGCAATCGCACCCTCGTTATCACAAAAGATCTCTAGGGGGTCCTGAATGGAAGGGACTACCCCTAGATCGGCAATGAATTTCTTCAACCATGCAGCTTCTTGAGCTGCCAATGAGGCGGCAACGTATTCTGATTCTGTAGTCGATAGAGCCACCACATCCTGCTTGGAGCTCTTCCAAGAGACAGCTCCTCCATTTAGAATGAAAATGTATCCCGATTGTGACCGAGAATCATCACGATCGGTTTGGAAACTCGCATCCGTGTAACCTTTTACAACGAGTTCCTCGTCACCAGATCCATAGATTAGGAACATATCCCTTGTCCTCCTTAGGTACTTAAGTATGTTCTTAACAGCCATCCAATGACTGTTTCCAGGATTTTGCTGGTAACGGCTTGTCATGCTCAAAGCGCATGACACGTCCGGTCGAGTGCATATCATTGCATACATGATGGATCCAATAGCAGATGCATATGGGATTGCTTTCATTTTATCTTGCTCATCCTTTGAGCTTGGACATTGAGTCGTACTCAATATCGTTCCTCTTTGAATAGGTACGGTACCTTTCTTAGAGTTCTCCATCTTGAACCTTTTCAAGATCTTATCAATGTATGCACTTTGATTCAAACCAATCAACCGCCTTGATCTATCCCTATAGATCTTTATTCCTAGAATATAGGCGGCTTCACCAAGATCCTTGATGGAAAAACAACTTCCAAGCCAGGTTTTTACACCTTCCAAGGTTGGAATGTCATTTCCAAATAGTAGTATGTCATCAACATACAATACTAGGAAAGTTACTGTGCTCCCACTAGCCTTCTTATACACACAAGCCTCATCAGCGTTTTTGATGAAGCCAAATTTCTTTACTTCCTCATCAAAACGGTGATTCCAGCTTCTCGATGCTTGTTTCAATCCATAGATTGATTTCTTTAACTTGCATACTTTATTAGGATGTTTTGGATCGACAAAACCTTCAGGCTGAACCATATAGACATCTTCCTCAAGATATCCATTTAGGAAAGCAGTTTTGACATCCATTTGCCAAATCTCATAATCATAATGAGCAGCTATGGCAAACAATATCCTTATAGACTTTAGCATCGCTACAGGTGAGAAGGTTTCATCATAATCAACCCCTTGAGTTTGAGTGAAACCCTTTGCTACAAGTCTAGCTTTATAAGTATCCAAGTTTCCATGCATATCGGTTTTCTTCTTGAAAACCCACTTACTTCCAACTACTTTGGAATTAAGAGGTGGTACAACAAGTTCCCAAACTTGATTGTCATACATGGATTGCATCTCAACGTTCATGGCCTCAAGCCATTTGTCACAATCCAAATTGGACACTGCATCATGGTATGTGGTTGGTTCATCTGAATCTACCATATAGCATCCATCCATGAAAAATCCGTATCTTTCAGGTGGATTACTAGTTCTACCACTTCTGCGAACGTTTTGTGTGTATTGATCAACCATTTGATCATCTTCAACATCCTCATGTTGAGTGCTAGTTTCAACCAAACGTGCATCGGGTTGTGGTTCTTGATCTTCCTCAAGATCCACTGTTCTACTGCTAGCTCCTTCCATAAGGAACTTTGCTTCTAAGAACTCACCCTTTCTGGCAACAAACACCTTTTGTTCCAGTGGATCATAGAAATAATATCCCATAGAATCTCTAGGATATCCAATAAAGATACACTTGGTGGATCGGACTTCCAATTTGTTTGGGGTGGGAGTCTTAACATAAGCCTCACATCCCCAAACCCTTAAGTATGATAGGGATGGAACTCTTCCATGCCATATCTCAAAAGGTGTCCTTTCCACCTTTTTGGTTGGGGCCATATTTAAAATACGGGCCGCGGAGAGCAAAGCGAAACCCCAAAATGATAGAGGTAATGTGCTTCTAGCCATCATAGATCGGACCATATCCAATAAGGTTCGATTCCTCCTCTCAGACACACCATTATGTTGTGGTGTTCCAGGTGGAGTGAGTTGTGAGACAATCCCACAACTCCTAAGATGATCTTGAAAAACATCACTTAGGTATTCACCTCCTCTATCGGTACGGAGAACTTTAATTGACTTGTTGAGTTGATTTTCAACTTCATTCTTGAAGATTTTGAACACTTCAAAAGCTTCATCTTTGTGCCTTAATAAGTACACATACCCATAGCGACTATAATCGTCGGTAAAGGTAATGAAGTATCTTTCACCATTCCTAGTCATTGGCTTAAAAGGACCACATACATCCGAATGTATGATTCCTAATAAATCTTTTGCCCTTTCGGTAGTTCCACTAAAGGGTGCCTTAGTCATCTTACCTTGTAAACAAGATTCACAAACATCAAATGAATCACATTCATTTGTTTTTAAAAGACCATTCTTTTGAAGTGTTTGTAAACGTTTTTTGTTTATATGACCAAGACGACAATGCCAAAGATAGGTATCACTCAAGTCCAACTTGAGTTTCTTGGTGTTTGTTTGGTACAATGAACTATTTAAAGTATTTTCATGAACCAATTCATAAATACCATTAATTGGTATAGCTTTAAAATAGAACATACCATTTAAAGAAACATGAATATCATTTTCAATAAAGGATAATACATAATCATAATGTCTTAATTGAGATACAGAAATAATGTTCCTAGTCAAACTAGGAGCATACAAAACATTCTTCAAAATAACTTCCAAGCCACTTGGAAGTCTTAGGATGTAGTCCCCACGAGCTTCAACTAATACTTTAGTTCCATTGCCCATGAAGAGGCTAACATCCCCTTTCTTGAAGTCCCTACTTCTTGTGAACCCCTGCAACAAATTGCAAATATGAGTTCCACATCCGGTATCCAATACCCATGTGTTTGAAGATGTAACATTAAGATCAATATGTATCATGTATATTGTACCTGAGGTCTGCCCGGCATCCCTCTTTGCTTTCAACTCTTGGAGATGGACAGGACAATTCCTTGCCCAATGTCCTATCTCCCCACACTTGAAGCATGGGTCATTTGTAGCAACCTTTTGCTTCTTCTCTTGTGGTTTGGGTGGTACCCTTACCACCCCTTTCCCCTTTCCCCACACATGTCCCTTACCCTTGGCAACCTTTGCCTTGGGTGCGGGATGAGGCCTTTTGTTGTTCCCACCTTCATTGATGGTGAGAACGGGTAAAACCCTTTTACCCATGGCCGCCTCGGCCGTTTTGAGCATTGAGTGAAGTTCACCAATGCTTTTGTCCCATGCATTCATGTTGTAGTTCAACACGAATGTCTCGAACTTCTTGGTTAGGCCATTTAGGATCAAATCCGTGGCCAACTCCTTCGAGACGGGGCAGTTTAGCCTCTCGAGGCGGTCAATATGACTTTTCATCTTAAGTACATAAGATGAAACAGATTGGTTGTCGTCCATACGACATGCATGGAGCGCTCGAACCGTTTCGAACCGCTCAACCCTTGCTTGCTGTTGGAACGTTTCCTTCAGCTGGGTTATCATGTCGTAAGCTCCGTGATGTTCATACTCCTTTTGGAGATCCGGAGTCATGCTCGCTAGCATGAGACAAGACACTTGGACGGAGTCCTCAGTGTATTTCAGCCAATCGTTAAAGGCCTCCTCATCATCCTCGTTAGGTTGATCGGGGATAGGGTCGTCTAAAACATATGATCTTCTCTCTTGCTTGAGAACAATTCTCAAGTTTCGATACCAATCAATAAAGTTGTTATGATTTAGACGTTCCTTTTGGAGGATCGCTCGTAGTGATTGGTTTGACGCGGACGAGTTATCGTGATTTTCATTATTGGTGGCCATCTACAAAATTTAACAAAGATCAATTTTAGTATTTTCGATATTGCTAATTTTAATATTTAATGCCTTTTAAGGTCTTTTCATATTAAAATCTAGAACCCAACATTACATTTAAATCGTGGTTAGGTGACCTTTATCCCACGTTTTAAATTAATAAGGTGGTCAACGTTTGACGATTGCAACCATTTGCAACTTCTAGAAATATGGGATCGACTTAAAACATCATATGTAAAGTCGGCATGTTAATCCCATCAACACCATTTGGAAACCACATCGTAGGTGATCCATTTGACATGATTTGCAAATCAAGACACCCTACTTACACCCACGTGTGAGTTTGCCAAAACAAGTGGTTAGGTGACCTTTATCCCACAAATAAGGCATTCTCACCTCAAGTCACAAGTTCCCTCAAAATGGTTAGGTGACCTTTATCCCATTAAGAGTTCCCAAGTGACTCAAGTGTTGTGTAAAAGGACGGTGTTGATCTTGTTTGGAAAAAAAAGTTTTAGAGGTTTCAAAATACAAGTTTAGAAAACTCTATGTACTTGTATTTGCATGCTTTCAAATACAAGGTACCTTATGGTTCTTTGATTAAAACCTATTTTAATCCTTAAAATCATTAAATAATTTTAATAACCTTTTATTAACCTTTAAGAACCATCATTTTCAGCTTGTTAAGTTTGTTAATTAGTTTGCTTTGAATATCCAAATATCAACCAAACAATCAAGACAACAAACAATCAACCAAGCATAAACATTAACAATCATATGTGCATAACCATAGCCCTTATGTTGACAACACTTGTTTGCCATCACAAGTGTTGTCTATGGTCTTTCTAAGGGTCAAACATATCATAAAAGTTCCAAGAACCTCCCACTAGAAACCGCATCCAAATGCTCCATGTTTCTTGTGTCTTTGTGTCCATCTTTGGGTCTTGATCTTGTACATCTTCCTTTTACAAAATTGTATCCTAATACATTTTTCTAGTAAAGGAAATGAACCTAATCTATTATTACATAACCAAATGAATGAATAATTACAACCCAAATGAATAAACACAAATATTACAACCAAATTGAATGAATAAAACAACCACTTGAATCATCCAAACAACACAAGGCCACAAGCTAGGTTATGCACTTTAACAACCAATGATTAAATCATCAAAATATATCATTAATCCCCACTTAAAACCTTCAAATTTCAGCCAACATAAACTGAAATTTTGGTTTTAAATATTGTCCAAACAATCAACATATCAACATACATATCTTTCAAGGTTTAATCACAAGCATGTGTGATGTAACCTTGAAAGTTGGGGATTTCAATAAGACATAATATTTCAGCCCAAAACAAGCCTATAACATGTCTAATATCATCTTTTAAAACCAATTTCAAAAGATGAATCAAGCAAGCCATCCATATAACCGGCTCTTGATGCCATTGAAGGGTTTGTTAGAACACAAAAACATAGTTTAACCTTTTAAACTTTTCAGAAAACGCAGCGGAGGTATAGGATTATAACAAGTTTATAATCTGAAATTTTCGTGTTCTAAGTGTGGTTTTAAGATGGAAAACAAAACCCAAATCAATAGGATCTTAAATATATGAATGGAACAAGCTATGAACATACAAAATCGTACATAAAATCACAGCTAGAACAAGCTGTGACAACTACCTTGTTCCAGCAGCAAATGTCGACCAAAATGGGGTTTTGATGCTTGTTCTTTTGGCCAAGACTCCAATGGAGGACTCCTCAAGCTAGTATACCCCAAGCTTGATGGCAACACCCTTTCTTGTTAGGTAGAATCACCCAAAATAAGCTTCAAAAACTCTTCTTTTCTTGCTTGAACCGTGAGGTTGAGAGAGAGAGAGATTGGAGCCTTTTGCATGTAATAATAGTGGTTCAATGCTTGTGGAGTGTTCAAGACAAGAGTTAAATGTGTGTTGGTATCCAAAGCAAGTTTGGTCCAATGGGATTAAAGGGAGGGTGGCCGAAATTTTGGGTTTCAAAACCCTTTCCCCCTCAATTTGTTTATCACACATTAATATGTCTTGTGAACTAGACATATAATAAATTGTATGTACAATATTTATATATATGTATTTACATACTTATACAATTAACCATTTAATTTATAAGTTGTAATTCCCACTATTATTTGATGTCATCTAACTAATTTAAACAACACTTCAAATAATATTGTTTGAACAAATTATCCTAATAAGTTGTTCCCACTCACATGCAACTTATTTAGAAAACCCATTTTCTAAATCGGTGTAAATATTTAATTGCATGATCACATCATCAATTAAATATTTAATTGGTGTTTGCCAAACTTGTTATTGGGTATAACCCGACTTGGATCATAACGTACTAACCACATCAATATTCTAAGTGTCTTGGGCACACAGAATCCAACAGAGGGGTCTCGGGTTCCTCATGAACCACTTCTTCGGCCCTAGGCCTTCCTCTTGTGACCCGTGGTTCAGCACCACGTCCACCACCACGTCCACCACGAGAAGCCTTCGAAGATCTACCACCGGCCATTCTCTAAACACACTGAAAGATTCAAACACCAACATGGTCATTCTAGGAACAACTCAGTTTATGTCAAGTATAGTAAGTCCCTAATTACAGTGGCCAGTTGTGATTAGCCACTTATTTTACTCTTCATACCCCAAGCATTACTTGTCCTGACTACATCAGTATCTAAATCTACCAACAACACATAAACCATATAACATGCGCACGTAATACCGGTTAACATTACGAAAATACCTGATAGCACGCAGCTACTCAGATTGGCATCCCATTCCCTTTCTGTCCCATTCTCAGTTTAAGTTAAGGTTTATTTTGAAAATTTACCCATTTCACTTAAACTTTGGCTCTGATATCAACTTGTAAGGCCCCGTTCCCGGGATGCTTACAGTTGGATTCTCATCGCACATAAAAGGTATAATTACATTTAACTTTCATAAAACGTTGTAGCGGAAACATTAAAAACAACAATTTCATTTCATCAAAATGCTTTTGCAAAATAAAACCGCCGTTCTTTACACAATATCATTTTGAATTTCATTACAAAAGCATTAAACATAAGGATGTCATCCAAAATAAGCTGAGTAGCCGCCCCGTGCCATCCTCAGCAACATACCTGCCAACTGGAAACACATCAAAGTCAGCATTGCTGAGTGAGTTCTAGTTTTATAATAAAACTTACTTTTCTTCCTTTATAAAAACCATTCGTTAATATCGTACGCGATCACACAACATACAACATACATATAATATAATTATTATCTTCCACTACGTTCGTTACATTATTCATTCATTAATCATCGCACGGTACATTATCATTCGCTTCATTCGTTATAACATCTTTTCTTACGTTCGTTCATTTCATACATCTCGCACTTTCGCTCAAATCGCACCTTCGCATCATCGTACCCGAAGTACATATCGCACGGATCGCACACATAAGGTAGCCAAAATCGCACGCTATCTCATGGGTTAGCCAAGATCGCACGCTACATAATCCACATGAGTTAGCCAAAATCACACGCTACCCTTATGTTGTCCATCGCACATATCGCACAAATCGCACCATCGGAGTGGTCACCAAGACCGACTCCCCCTGTGTGTGTGAGAACTCTCGGGGTTTAGCTAGAATCGCACACCATCTCATGGGTTAGCCAAGATCGCACGCTACATAAACCACATGAGGCAGCCAAAATCTCACGCTACATAGCACACAGTAAATACCACATTGCACGTATCGGAGCAGTTACCAAAACTGAATTCCCTATTGTGTCTATGTCCCCTTATGAGTAAGCCAAGATCGCACGCTATAATACACACACAGTTGAGCTAACAACTCTCAATGAGTCGTGAACCTCCTTTCTGAAGGATTTAGTCTGCCCAAGATACATATTAAATTGATGTGGTTAGTGCGTTATGATCCAAGTCGGGTCATACCCAATAACAAGCCAAACAAACACCAATAAATATTTGTTCGTTGATGAGATCATACAAATAAATATTAGCACCAATTTATAAAACGAGTTTTCTAAAACATTGCTTTTGTAAATGAACAACATTATGTAGATGATTTGTTCATGAGAAATCATTTGTTTCATTATTTAAGTTAGTTAAACAATGACAAATGAAAGTGTTCTAGTGTTATAAAATTAAAAGGGGTTTTAATTTTATAAAACAAAGGGTGAGAGTGTAACATTTTTATAAAAGTAAAATGGGACGGAAACCCACTTAAGGGTCCCAATTTCGGCCGCCCCTTGGCCCTTGGGAATCCTCCTTTTTAGTCTTGGTTCATGCAATAATAATACTACTCCAACACTCTTCCATACATACACTTTTTCTCACACACACAAGAAATCTCTCTCTTCTTCTTCTTGGCTAAAAAATCAGCTTTGCAAGCTTCAAAATTCAGATTTGCTTGGGTAGATTCGGATCTACAAGAAGAAGAGCAAGTTGGTGTTTTACTACCTAACAAGTAGGTGTCTTGGAAGGGCTTGTGGATATCATCTCTTGAGGGCTTCTACATTGAAGTCTTTGCTTTCAAACATCATCATCTTCCTGCATCATTCTCCACGTTTGTAAGGTAGTAAATGTGTTCTTGTGTGTTTTTGATAGTATGCTCTTCCATATAAATAGATCCTTGTCTTGGGTTTTGTTATAACAAGTGTATATGATACATAAACTCTCAGTTTTTGACCTAAACTCCGCTGCGTTTTACATAATAAATGGTTAATATGACTTTGGTAAGGATCTACAAAACCCAACAATGGCATCAAGAGCCGGTTATATGGATACATGCTTCAAAAATTGAAATTTTCGGGTCCTTTTTTAATAAAAAGTGGGCTGGAAATTTCGCACCTGGAAGTCCCTTTGTTTTTCAAGATATTACTTTTATATGCATGTAAGGATCTTAAAAAATTAAAATCATGAGATGGTTTGTTTGTTTGGACAAAAACCCACTTGTTCTTGGTTTATGTTGGCCGAGAATTTGGGTTCAAAAGGGGCTGCCATTTTTGAATTTTATATACATATTTGGATGTGTTTTTAGTGCATAAAACCTAGCCATGACCTTGTGTTTGATTGTTTGTGGTTGTGATTTCATTTGGTTGTAATAAAGGCTATGTAATTTATTTGTTTCATTTGGTATGTAATAAGTAGATTAGTGTGCACTTATTTTCCTAGAAAAAATGTATTAGGATTTTTCCTATGTAACAAGCATTTTGGGGCTGATTTGTAAGACAAAGAAGGTGCCTAAAGATGGTGGTGGAATCACAACACAAAAGGAATACTTGAAGCATTTGGATGTAGTTTCAAGTGGGAGTTCATCAACACAACATTGTGTCATGTTTTTACCCTAGAAATGACCTCTTGACACACTTGTTATGGCAAGCAAGTGTGTTCAAAATAGTTGGCTATGGTTATGCACTTATATTTTATGTTTGGTTGATTATTTGATTGTTTGGATGAGTTTGACATTTTAATTGAAAATAGATAAACTTGTTGAACAACTATGATAAAACTAGCATAAAATTGGTTCTTTAATATCATTAAAGGAATTAATAAAATAAGTTTAATAAGGGTTAATGATTTAATAAAAATGAGTTTTATTAAAAGGAACCATGAAAATTGTTTTTCATAAAATACCATGCATTTGAATGCATACAAATTGTATGGTATAAAAGTTTTCTAAAAACTAGATTTTATAACCGCAAAACCCTTTTCAAAACAAGTGTAACACCGTCCTTTTAAACAACACTCAATTCACTTGCAACTTATTTATGGGATAAAGGTCACCTAACCATAAATGAAGAAACTTGTGAAGTTGAGGTGAAATTACCATATTTGTGGGATAAAGGTCTCCTAACCACTTATATTTGTAAAATCACAAGTGTGTCTAAGTAGGACGACTTGATTTGGAAATCATGCATTAGGATCACCGAAGCATGACGTACAAACGGTGTTGATGGGATAAACATGCCAAACAAAACATAAGATGTTTAAACCGATCCCATACAACTAGAAATTGTAATAGGTTACAATTGTCAAACGTTGACTACCTTGTTAATTTAAATAAAGGGATAAAGGTCACCTAACCGATATTTAAATATAACGTTGGATTCTAGATTTTAATTATTAATTGTCTATGAGACATAAAAGGGTATTAATAATCAAAATACTTTAATATCAAAATACTAAATATTGAACTTTGTAAAATTATAGATGGCTAACAACAACAACTCAATCCTGACCGTCCATAACCTATCACTAAGGACTATCCTTGAAAAGGAACGTCTAAACCATGGGAACTTCATGGACTGGTATCGAAACTTGAGAATCGTTCTCAAGCAAGAAAAGAAGTCCTATGTGTTAGACGATCCCATTCCCGATCAACCCGATGAGAATGACGTAGAGGCCTTTGCTGAGTGGGTCAAATACACCGAGGACTCTATGCAAGTCTCATGTCTCATGCTAGCGAGTATGATTCCCGATTTGCAAAAGGACTTTGAGAACCACAATGCCTATGACATGATCACCCAGTTGAAGGAAATGTTCCAACAACAATCAAGGATGGAGCGCTTCGAAACGGTTCGAGCACTACATGCATGTCGGATGGACGAGACCCAATCGGTATCATCTAACGTTCTCAAGATGAAGAGCCACATTGATCGCCTCGAAAGGCTTAACTGTCGTGTGTCCAACGAGTTGGCAACGGATTTGATGCTCAACTCCCTATCCAAGAAGTTTGATAGCTTTGTTATGAACTATAATATGAATGGATGGGACAAGAGCATTGGTGAGCTTCATTCAATGCTCAAAACGGCCGAGGCAGGCATGGGTAGAAAGGTTCTACCGGTCCTTACGATCAATGAAGGAGGTAGTAAGAAAAGGATCCTCCCCAACCCTAGGGCAAGTGTTGCCAAAGGGAAGGGGCATGTCAAGGGAAAGGGTAAGGGTAAAGCTAAAGTGGAACCAACCAAACCGAAAGAAAAGAAGCAAAAGGTTGCTCATGAAGACCCGTGTTTTGAGTGTGGTGAGGTAGGCCATTGGAAACGCAATTGTCCGGTCTATCTCAAAGAGTTGAGATCGAAGAGGGATGCGGGGCAAACCTCAGGTACAATCTTTATGATACATGTTGAGCTAAATATTATTTCTTCTAACACATGGGTATTGGATACCGGATGTGGAACTCATATTTGCAATTTGTTGCAGGGGTTCAAAAGAAGTGAGGATTATGCAAAAGGGGAAATTAGTCTCTTTATGGGCAATGGTGCAAAGGTTCACGTAGAAGCCCAAGAAGACTACATTTTGAAGCTTTCAAGTGGTTTGGAAGTTATTTTAAAGAATGTTTTGTATGCTCCTAGTTTAACTAGGAACATTATTTCTGTTTCCCGTCTAAGACAATGTGATTATGATTTCAAGTTTGTTGACAATGATATTCATGTTTCTTTAAATCATGTGTTTAATTTTAAGGCTATACCTTGTAATGGTATTTATGAATTGGTTCATAATAACACAACATATGATAGCTCAATGTACCAAGCAACCACCAAAAGGCTCAAATTAGATTTGAGTGATTCCTATCTTTGGCATTGTTGCCTTGGTCATATTAACAAGAATCGTATGCAAAAACTTCAAAAGAATGGTCTTTTGAAAACTAATGAAAATGATTCATTTGATGTGTGCGAGTCTTGCTTACAAGGTAAAATGACAAAGGCCCCTTTTAGTGGGACTAATGAAAGGGCAAAAGATTTATTAGGGATCATACATTCGGATGTATGTGGACCTTTTAATCCAATGACTAGGAATGGTGAAAAATACTTCATTACCTTTACCGATGACTATAGTCGTTATGGGTATGTGTACTTGTTAAGACACAAACATGAATCTTTTGAAATGTTCAAAATCTTCAAGAATGAAGTTGAAAATCAACTCAACAAAACGGTCAAGATTCTTCGTACAGATAGAGGAGGTGAATACCTGAGTAGTGAATTTCAAGAGTATCTTAGAAGTTGTGGGATTGTCTCACAACTTACTCCACCTGGAACACCACAACATAATGGTGTGTCTGAAAGGAGAAATCGGACTCTATTGGAAATGGTTCGATCTATGATGGCTAGAAGTACACTACCTCTATCATTTGGGGTTTCGCATTGCTCTCCGCGGCCCGTATTTTAAATATGGCCCCAACCAAGAAAGTGGTAAGGACACCTTTCGAAGTATGGCATGGAAGGGTTCCATCATTATCATATTTAAAAGTTTGGGGGTGTGAGGCTTATCCTAAGCAATACACTCAAAACAAACTGGAAGCCCGATCATCTTCATTGGATATCCTAGAGATTTTATTGGATATTATTTCTATGATCCAACAGAGCAGAAAGTATTTATTGCTCGAAAGGCAGAGTTCTTGGAGACTAAGTTCCTTTCTGAAGAAACTAGTGGAAGAACAGTGGAACTTGAAGAGGTTCAAGATTCACAAGACGATACACATTTGGTTGATACTAGCAATCAACATGAGGATGTTGAGAATGATCATATGAATGATCAAGATACACAAAACGTTTGCAGATCTGGTAGAACTAGTATTCCTCCTGAGAGATATGGATTTTTCATGGATGGATGCTATGTGGTAGATTCGGATGAACCAACCACATACCGTTATGTCAAAACCTGATTTTGACAAATGGCAAGAAGCCATGAACGTTGAGATGCAATCCATGTATGATAACCAAGTTTGGGAATTGGTTACACCACCTCTTAAGTCCAAGGTAGTTGGAAGTAAGTGGGTTTTCAAGAAGAAAACCGATATGCATGGAAACTTGGATACTTATAAAGCTAGACTTGTAGCAAAAGGTTTCACTCAAACTCAAGGGGTTGATTATGATGAAACTTTTTCGCCTGTGGCAATGCTAAAGTCTATCAGGATATTATTTGCCATAGCAGCATATTATGACTATGAGATTTGGCAAATGGATGTCAAAACCGCCTTCCTTAATGGATATCTTGAGGAAGATGTCCATATGGAACAACCTGAAGGTTTTGTCGATCCAAAACATCCTAACAAGGTATGCAAGTTAAAGAAGTCAATCTACGGATTGAAACAAGCGTCAAGAAGTTGGAATCACTGTTTTGATGATGAAGTAAAGAAATTTGGCTTCATCAAAAACGCTGATGAAGCTTGTGTGTATAAGAAAGCTAGTGGGAGCATTATTACTTTCCTTGTATTATATGTCGATGACATTCTACTATTTGGAAATGACATTCCAACCTTGGAAGGTGTAAAAACCTGGCTTGGAAGCTGTTTTTCCATTAAGGATCTTGGTGAAGCCACCTATATTTTGGGAATAAAGATCTATAGGGATAGATCAAGGCGGTTGATAGGTTTAAACCAAAGTGCATACATTGAAAATATCTTGAAAAGGTTCAAGATGGAGAATTCTAAGAAAGGGTTGGTACCTCTTCAAAAGGGGACTATATTGAGCTCATCTCAATGTCCTAGTTAAAAGGTTGAACAAGAAAGAATGAATGGAGTCCCATATGCATCTGCTATAGGATCCATCATGTATGCAATGATATGTACTAGGCTAGACGTGTCATGTGCTCTAAGCATGACAAGTAGATATCAACAGAATCCTGGTAATAGTCATTGGATGGCTGTTAAGAGTATTTTGAAGTACCTTAGAAATACTAAGGACATGTTCTTAATATATGGATCTGGTGAGGAGGAACTCGTTGTAAAGGGTTACACGGATGCAAGTTTCCAAACTGATCGAGATGATTCTCGAGCACAGTTGGGATATGTCTTCATTATGAATGGAGGAGCGGTCTCTTGGAAAAGCTCAAAGCAAGATGTAGTGGCACTATCTACAACAGATGCAGAATACATCGCCGCTTCATTGGCAGCTCAAGAAGCTGCGTGGCTTAGGAAGTTCATTGCTGATCTAGGGGTCGTTGCTACCATTCAAGACCCCCTAGAGATCTTTTGTGACAACGAAGGTGCGATTGCTCAAATCAAGGAACCTCGTGCTCATCAAAAGACTCGGCACATTGAACGGAGGTTCAACTACATAAGGGATGAAGTTGAAAAGGGAAAGATATGTATTCGCAAAGTTCACACCGATCAAAACATTGCGGACCCTTTCACGAAGCTCCTAGATAGGTCAAAGCATGAAAGTCATACTTGTGCCTTAGGACTTCGATATTCTAGTGATTGGACTTGATCAAATTTTGTATTTGGATATTGGAACTTATGTTATTTGACTTAATTATATGGTTATAATTTTCATTTGTTCTTCTATTTTAGCATGTTTAAATCCGTGAATAAGCAAGTAATTCTAAACGTCCGTAGTCGATCATACTTGTGGGAACAACTATGAATGTAAGACTATAATGAACTTGGATTGGTTGATATTCATAAAGTACGAATATAGAGCAAAAGGTTGCTACCAAGGTTCATTGATATATGTGGGATATAGATATAGGACTGACCCGCTCTCTATTATTTCTGCATGGAATCTTTATGATTAGTCATAAGAAATATTGAGTAAAGGCGAATATCATTGTATCCTCAGACCTGAGATACATATTGAGTCTTGATATTCACCAAGTATCGTACTTTGACTTAGTGCTTTGCTGTTCTGAAACATTAACAATACGTAAGGCTAGGTTCAGGTATGATATAAGGTAATTGTGAGAGACGTATGTAGTCAAGATGGAATTTGTTCCTCTTATTCGTTGAGAGTTAGATGTCTAAGGCCTGTTAAAGCTAAATCATCGGAGAATGACAATTCTGTGTCTCTGGGATTTAACATGACATCTGTAACAAAAGGATGGATGATTGATTCACCTAAAACATTTCAAGTATGGTACTTGAAGGAGATGATGTTATTGAATGGCACCTAGTCATACGTATTAAGGGTAGTAAACCGTTGTTAGGCGGTATTTACTGCTTACATCAATTTTCTATGAATCTTGTGCAAGTGGGAGATTGAAGGATTTAGTCTGCCCAAGATACATATTAAATTGATGTGGTTAGTACGTTATGATCCAAGTCGGGTCATACCCAATAACAAGCCAAACAAACACCAATAAATATTTGTTCGTTGATGAGATCATACAAATAAATATTAGCACCAATTTATAAAACGAGTTTTCTAAAACATTGCTTTTGTAAATGAACAACATTATGTAGATGATTTGTTCATGAGAAATCATTTGTTTCATTATTTAAGTTAGTTAAACAATGACAAATGAAAGTGTTCTAGTGTTATAAAATTAAAAGGGGTTTTAATTTTATAAAACAAAGGGTGAGAGTGTAACATTTTTATAAAAGTAAAATGGGACGGAAACCCACTTAAGGGTCCCAATTTCGGCCGCCCCTTGGCCCTTGGGAATCCTCCTTTTTAGTCTTGGTTCATGCAATAATAATACTACTCCAACACTCTTCCTTAGATACACTTTTTCTCACACACACAAGAAAGCTCTCTCTTCTTCTTCTTGGCTAAAAAATCAGCTTTGCAAGCTTCAAAATTCAGATTTGCTTGGGTAGATTCGGATCTACAAGAAGAAGAGCAAGTTGGTGTTTTACTACCTAACAAGTAGGTGTCTTGGAAGGGCTTGTGGGTATTATCTCTTGAGGGCTTCTACATTGAAGTCTTTGCTTTCAAACATCATCATCTTCCTGCATCATTCTCCACGTTTGTAAGGTAGTAAATGTGTTCTTGTGTGTTTTTGATAGTATGCTCTTCCATATAAATAGATCCTTGTCTTGGGTTTTGTTTTAACAAATGTATATGATACATAAACTCTCGGTTTTTGACCTAAACTCCACTGCGTTTTACATAATAAATGGTTAATATGACTTTTGTAAGGATCTACAAAACCCAACACTTTCTTCTTTCGCAAGCCATCCTTACTCTTATTTGTTCGTTCATGCTTGCATCAATTCATTACGTTCCTCTTTTCATTATCTTCCACTTTACATTACATAATACTTTCATTACATTCATTAACGTTCAACGCAAATCACGGGAAGACAATCATACATAATAATAAGGAACATAACAACATACAACATCAATCACACAAGGCAACATCGCATACCCATAACATACATCATGCATAACATACAACATCACACAACCACACCACATCAAACATCACACGAATCACGCGCATCGCATCATATAAAACCATACGGCATCACACATCATCATGCATTGCATCATCATCATCATCAACTCATCATCATAAATCATCTTACATCATTCATGCCCATCACATCATCTACAACCCCAAAGGTCCGAGCCTACGTCCGCACTTCCCGAAAGTAAGACAAGACTATGGTCATTTGGGCGTATGGACCCTATTTGGTCGCATGGTCTCTCATGCGTATGAGACGCTCAGGCGAATGGACCTCCAGTCGCATAGCCTCCAATCGCATGCTTCCCATGCGAATGAAGCTCAGTCGCATGGCATCTGGGCGTATGGGCCTCAGTCGCATGACCTTCATGCGAATGGCCCTCAGTCGCACACCTTTCGTGCGTATGGACCTCAGTCGCACGACTCACAGGAGAATGGACTCCAGTCGCATGACCTTCAGTCGCATGACCCTCATTCGCATTTCATTCAGTCGCATGACCCTCATTCGCATTTCCTCCAGTCGCATAGCCCTCATACGTATGACCCTCAGTCGCACTACTCATATACGAATGAACCTCAGTCGCACTCCTTTCGTGCGTATGGACACAGTCGCATGCCATTCGGTCGCCTGGGCCTCCAGTCGCATAGCCCTAACTGTGCGCAGAATGCAGTTCATCCCGAACTACAGCCGACGATTTCGGCCTCCAAACTCTTCCAAACCCCTTTTAAGCTCAAATCAACCATTCTAAACCTTAGTGAAGCATACCACGACATCATTCAAGCATAACCAAGCATGAAATCAAGCCCCAAACGAGTCACACACATACATAAACGGGTTTACACCAAAAAAACTCGAAAAAGGGTTTTCAGATGTGTTCCAGCCCCAAAATCATTCAAAAACGTGTAAAAGAGGGGTCCTAGAACTCACACAAATGATCCCGTCGAGTAGAGCTTCGATTTGACCCGCTACACTTTGATTTCCACGCTCGAATCCACCCGAACCAAGCTTTTCTCCTCTTTTCTCCTTCTCTTCTCTTCTTTCTTTGGCTGAAAATGGCAAGAATGGGGTGCTTTCCCCCTTTATACTCCCATTCATCGAAGTTTCTCTCGTTGGCGAGTTTGATCCCTCGACTTTGGACTATATTTCTTTTTCTTCTTTCGTCGGCTTCAAAGAAAATTTCCGGGTGTTACAAAACTAAACAACCACAAAGGGTAGATAGTATCTACATTCAAATAGAGACCAAAACCGAACATAAAAATAAACCAATCACCTTTAAAATCGATCCACTACTACACAAAATGCATTTGCAACACTCCACGACCATCTTCGAACATTCTTGCTCACAAATCATTTAAATTCAATCCAAATTACAATTCTCCACCTAGTGAATCCATTTTTAAGCCCTAGACCATGGATACGAGTTTCAACTGATCAAAAACCACTCGTATTCATTCAATAAGAATCGAGAATAAAATAATAGTTACTAAATGAAAGTAATCATATGTCAACCATGAAACACAATATGTGATTGATGAAAGGAAGTTAAACAAGGTAACACGACCAAGTGGATAACATTTATTTTTACTTCAATCGAAATTGGGTGCTTATAAAACTTTGCATTAAAGTATTCTCGAAAGGTTAATAAAATACATGAAAAAGAAACTAGTTATACAATGATCTTAAACAACAAGAGTTCTCGCATGGATTGTTTTCGCTATCCATAACAACCATTCATAATATGCCAATTCCATTCTCAAGCCTTCTTAACACCCTTATAAACTAATCTAATCAAATCCGATTATAATGATTAGTAAATTCAAACTAAACTACAAATGGAAGATAGTATCTACTTTCAAATAGAAACTAAAACCTTTCATGAAAATAAACAAATCACCTTTAAAATCAATCCACTACTACACAAAATGCATACGCAACACTCCACGACCATCTTCGAACACTCTTGCTCACAAATCCTTTAAATTCAATCAAATGACAACTCTTCACCCACTAAATACATTTTTAAGCACTAGACAATGGATACGAGTTTTAACTGATCAAAAACCACTCATATTCAATCAATAAGAAAGGAGAATAAAATTAAGTTACAAAATGAAAGTAATCATTTATCAAACATAAAACACAATATGTGATTGATGAAAGGAAGTTAAATCAACGTAACACGACCAAGTGGATAAAATTTATTCTTATTTCAATCGAAATTGGGTGCTTATAGAATTTTGCATTAAAGTATTCTCGAAAGGTTAATAAAGTACATAAAAAAAGGAACTAGTTATATAGTGATTTAAACAACAATAGTTCTCGCATGGATAGTTTTCGCTATCCATAACAACCATTCATATCTCAAGCCTTCTTAACACCCTTATAAACTAATCTAATCAAATCCGATTTTAATGATCAGTAAATTCAAACTAAACTACAAAGGGAAGATAGTGTCTACTTTCAAATAGAAACTAAAACTTTTCATGAAAATAAACAAATCACCTTTAAAATCAATCCACAACTACACAAAATGCATATGCAACACTCCATGACCATCTTCGAACACTCTTGCTCACAAATCTTTTAAATTCAATCCAAATGACAACTCTCCACCCACTGAATACATGTTTATGCACTAGACAATGGATACGAGTTTTAACTGATAAAAAACCACTCGTATTAACTCAATAAGAAACGAGAATAAAATTATAGTTACTAAATGAACGTAATCATATATCAAACATGAAACACAATATGTGATTGATGAAAGGAAGCTAAATCAAGGTAACACGACCAAGTGGATAACATTTATTCGTATTTCAATCGAAATTGGGTGCTTATAGAATTTTGCATTAAAGTATTCTCGAAAGGTTAATAAAGTACATAAAAGAAGGAACTAGTTATGCAATGATTTTAAACAACAAGAGTTCTCGCATGGATAGTTTTCGCTATCCATAACAACCATTCATAATATGCCAATTTCATTCTCAAGCCTTCTTAACACCCTTATAAACTAATATAATCAAATTCGATTATAATGATTAGTAAATTCAAACTAAATAACCACAAAGGGTAGATAGTATCTACATTCAAATAGAGACAATTACCAAACATAAAAATAAACAAATCTCCTTTAAAATCGATCCACTACTACACAAAATGCATACGCAACACAATATGTAATTGATAAATGGAAGTTAAATCAAGGTAACACGACCAAGTGGATAACATTTATTCGTATTTCAATCGAAATTGGGTGCTTATAGAATTTTGCATTAAAGTATTCTCGAAAGGTTAATAAAGTACATAAAAGAAGGAACTAGTTATGCAATGATTTTAAACAACAAGAGTTCTCGCATGGATAGTTTTCGCTATCCATAACAACCATTCATAATATGCCAATTTCATTCTCAAGCCTTCTTAACACCCTTATAAACTAATCTAATCAAATTCGATTATAATGATTAGTAAATTCAAACTAAATAACCACAAAGGGTAGATAGTATCTACATTCAAATAGAGACAATTACCAAACATAAAAATAAACAAATCTCCTTTAAAATCGATCCACTACTACACAAAATGCATACGCAACACAATATGTAATTGATGAATGGAAGTTAAATCAAGGTAACACGACCAAGTGGATAACATTTATTCTTACTTCAATTGAAATTGGATGCTTATAGAACTTTGCATTAAAGTATTCTCGAAAGGTTAATGAAATACATAAAAAAGTAATTAGTTATACAATGATCTTAAACAACAAGAGTTCTTGCATGGAATGTTTTCGCTATCCATAACAACCATTTATAAACTAATCTAATCAAGTTCCATTCTCAAGCTTTCTTAACACCCTTATAAACTAATCTAATCAAGTTCAATTATAATGATCAGTAAATTCAAACTAAACAACCACAAAGGGAAGATCGTATCTACTTTCAAATAGAAACAAAACCTATCATGAAAATAAACTAAACACCTTTAAAATCAATCCACTACTACATAAAATGCAAATGCACAACACTCCACGACAACCATAAATGGAAGATAGTATCTACTTACAAATAGAAACCAAAACCTATCATGAAAATAAACTAAACACCTTTAAAATCAATCCACTACTACACAAAATGCATACGCAACACTCCACGACCATCTTCGAACACTCTTGCTCACAAATCCTCAAAATTCAATCCAAATAACAACTCTCCACCCACTGATTCCGTTATTAAGCACTAGACCATGGATACGAGTTTTAACTGATCAAAAACCACTCGTATTCATTCAGTAAGAACCGAGAAACAAATTATAGTTACGAGATGAAAGTAATCATATGTCAAACATGAAACACAATATGTGATTGATGAAAGGAAGTTAAATCAAGGTAACACAACCAAGTGGATAACATTTATTCTTACTTCAATCAAAATTGGGTGCTTACAGAACTTTACATTAGAGTATTCTCGGAAGGTTAATAAAATATATAAAAAAAGGAACTAGTTATACAATGATTTTAAACAACAATAGTTCTCGCATGGATAGTTTTCGCTATCCATAACAACCATTCATAATATGCCAATTCCATTCTCAAGCCTTCTTAACACCCTTATAAACTAATCTAATCAAACCCGATTATAATGATCAGTAAATTCAAACTAAACTACAAAGGGAAGATAGTATCTACTTTCAAATAGAAACTAAAACCTTTCATGAAAATAAACAAATCAGCTTTAAAATCAATCCACTACTACACAAAATGCATACGCAACACTCCACGACCATCTTCGAACACTCTTGCTCACAAATCCTTTAAATTCAATCTAAATGACAACTCTCCACCCACTGAATCCATTTTTAAGCACTAGACAATGGATACGAGTTTTAACTTATCAAAAACCACTCGTATTCAACCAATAAGAAACGAGAATAAAATTATAGTTACTAAATGAAAGTAATCATATATCAAACATGAAACACAATATGTGATTGATGAAAGGAAGTTAAATCAAGGTAACACGACCAAGTGGATAACATTTATTCTTATTTCAATCGAAATTAGGTGCTTATAGAATTTTGCATTAAAGTATTCTCGAAAGGTTAATAAAGTACATAAAAAAAGAACTAGTTACACAATAATTTTAAACAACAAGAGTTCTCGCATGGATAGTTTTCGCTATCCATAACAACCATTCATAATATGCCAATTTCATTCTCAAGCCTTCTTAACACCCTTATAAGCTAATCTATCAAATTCGATTATAATGATCCGTAAATTCAAACTAAACAACCACAAAGGGTAGATAGTATCTACATTCAAATAGAGACCAAAACCGAACATAAAAATAAACAAATCACCTTTAAAATCGATCCACTACTACACAAAATGCATACGCAACACTCCACGACCATCTTCGAACACTCTTGCTCACAAATCATTTAAATTCAATCCAAATGACAATTCTCCACACACTGAATCCATTTTTAAGCCCTAGACCATGGATACGAGTTTCAACTGATCAAAAACCACTCGTATTCATTCAATAAGAACTGTAACAACCGACCTCTAGGTTATAATTCTTACCTTGCCAACCTGCATCTTTTCTAATTCGACTAATTTTATTACTATTATTATTGATACTATTCTCTCTTATGTATTATGTGTTTCGGTACTTTTGTCTTAATTGACTGTTTTTGCCTCATGGCTCAGTCGCATCTAGTTAATGCAGATGGACCCATTCAGTCGCATCTGGTTAATGCGGATGGACCCATTCGGTCGCATCAGGTTGATGCGGATGGACCCATTCAGTCGAATTTCGCCTTGCAGCCTTATCAACTTGTGTTTTGTAATGACTTTATCTAGATCAAGCATTTGTGAGGGAAATCTTAGTGTCCCGGGGAAGTTATTAGGCACCCTTGCAAACTTAATCATAGTTGAAACAATTTAAATTGTGTTCCTACACACTAAAATTTCGGTTAATTATCAACTAACTAATTATAACATCTAATAAACTACACGATACTACAAAACTACACTACATAATATAATTACCATTTAAAATTTAATTCAAAAATACCCCTCACTACATGCCAATTTCGGCCACCCCCTTTCACCACCCTCTTCTACCAATCAACAATCTTCTACACCACCTCTTCAACCCCCACTACCCTTTCACGCAAGAACTCACTTCAAACTCCACCATCACTTTCATTCCACTCCCTCTCTCTCCCTCTCGGATTCTCTAACCGAAACACACATACATACCACGGTTTTCTCTCTAAATCCTAGCCATACTCGAAGAACACCACAACCCACAATCGGCCAAGCTCAAAGAACTGCAAAGATGAAGTTTTTGTGCTGTTGGGTACTCGGTTCCTACAAGTTCAACCATTTCCAGCAATTGTTTGTGATTTTCCAGCTTTTTCCAAGGAGTTCCAAGCCATCCTCGACCAACTACACGCTCCAAACCATGAGTTACATAGTGTGTAAGCTTCATGTCGCACAGTTTTGGATATTTAATGTGTTTAACTTCGTTTTTCATTCAAACCCTTACCCTTCTCATATCTAACAGAAACTTGTTGCTACAACATCGTTCATAAGGAGCTTTTCACGTCCTTGAAGGTATCATACTCGTAAAGCATGTCATTCTATAGGTGTAACACGGTTTACACCTAGAAAACCCTCTTTTCGAGTGTATTACACCATCCAACTTGCACAACTTGTAACCCTTCGAAACTAATCATCTAACCTGCTCAAAATGGGTCATTTAATCTCCTAATAATCTGATTTCAAAGTTACAAAAGGTTTGGTTAATGTTTAATCACAAACTATAACATTTAACACAAGTGTAATGGATGAAAATGGTGTAATCTTGTAGTTTCCATCTTGTTCATGGTTTGTTTGTTGAACCCGTGAGATTGACATAGAGATTTAGTAGGTTTTCGGATGATTTTGGGCATGTGATGAGATGTAAAGGCTGAAAATATGAATGTTATAGAATGATAGGCAATTTGGACATATTCGGGGACCCGAAAAGTGGTAAAAACAATTTTAAAACAATAAAACATGGATTTAACCATCTTAAAAAGTATTCCAGGTTCTAAGGGTTAACAAAGTATTTGGGTCGGATTTGTCAATTTAAATGGTCAAAGAATGGGTTAAATGGAATTCTTAGTGAAAAACGGGTTTTAACCGGGTAACGTCTGAAGGAAAATTTAAAAATGAGGATTTAACACCAAAATTCATGGAAACCATAACATTTCAGTAAGTTATGTACAATAAGATCTAAAGGAGTTGAAAAATTGGTCAAATGAACTTTTAACAGGTCAAATTCGGTTAAAAACGCGTCTAAACGGGTAAAACTTAAAAAGGTAGTCTTGCACCAAAAAGGAGCTCGAAATGCATCTCTAGCAGATTAAAAACCTTAAATAAAGTCTTAAAATGATATTTAATGAATCTAAGACCGTTAAATTAGAAATCAACACTCAACTATTAAAAACCTTCGGTTTTACCGTAACCGGTAACGAGAAACATGAAAATTTGTGAAACGGAGTTAAATTATGAAAATTTGGTAGAAACTTACTTAAAAATCAGTTAACTAACTCTAAGAAACTAATATTTGGGCATAAAAGACATTAAATGCAAGAAATCAAACTTTGGGGTTGAAATTGTAAATTTTGAAACTTGAAGGACTAAACTGTAAATTCTTGCCTAACTTCTACAAACCGACCCCTTGAACAAGGAATCACTTAACAAACTCAAACTAACTTATAAAAATGATTTATCATAGCAAATCATATGTTCTTTCCTAAGAAACCCTAACTTTCTATAAAAGGAAACTTTTTATGTAAAGACTTAGAAATTCAAATGCTATTAAGGTTCTAACCTCATGACAACTTATGCATCTCCATGACCCTAGAATTAGTGGTTTAACACTTAAATCTTATTGACTAGGGTGCAAGATTTGAGACTTTTCCCGGCACACAGAGTGACCCTTTACTTGAATTCTAAGGTGAGTTTAAGTGTTCCCCTTTTTATTATTGTTTTTGGGATGAAGCATGCTCTGTTTAAACTGAACTATTTTTGTGCCATATTATGATGCTATATGTTGTGGTTATGTTGAGACCTGCTGATACTTCTATCACAATCATTAATTCTTTCGTGAACCGCTTGTTTTATATGGGTAGATCTACTTGGGGAATCCCCCACACACAATGCATCCTGTGATGAACGGGAAGGGTACCACACTGAGATCCTGCGGGGTCGTTTGTGGCATGTAACAAGTTTTATTAAGATACTATGGTGGACCATCCGGCAGGTACGGTCCACTGGTTTGAGGCTCAGTTCTCCCCACGGGGATTTTACCGGTAACTTAAGTTTTGAAGAGGCTAACCGGGGCTGAGTGCAGGGTTGATTGTGATCCCCACAACAATAATACTATGACTTTTAATTAAAGAATGGATTCTAATGAATCGTTTTTTTTACAAACTTAAGCACTTGAATTCACCAACTTTTTAGTTGACACAATTTCTTTTGAGCATGTTTCAGGTAATCCATGAGTGGAGTCTAGCTGGGTAGAAGAATTTGACCTAGCACCGTGACTATGGCATTGGCTTGTCTGATTTTCAAATCTATCTGAACAATTTTTAATTATTATAGCTTATACATTTTATCATTATGTTGGTTGTACAATTTAATTTATGGGCTAAATCTGTTTCTAGCCTAGGATTATTTTAAACTCTGAATGCGATGTGATGTTCTCTCCCTTTGTGCTCTTATGATGGTTTGTTTCCGCTGCCATATGTTGTTGCTAGTCTGTGACGTCCCACCCTACCTGGGCCCCGGGTGTGATAGATTGGTATCAGAGCCAAAGGTTGTAGAGAAGTCGGGAATACCATAGTAGACCCTAGGCTACAACCCTGATACCTTAGGACCACCCTTATGGAAAGTGTTGGGATGATCGGGTTGGGTAAATTGATGATTACACTTGATCAACGTAATCATGAATTTATCGGACGTGTAAATTCCAGCATGGACCTTAGGTCGTGTTTGGACCCTTCTCTGTAATACTATTACTGATACTATTGATTACTGATTCTACTATCAAGTACTATAAGTACTGCTATTATTACCTGTACTATTACTACCATGAGCTATGAGAAACCAAATTACTCATGATGATTTTTACAGGTTATCCGAGACTATGGCAGGAAAAGGTAAGGCACCAGCTCACCCAGCCCACGAGACTACTTCTATCGGGAGTAGCTTGAAGATCACTCCTCGGACGGAATACGAGGCTTACCTCAGGAGGTGTGGAAACCCTGGATTTCTATCCGCGACTTCGGACGACTTGGAGCCATCGGAGGACTCTACTTCGACGTCCCCGTCTAGGAGCCGAACGCGCTCCTACTAACCACACGTCGTTGCACCCACTCACTCACCTCTCCCTCCTATCGGGGACAGGGGTGCGCGGACTGTTACCCGCCCACGAAAGATCATTAGGCCAGGAACTTCAGTCTCTTTCAGGATGCCTCCTCCTCTGCCTCCACCGGTCAGGAGACCGATACCAGCCTCGCAGCCATATGATCCTGTGAATCCAAGGATCGTCAACAGGAATTATCAGTGTGAATCGATGTCAAGTCAACGTTAGCGGAATTAACGTTGATTTGGTTTAATTGTATTTAAGCAACTTTAAATATCAATGAAATATCAAGAACACACGAAACAAAACACAATTAATGATTAATCAATATTTTATTATAATGTGTTGGTGATTACAAAAGAATGAATGTACGATATCAATGAATGCTATGATGTTGTATATGTTTTTGATGATCGAAAGACTTTTGATGATTGTTGTATTGCTATTGCTGTTCTCAATCAATCAATCTTCTGACTCAATCATCCTTGAATCGAAACCTAGGATCCATATTTATAGACAAAGATGTTTCAGTTATAGGAAACACCGGATCTCTTGGGATTGGAATTGTTTCTGATAAGGAATCATCGGATTTCTCGGGATTCGTATAACCGCCTTGTTGACTTGTTGACTTGTAACACTTGTGTTATACAAGTGTTTGGACTCCGCAGAAATATTGTCTTCCGTAGATGTTTTGTTCTTCCGCAGATGTTTTGTTCTTCCGCAGTATTCTTGTTCTTCCACAGCATTTCTTGAAATTCACTTGGAACTCCAGTTGATTTGTTCATCCGTAGATGATCTTCGGATGTTTTGTTACTTGTAAAATATATATCTACGGAAGAACGAAATGTTCATCCGTAGATGTTTCTTACACTTGGTCAATTTCAGTAATTGACCAAGTATTATGTTTGTACCTGCAGCCATACATAAATCAACACATATATAAATGGGTTAACCTATATATTTAATGCATACACAATAATGAAGTACAAAAGTTCATTACAGATTAATTCAAGTACTAAGCTTATACATAATGACTAGATCTACTGATTCTAGACCTAACAATACTCCCCCTTAGGCTTAGCTACTTGCAATCAGTCCTTCAAAACTGCAAGATCCTTGATTCTGGCAATCATCTTGTTGTAGAAGTAGGAAACAGCAGTCTTCTGATCATCATACTTATAGTTGATTTTCATCTTGCTGATCTTCTTCAGAGTCTCATAACTGATTCCCAGAACATCTTCCTCTGTAGTGAGTGTGTCTAACACCTTGTTGTTATTCACCACTTCCAGCTCATCTTGTTCTGTTATTCTGAGTTCTGTTACTTCATCAAGGGTTGTTCCCTTCAGTAGTCCAGCATTAAATCTTCTTCTTTTATATGCTTTGGCATGTAGTTTGTCTATTACTTGAATCACATGGACATGTAGGAACAGATCATTTTGTGCTTTTTCATCAGACAGCTTGGGAAAGAATTTGTCATTAAGATATGAGGTGTAGCTGGGATGGAGCAGTTTGATCTCCACAGGATCAAAGATTCTGATCTTTCAGCTTTTTTGTTCTCAGCATTTCTCAGTAGGACCAACTCTTTTGTCTTCTCAACATATCCCCATTCAGTGATTGGGTATGTGACTTGAGTCCCTTCAATGCATTTAAGTGCTGCTTTGTTTCTGTTGTTGTAGCCAATCCTCTTCAAGAATTCATCATCTACATGTTCTGAGGCATTGGTCTTGAATCTTTTTAGCCCTTTGATTCTCTTTTGATGTTCTTCATCTTCTCTTTTGGCTTCTATAAGCACATCATCTTTAAATTTTGTTTTCAACTTTCCCACTAGGGTTGAGAAATCTCTTCCTCTAGGGTGAATTGGATAATTGCTGATGATTAAACTTTGAAGATCTTTGATGTCATTTTCTGGCAGACTCAACACTGAGAGTACATCATGGAAGTATTCTACTCTTCCAGATGTTCTTTTAATAACAGCACAATCCCAGTCTGGATCATATTTCCAGGCCATGATCTTGTTTTCTTCCGCAGAGCTGGGAGTTGTGAGATGATCTATCAGTTGTATTAGTGTGGACTTTTGCTCAGTTATCTCTCTAACTGCAGTCCCAAGTGGCCATACTTTTCCGGGGATAACTTCTCTTGGCTCTCTAATCAATTTCTCTTTTCTTTTGTGCTGATCTTTAGGTTCAACTGTTATAGGTTCAGCAGGAAGTTTGCTTTGTTGTTCATAAGATGGATGTGGAGCTTCAGTTCTGAATTTTACTCCAGTATCTAGCTCAACTTTCATCACATGCTCCATCATCCTTCTGAGTTCCCCTACTGATCTTCCTTTAAGCTCATGAGGTTTGTAGTTATGTCCTTGTAACCAGCAAGTCATGTTGTATTTGCTCAGCTTGGCTGTGTCACAATGTCCCAACTCCTTCTTTGTGTTTTGAATTGATTGAAAGGTGATGAAGGCTTGATAATCACAATTTGGAATCATAAAGCATGCAAGCTCAAATTCTTTCAACAGGTTCTTCATCTCTGTCATGTTTAGTCTTTCAACCATGTCATAAGGGAAACCATGGTTTATAAGTGTCATGAACATGGTTGATTCAGGCCTCTCTTCAAATATGTCACTTGTAGTCAGAAGATCATCAGCCTTTGAGACTTCTTGTTTTGGAGGAGAGTCTTCTTTGATTAATTCTTCCCACTCTTTATCACTTTCATCTTTCTTTTCAGAGATGGGCTTCTCAGTAGATAAGTCTATTGAGGGGGTGTGTTCAGGAGAAGTCAGCTTTTGTTTCTTTGAAATACTTTCATTAGTTGGCTTCTTTTCAGCAGTACCAAGGTACTTTCTTTTCCTTGAGTACAAGATCATTTCTTTTGTTGCCTCAGGAATTTGTTTTGTTTGAGCAGTTGAAGTCTTAGCATGAGATTCCAATGAACTGATCTTCAGTTTAAGTTGCTCAATTTCTTCTTCTTTTCTCTTTATAATGTTTGACTGAGCAGTCATAGTGCCAGATGCTTGTTCAAGTCTCTTCATGATCTTTTCTTTATCTTTCTTCTCAGTCTCTACTGACTCTTTAAGCTCAGCTTCCTTGTCTAGCAGAGCATCAATGACTTCTTTATCACTTTGAGCATCTTCTCTCAGTCTCTTTATTCTTGCTTGCTGTCTTATCAATTCTTCATCCTTTTCTTTTATTATGCCCTTCAGCTCTTGTATTCTTGCCTTTCTTTTATTTGATTTGAGCACCAGCTTGTTGTACTCAGCCACCAGATAACTTTTGCTCACAGGAATGTCATCATCACTCAGATCATCTTCATTATAAGCAATCACATCAACCTGATCTGCTTCTGTGTCTATTTCCTGATGCTGAGACTCAATCTCATCTTCTTTTACTTCCTCATGATCAACACTTGCTGAGCTTGACTTTGGTTCAGTGGCTTGATCTTCATGCTCTTGAAGAGTTTGTTGTTGTAGCAGGTCAGTCACTGGAGAAACTTGTTCAGTTTCATTTGAATGCACAGGGGATTCAGTCTTGGATAATGACAGTTTAACTGTACTTGCTTCGGAGACTAATTCAGTCTCTCCAGTAGATGCTCTCAGTATCTGAATTTGGAAGTTGTTGGTAAAGTTGCATCTGAAGCTGAATTGGTGATTGGGGTTGAATGGGAGATATTGGTTCAGTATTTTGACTGGCAGGTGATTGTGTTTGGGGTGTTTGTTGTTGTTGTGGTGATAGGTGGAGGATTGGAGAGATAGGTTTAGTATTTTGGCTGGCTGGTGATTGAGTTTGGGGTGTTTGTTGTTGTTGTGGTGATAGGTGGAGGATTGGAGAGATAGGTTCTGTATTTTGGCTGGCTGGTGATTGAGTTTGGGGTGTTTGTTGTTGTTGTGGTGATAGATGGAGGATTGGAGAGATAGGTTCTGTATTTTGGCTGGCTGGTGATTGTGTTTGGGGTGTTTGTTGTTGAGGTGATGCTTCTGGTGATGGAGTGTCTTGAGCAGAGCTGGTAGCAGAGCTCTCTTCATCAATTTCCCAAACAAGCTCTTGAGGTATGTCTGCATTAGCATCAATCACATGAGCAAACATGTCTATGTCACCTCCTTCATATTTCCCTGAGATTTTGTTCAGCACAGATCTGCCAAGGTGTGCTTGGATAAACACACCACCCTCCACAGATGTTCCAGGCAGGTCTGCATTAATGATGAGCTGAATGAACCTTGGAAACATATACATCTTATCAGCCTTCTGTACTCGAATGTGATCACACAAACAATTAATGATGTACTTTGAATAGTTGTAGGTCCTTCCCTCAAAGATGCCAATGATACCAGATGATATATGTCTTGAAAATCTGTCAAGCCCAGATTTTCTGTTTGACATACACTTCAGATAAGTGTGACACAAAAATCTGTATGGCTTACAGAGTCTTCCCTTCTTGATTTCTCCCTTTTCAAAGTCTCCATCATACCCCATTAGGAGAAAACCTTTTCTATGTATTCATTATCAAATACATCAGGGTGTCCAACTTCAACATCTCCCAATTCTAGTACCCTTCTTATTGTTTGTTCGTCTATTCTCAGCCTTCGATTCTTTACTTCTGCAATAATTCCTTCATCATCTTCTTCTATATGTGCAGAATTCCAGAAATCACTGATATGCGAGCGGTAAATCGTTGGCTCTGCAGATAGTGCATAGAATATCCTTGATCTTCTCAAATATCTCATAATTTCTTGACATCCTTCTGACACAGGATCGTCAGGGTTCAAGAAAGCACACACATTATGCTCTTTTGCAAATCGTTGATCCATCTGTTCATAAGAAAAGACTTCGTTAGAATCACATTATTGATATAAGAATACGAACAGTTGTGAGATAAAACAAGTATCAACTTGTTCATTCTTGATGATTACGACATGTTTTACCTTAATAAACGCTGATTAAGAACACAGATATATGTTTGATTAAGGTTTGTTTTGGTAAATTTTGAATGTTGAGAAAGTGGGAAAAATTTGTTGAGTGAGATTTTCTAGGTCTGAAAAAGTGAGCTGAAAAAGTGAATAATGCATTTGACAAGTCAAATCTCTTTATTTATACTCTCAGACATATTAATTTTCTCGGATTTATTCAATGGGTCCCACATTGTAATCTTCCGTAGAAGTAATTTCTCATTAATTGTGATCCACAATTTACTCTTCCGTAGTACATCTACGGATCAACAACTTCTACTGGTGAAATTTTAATCATTAAATTATTGATCTTTATTCATCCGTAGTTTACCAATCTACGGATAAACATTAATATACTAATATTGATTTACACACAGTTGTATGTATGGCCCAACTCCATTGGTTGATCCAATTATTACTATAGGACCTCGTTGGCTTTGTATACATGACAATTTAGTACAAGAAAATTTAAAATAGAGATTTAAAAAAATTTCATGTAACCAACGGCTAAGGTGATGCTCAGATTTCAATTTCTTCAAATTGATAAAGATATAGACATTGCTGCTGCTGATTTAGATGCTTTTTTATGAATTCTACTCCCCCTAAATTTGTGATTAATGATGAGCTTAAGCATTTATCATAAATTTCTTCAAGAGGAATAACATAAACTTTAAATATATGATAATGATCAGATACACATAAGATGGGATCATACTATAATGCTAAGCCTCTTCCTGATCAGTTATGTTGTATAGTTGATACTAGAACAAGTTCTGATTGCAAGTATATTGTCCTTATAGATCCATACAAGAGCTCATGTATCAACTCGGCATGCTGTTTATCATGTTTTATTGTTTTAGAAATAACTGTCATGGGCTTCACATTTGATTCACAAAGGTGTTGTCCTCCCTTTGCAAGTCAATTCATTACTTTTTCACACTTAAGACTATGTACTTTAAATTATAATAGCTATCTTGAGATGTATTTGGCATCTCATTGATGCGATGTTGATAAAGCTCAAGATAATATACAGTTGATCACTTAGGATTCTTTTGAGAGCTTTAGATATGATCATCATCAGGTCACCAGGTCTTTACTCACGTAAAACAGAGGTGCCTTTAACCCAGGTCTTTGTTCACACAAAACAGAGGGATGATGATGAGCATGATCTTTTCACCTTGGATACTGATATTCAGTATGGTGATCATACACCCAGGTCTTTGTTCACACAAAACAGAGGGAGTATGATTTGCAAAGATAGATAGTATAAAGTGTTTTACATAGTGTGTTCAGATGAATGATTTGATCACATTAGGATAAGACTCACTTTGTTTTCTCAAAAGGAAGTTTCCCACAGACAATTATGACAATCTTATGTTTTGCAAGCACTAAGTTTTGTTTCCACTCAAGATGAACCTACTCACATATCAAGAAACTTGTTGAGATAGATTGTTATTTGTTTATGCATACATAGGCAAAGCTATAGTTTACTATGATTTCCCATGCATAAGTCATACTGATGCATTATTCCACACAGCATGTTGTTTGTTTGGACTTGATTTAATCTAAGTTAATCATACCTAGAGACTCAATCAGAAAATTAAATCTGACTGAATCAAAGGCTTTAGTGAATAAATCAGCAAGCTGATTTGATGTATCCACTTTGACTAACTTAATCAATCCCTTTTCTGAGCAATCTCTCAGAAAATGATACCTAATCTCTATATGTTTTGTTTTACTATGTTGCACAGGATTAGCAGTGATAAACATAGCAGCAGAATTGTCTATATAGATTGAAGTGTGAAGAAAGTTGTAACCATAGTCAAGCAATTGGTTTTGTAACCAAAGTACTTGAGAACACCCAGCTGAAGCAGCAATGTACTCAGCCTCAGCTGTGGATACAGAAACATTTGTTTGTTTCTTGCACTGCCATGACACTAGCCTGGGTCCAATGAATTGACATCCACCGGTTGTTGATTTTCTATTGCTATTACATCCACCATAGTCACTATCTGAGTATGAGTAGAGTGTAAAGTCTCCATCCTTGGGATACCATAGACCAAGTCCTGGTTTTCCCTTGAGGTATCTGAAAATTCTTTTGACAGCATTGTGATGAAACTCCTTTGGATCAGATTGGTACCTAGCACAAACACACACAGCAAACATAATATCAGGTCTACTGGCAGTTAAGTACATAAGTGAACCTATCATGGATCTAAATAATTTTTGATCAATAGATTTTCCAGTGAATCCAAGGATCGTCAACAGGAATTATCAGTGTGAATCGATGTCAAGTCAACGTTAGCGGAATTAACGTTGATTTGGTTTAATTGTATTTAAGCAACTTTAAATATCAATGAAATATCAAGAACACACGAAACAAAACACAATTAATGATTAATCAATATTTTATTATAATGTGTTGGTGATTACAAAAGAATGAATGTACGATATCAATGAATGCTATGATGTTGTATATGTTTTTGATGATCGAAAGACTTTTGATGATTGTTGTATTGCTATTGCTGTTCTCAATCAATCAATCTTCTGACTCAATCATCCTTGAATCGAAACCTAGGATCCATATTTATAGACAAAGATGTTTCAATTATAGGAAACACCGGATCTCTTGGGATTTGAATTGTTTCTGATAAGGAATCATCGGATTTCTCGGGATTCGTATAACCGCCTTGTTGACTTGTTGACTTGTAACACTTGTGTTATACAAGTGTTTGGACTCCGCAGAAATATTGTCTTCCGTAGATGTTTTGTTCTTCCGCAGATGTTTTGTTCTTCCGCAGTATTCTTGTTCTTCCGCAGCATTTCTTGAAATTCACTTGGAACTCCAGTTGATTTGTTCATCCGTAGATGATCTTCGGATGTTTTGTTACTTGTAAAATATATATCTACGGAAGAACGAAATGTTCATCCGTAGATGTTTCTTACACTTGGTCAATTTCAGTAATTGACCAAGTATTATGTTTGTACCTGCAGCCATACATAAATCAACACATATATAAATGGGTTAACCTATATATTTAATGCATACACAATAATGAAGTACAAAAGTTCATTACAGATTAATTCAAGTACTAAGCCTATACATAATGACTAGATCTACTGATTCTAGACCTAACAGATCCACCTCGACACCAACCACTCAACGAGCGCTGGATGCCGCCTAGGCACAGCATGAATGACGACCCTAGTGTACTGGCTGGTGACCGCTACTCCCATTCTAGTCGTCGGGCAAGTGATGCGGGTCCCTTTGACGCTGCACTAGACGAGATATGGAGGACCGTCCGTCGTCAGGAGATGACTATCCAGCACGCCACTCGGAGCTCACAATCTGCCCAGTTTCAGGCTATGATGGCCTCTCATGGAGTACAATGGTTAGAGCAGGAGCAGAAAAAGAAAAATGTAGGGTGGCTGGGATGATTGAAAAAGAAACGGATGTGAAAGGCTTGTGGAAAATAGGATTATCTGTCTCTGAGACAGTTGAAGGAAACAATTTTTATTATTAACTGATACTATTATTATTATTTTATGGGGGTAACGGTACCTTCCGAGTTATGAACCATGACATTATATTTTGTTTTAAATCTCTATGATGGATGATCCTACGGTTGTTTGAGAAACTATTGCTATCTGATACTAACCTTGCAGGGTGATTTGACATGGAGTATGTAACTCCGCAAGCTTGAGGGAGACAATTTGGTTGCTTGGGAATGAACCCCTACAACCGTGCTTAATGAAACTATTTATTATGTCATGTTGTTCTTATACTATGATGTTGTGTAGCTATTGGCGTGACCCTTAGAGTAATCAATGTGTTAGGATAATCGGAACTTGTTATGTGATGCTAAATGAGTTGCTTGTCTTGAAAATAGAATGCTGCCAAGAAGAGGAGCCCGTATGGGTAGGAGAGGAAACGACAGAGGCCCCCGCGAGGAGCCTGGGCGAGAAGGAAATGAGCCACCAACCCCACCAGTAAACAATAACCCTGGGAATGATGAGAGAATTGCAAATATTGTGGCGCAATAAATCGCTAACGCCATACCCACAATCATTGCCCAGATCAACACGGATCGGGGTTGAAATTGTAAATTTTGAAACTTGAAGGACTAAACTGTAAATTCTTGCCTAACTTCTACAAACCGACCCCTTGAACAAGGAATCACTTAACAAACTCAAACTAACTTATAAAAATGATTTATCATAGCAAATCATATGTTCTTTCCTAAGAAACCCGAACTTTCTATAAAAGGAAACTTTTTATGTAAAGACTTAGAAATTCAAATGCTATTAAGGTTCTAACCTCATGACAACTTATGCATCTCCATGACCCTAGAATTACTGGTTTAACACTTAAATCTTATTGACTAGGGTGCAAGATTTGAGACTTTTCCCGACACACAGAGTGACCCTTTGCTTGAATTCTAAGGTGAGTTTAAGTGTTCCCCTTTTTATTATTGTTTTTGGGATGAAGCATGCTCTGTTTAAACTGAACTATTTTTGTGCCATATTATGATGCTATATGTTGTGGTTATGTTGAGACCTGCTGATACTTCTATCACAGTCATTAATTCTTTCGTGAACCGCTTGTTTTATATGGGTAGATCTACTTGGGGAATCCCCCACACACAATGCATCCTGTGATGAACGGGAAGGGTACCACACTGAGATCCTGCGGGGTCGTTTGTGGCATGTAACAAGTTTTATTAAGATACTATGGTGGACCATCCGGCAGGTACGGTCCACTGGTTTGAGGCTCAGTTCTCCCCACGGGGATTTAACCGGTAACTTAAGTTTTGAAGAGGCTAACCGGGGCTGAGTGCAAGGTTGATTGTGATCCCCACAACAATAATACTATGACTTTTAATTAAAGAATGGATTCTAATGAATCCTTTTGTTTACAAACTTAAGCACTTGAATTCACCAACTTTTTAGTTGACACAATTTCTTTTGAGCATGTTTCAGGTAATCCATGAGTGGAGTCTAGCTGGGTAGAAGAATTTGACCTAGCACCGTGACTATGGCATTGGCTTGTCTGATTTTCAAATCTATCTGAACAATTTTTAATTATTGTAGCTTATACATTTTATCATTATGTTGGTTGTACAATTTAATTTATGGGCTAAATCTGTTTCTAGCCCAGGATTATTTTAAACTCTGAATGCCATGTGATGTTCTCTCCCTTTGTGCTCTTATGATGGTTTGTTTCCGCTGCCATATGTTGTTGCTAGTTTGTGACGTCCCACCATACCTGGGCCCCGGGTGTGACAGATTGGTATCAGAGCCAAAGGTTGTAGAGAAGTCGGGAATACCATAGTAGACCCTAGGCTACAACCCTGATACCTTAGGACCACCCTTATGGAAAGTGTTGGGATGATCGGGTTGGGTAAATTGATGATTACACTTGATCAACGTAATCATGAATTTATCAGACGTGTATATTCCAGCATGGACCTTAGGTCGTGTTTGGACCCTTCTCTGTAATACTATTATTGATACTATTGATTACTGATTCTACTATCAAGTACTATAAGTACTGCTATTATTACCTGTACTATAACTACCATGAGCTATGAGAAACCAAATTACTCATGATGATTTTTACAGGTTATCTGAGACTATGGCAGGAAAAGGTAAGGCACCAGCTCACCCAGCCCACGAGATATGGAGGACCGTCCGTCGTCAGGAGATGACTATCCAGCACGCCACTCGGAGCTCACAATCTGCCCAGTTTCAGGCTATGATGGCCTCTCATGGAGTACAATGGTTAGAGCAGGAGCAGAAAAAGAAAAATGTAGGGTGGCTGGGATGATTGAAAAAGAAATGGATGTGAAAGGCTTGTGAAAAATAGGATTATCTGTCTCTGAGACAGTTGAAGGAAACAATTTCTATTATTAACTGATACTATTATTATTATTTTATGGGGGTAACGGTACCTTCCAAGTTGTGAACCATGATATTATATTTTGTTTTAAATCTCTTTGATGGATGATCCTACGGTTGTTTGAGAAACTATTGCTATCTGATACTAACCTTGCAGGGTGATTTGACATGGAGTATGTAAATCCGCAAGCTTGAGGGAGACAATTTGGTTGCTTGGGAATGAACCCCCACAACCGTGCTTAATGAAACTATTTATTATGTCATGTTGTTCTTATACTATGATGTTGTGTAGCTATTAGCGTGACCCTTAGAGTAATCAATGTGTTAGGATAATCGGAACTTGTTATGTGATGCTAAATGAGTTGCTTGTCTTGAAAATAGAATGCTGCCAAGAAGAGGAGCCCGTATGGGTAGGAGAGGAAACGATAGAGGCCCCCGCGAGGAGCCTGGGCGAGAAGGAAATGAGCCACCAACCCCACCAGTAAACAATAACCCTGGGAATGATGAGAGAATTGCAAATATTGTGGCGCAATAAATCGCTAACGCCATACCCACCATCATTGCCCAGATCAACACGGATCGGGACAACGCCACCGGAAACATGAAAATTTGTGAAACGGAGTTAAATTATGAAAATTTGGTAGAAACTTACTTAAAAATCAGTTAACTAACTCTAAGAAACTAATATTTGGGCATAAAAGACATTAAATGCAAGAAATCAAACTTTGGGGTTGAAATTGTAAATTTTGAAACTTGAAGGACTAAACTGTAAATTCTTGCCTAACTTCTATAAACTGACCCCTTGAATAAGGAATCACTTAACAAACTCAAACTAACTTATAAAAATGATTTAGCATAGCAAATCATATGTTCTTTCCTAAGAAACCCTAACTTTCTGTAAAAGGAAACTTTTTATGTAAAGACTTAGAAATTCAAATGCTATTAAGGTTCTAACCTCATGACAACTTATGCATCTCCATGACCCTAGAATTAGTGGTTTAACACTTAAATCTTATTGACTTGGGTGCTAGATTTGAGAATTTTCCCGGCACACACAGTGACCCTTTGCTTGAATTCTAAGGTGAGTTTAAGTGTTCCCCTTTTTATTACTGTTTTTGGGATGAAGCATGCTCTGTTTAAACTGAACTATTTTTGTGCCATATTATGATGCTATATGTTGTGGTTATGTTGAGACCTGCTGATACTTCTATCACAGTCATTAATTCTTTCGTGAACCGCTTGTTTTATATGGGTAGATCTACTTGGGGAATCCCCCACACACAATGCATCCTGTGATGAACGGGAAGGGTACCACACTGAGATCCTGCGGGGTTGTTTGTGGCATGTAACAAGTTTTATTAAGATACTATGGTGGACCATCCGGCAGGTACGGTCCACTGTTTTGAGGCTCAGTTCTCCCCATGGGGATTTAACTGGTAACTTAGGTTTTGAAGAGGCTAACCGGGGCTGAGTGCAGGGTTGATTGTGATCCCCACAATAATGATATTATGACTTTTAATTAAAGAATGGATTCTAATGAATCCTTTTGTTTTTAAACTTTAAGCACTTGAATTCACCAACTTTTTAGTTGACATAATTTCTTTTGAGCATGTTTCAGGTAATCCATGAGTGGAGTCTAGCGGGGTAGAAGACTTTGACCAAGCACCGTGACTATGGCATTGGCTTGTCTGATTTTCAAATCTGTCTGAACAATTTTTAACTATTATAACTTATACATTTTGTCATTATGTTGGTTGTACAATTTAATTTATGGGCTAAATCTATTTCTAGCCGAGGATTATTTTAAACTCTGAATGCCATGTGATGTTCTCTCTCTTTGTGCTCTTATGATGGTTTGTTTTCACTGCCATATGTTGTTGCTAGTCTGTGACGTCCCACCCTACCTGGGCCTGGGGTGTGACAAGAACCGAGAATAAAATTTTATAGTTACTAAATGAAAGTAATCATATGTCACACATGAAACACAATATGTGATTGATGAAAGGAAGTTAAATCAAGGTAACACGACCAAGTGGATAACATTTATTCTTACTTCTATCGAAATTGGGTGCTTATAGAACTTTGCATTAAAGTACTCTCGAAAGGTTAATAAAATACATAAAAAAGGAACTAGTTATACAATGATTTTAAACAACAAGAGTGCTCGCATTGATTGTTTTCGCTATCCATAACAACCATTCATAATATGGCAATTCCATTCTCAAGCCTTCTTTACACCCTTATAAACTAATCTAATCAAATTCGATTATAATGATCAGTAAATTCAAACTAAACAACCACAAAGGGAAGATAGTGTGACACCCTACACATATCCCACCTCGGTCTTGGACAAGAGAGATTTCTAGTTCATAAGGAATGTTTGGCCTTTAATATCAACAACGCGTTTTGGCGTATTGGCTGTGGATGAGAGGAGAACTCTATAGTTAAGCGTGCTCAGTTGGGAGAAATCCAGGGATGGGTGACCTCCCTGGGAAGTTTTCACCTGGGTAACCAAAAGTAAATCCGTGAGCTCCTCATAGGCAAAGCGGACAATATTGTTGGTGTGAGGGGCCGGGTGTTACAGATTGGTATCAGAGCCTTTGGTTATAGGGAACTAAGTTGCATACACACTAGACTATAACCGCACACAGTTAGTTAGTTACCTGTCCCTTATTTCATCTACTGTATACTCATTGGCATACACGTCACACTCTCTGCAGCATGGCATCGTCATTCGAGAACTCCGGGTAAGCGACCTGCATCACCTACACGATCTGAGACCCCACCTCCCGCACCTGTACCCGACAATGGACCCGACTGGCCCCGTCTAGCTTATCCTCGCGGGGAGATTGATTGGGATCAACCTTTTGCATTGATGAAGCATGACCCCCCACGAGACTGGAGTTTCTACCCCAAGTTCGTTAATCACATAATATATAGGGAGCGCGTACCTGTCCCGAGGCCCAGGACTAGGAGCAACGCTGATCAGCCAATGCCTTCACTTCCGCGGACGGTGCAGTCCAATGAGCAACTGATTGCTGCACTGGTGGCAGCACTGGATACTGAGCAGCAACGAGTCAGGCGACTCACGAGTGATGTTTGTACACTGTAGCACGAGGTGTACAAACTACAACATCAAGTGGATGAACTCGAGGAGCAACACGTGAAGACCCTAAACGGGTGTCATCACATGGAAGATGGTATTATAGCACTTAGAGGACGCGTGGCTGCTCGTGAACAGCGGGATGCAGTAGCTGATAACAGAATTGCTACCTTAGAAGCCCAATTGGCAGCGCTTCAGATTGCCATAGCTCCTGCTCCTGTAGAGGACCCTGGGGATGAGGATCCCGAGGAGGAGCCCGGGAAGGAGGAACCGGTGGAGGCGGAAGATGACAGCGATGGGTCGAATATCGTCAATTGATTTCTTTTATATATGACTTGGACTATGTAGTGTTTTCTCTCTTTTATATCCTATGTGGGAAGGGTTGTTTCCCCACCCTAACGACAAACTTAAATTATGACATTGGTGAATACATTGTGACTCATTTACAATTTATTTATCTTGGTTATCATTTTTGTTATGAATGTTGTGGTTGTGATGATTCATTATTCCTTACTGTTTACTGTACTTTAATGAGATAAATGTGTTTGATGTTACTCATTATTGTATTTGTGAATGTAAAGTGAAAAATGGACGCCCGTGGACGTGGACGTGGACGTGGACGTGGACGTGGGCGTGGGCGCGGACGTGGACGTGGCGCCGGAGACCATGGCGGTGGTGCTGTAAACATGACCCCTGCTGAATTAGCTGCCCTGATAAACGAGCATGTTCAGGCAGCGGTGGATGCTGCCCAGACCGGACAACCAGCAGGTAAACAATGATAGAAAGTTAAACCAAATATCCTGAGTAACCATATAGGATGTCTGATCAATGTTTGTTGTGTTAAAGCAGGACCACCGGTGTGTACCTATAAGTCCTTTATGGACTGTAAACCACACACCTACAGCGGTACTAAAGGGGCTATAGGACTGGTACGATGGTTTAAGAAGACAGAGTCTGTTTTCTCCAAATGCAACTGCCCACCTATAGATCAGGTGAAATATGCCACCGGAACTCTGGAAGGTGCCGCTCTATCCTGGTGGAACGCGCAAGTCCAGATGTTAGGACAAGCGATGGCAAATGGGCTTCCCTGGACTGAATTCAAGGAGATGATGACTGAGGAGTACTGTCCTCGAAATAAAGTACAAAAGCTAGAGATGGAGTTCTGGTAACTTAAGATGCAGGGCTCGGAAATCGAGGCCTACACCACCCGAACCCATGAACTAGCCACCCTATGCCCGGGGATGGTGAACGAAGTGCACAAGAGGGTTGAGCATTACATACGGGGATTAGTACCTGAAATTCAAAGCATGGTGACTGCTTCCAACCCGACCATGATTCAGCAAGCCATCCAGTTAGCTCATAAGCTAACTGATCAAGCAGTGGAGCAAGGAGGTTTACCTAAGCGAGCGTTGTGGCGAGCGTGCCCGACAACAAGAGGAAGTGGGATAGTTCCAACAACAACAAATCATCATCATCCAGCGGTCAACCCAAATCTCAACAACAACAACAGCCAGTCCAGCAACAACGGAGGTTTGATAATAACCGTAACTTCAACCAGACGGCTTCAAATAATCAAGGACCCAGTGATTATGGTGGTAGACATCCGAAGTGCACTCGGTGTAATTACCATCATATGGGAAGGTGTGATAATTTCAAGTGTCAACACTGTGGTAAGATTGGACACGCTGCTAAGGATTGTCGTGGTGAACTGTTAAGGAAGCCACAACAACCTCAGGAGACTCCCAAAGGTTGTTTTGAATGTGGGAAGGAAGGGCATTACAGGCGAAACTGCCCACAACTATGGAAGAATGGTAATGGCAATAGCGGCAATGGCCACAACAACAACAACCACGGTAACAACAACAATGGTGGCAATGGTACTGGTAATGGCGGCAACAGAGATTGTAAGATAGAGCTTACCGGTCATACTTTCGCTATAGATCTTATGCCTGTTACGTTGGGGAGTTTTGATATAGTGATAGGCATGGATTGGCTCTCTAGCAAGCAAGCGGAAGTCATATGTCATGAGAAAATCATACGGATTCCGGTTGATGACGAAATCCTTACAGTCGGTGATAGGAGTGGTGCGGTGATAGGCATCATCTCATACATGAAAGCCCAAAAGTTGTTGCGAAAAGGTCGTTTGGTTATTCTAGCACTCGTCACCGATAAGCAAGCGGAAGAAAGAAGAATGGAGGACATTCTCGTAGTGCGTGACTATCCTGAGGTGTTTCCAGAGGATCTTCCGGGACTACCACCTCACCGCCAAGTGGAATTCCAAATCGAGTTGACTCCCGGCGCAGCCCCGATTGCTAGAGCACCTTATCGATTAGCACCGAACGAACTACAAGAGTTGTCATCACAACTTAAGGAGCTTTTAGATAAGGGCTTTATTCGACCTAGCACATCACCTTGGGGAGCCCCTGTTCTTTTTGTTAAGAAGAAGGATGGCATATTCCGGATGTGCATCGATTATAGGGGGTTAAACAAAGTAACAGTCAAGAACCGATACCCTTTACCTCCTATCGACGACTTGTTTGATCAGCTTCAGGGATCAAGCTATTATTCGAAGATTGACTTGAGATCCGGCTATCATCAACTTAGAATCCGAAAAGAAGACATCCCCAAAACTGCTTTTCGTACTCGTTATGGTCATTATGAGTTCTTGGTCATAACTTTTGGGTTGGCTAATGCACCTGCTGTGTTCATGGACCTCATGAACCGTGTGTGCAAACCCTATCTCGATCAGTTCGTCATTGTGTTTATCGATGACATACTGATATATTCTAGGACCAAGGAGGATCACAAAGAGCACTTATGAATGATCTTAGAACTGTTGAAGAATGAGCTGCTGTATGCCAAATTCTCTAAGTGTGACTTTTGGATACGAGAAGTGCAATTTCTAGGTCATATTTTTAATGAGAAGGGGATACATGTTGATCCTGCCAAGATTGAGGCGATAAAGAATTGGACTATACCCAAAACGCCGAGCGAGATAAGGCAATTTCTGGGATTAGCAGGATATTACCGACAATTCATAGAGGGATTCTCTAAGATCGCACAACCTCTCACAACCTTGTCTCACAAAGGAACGACATACAAATGGGGTGAGAGTCAAGAATTGGCTTTTCAATTGTTAAAACACAAACTCTGTAGTGCACCGATATTGGCACTGCCAGAGGGAACGGATAATTTCTTGGTGTATTGTGATACATCCATTCAAGGATTGGGTTGTGTCTTGATGCAACGAGAAAAGGTGATAGCCTACGCCTCCGAGACAACTAAAGGTTCATGAGAAGAACTATACCACCCATGACTTAGAATTGTGGTGCAGTGGTTTTTGCTTTAAAGATTTGGAGACATTACTTGTACGGTACCAAGTGCACTATCTACACAGATCACTAGAGTCTTCAACATATCTTCGAGCAAAAAGAGTTGAATATGAGGCAACGACGTTGGGTGGAGCTACTAAACGATTATGATTGCGCTATCAAGTATCATCCGGTAAAGGCGAATGTGGTTGTTGATGCCTTAAGCCGGAAAGAAACAGCTAAACCCAGACGGGTGCGAGCTTTACAACTTACTATCAGTACTCAACTGTCTGAACAAGTTAAGGAGGCACAGATAGAAGCCATAAAAGTGGAAAATGTTGGTTCTGAGTCATTAAGGGGAATGGATAAACAACTAGTGGTGAAAGAGGATGGAATTCGGTACTTCATGGATAGACTTTGGGTGCCTGTCTATGGAAAATAAGGGATTTAGTTATGAGTGAGGCACACAAATCTAAGTATTCTATACATCTGGATCCGACAAGATGTACCATGACCTAAAGGCGCACTACTAGTGGCCTAACATGAAGGCGGATGTAGCTACGTATGTGAGCAGTGTTTGACCTGCTCGAAAGTAAAGGTGGAATACCAAAAACCATCCGGACGTTGCAAAAACCCGAGAACCAATGTGGAAAATGGGAACATCTCAATGGAATTACAAGTTACCCCGCATGGGAACACAATATGGGTTATTGGAGGAGATGAACAAGAGACTAATCACTGGTTTACACAATATGATTAAGGACCGAATGTTAAAGAGATCGTGATCGAAAGTGAGTCTGCTCATTGCCTTGCAATTAAGGAAACTGACAAGATGGAGAAATTAACCCGACTGTACCTTAAAGAGATCGTGTCGAGACACGGTGTACCGATCACAATTATTTCTGACCGCGACGCTCGTTTCACGTCACATTTCTGTCAATCACTACAGAAATCTTTGGGTACACGATTGGATATGAGAACTGCTTATCACCCACAGACGGATGGCCAGAGTGAGCGTACCATACAGACGTTGGAGGATATGCTAAGTGCTTGTGTGATTGACTTCGGGAATAACTGGGAAATTCACCTGCCATTAGTGGAGTTTTCTTATAACAACAGTTATCATACTAGCATCCAGGCAGCACCTTTCGAGGCGTTGTATGGGAGAAAATGTAGATCACCAGTTTGTTGGGCAGAAATTGGTGATAGTCAACTAACGGGTCACAAGTTAATTCATGAGACAACCGAGAAGATTGTGCAGATACGAAACCGTATGGGCTGCAGCACGAGACAGACAAAAGAGTTATGCTGACAGGAGACGGAAACCTTTAGAGTTTCAGGTTGGTGACAAGGTTTTATTCTAGGTCTCACCATGGAAAGGCGTAGTTCGGTTTGGCAAGCGGGTAAAGCTAAATCCGAGGTACGTTGGACCATTTGAAATAGTGGAAAGAATAGGTCCAGTGGCCTATCGCCTAGCCCTACCTGATTCGCTAAGTGGAATCCACGATGTATTTCACGTGTCGAACCTAAAGAAGTGTCTAACTGATGAAACAATGGTCGTACGACTAGAAGAAAGTTCAAGTGGATGAACAATTACGCTTTATTGAAGAATCGATTCGAGGTGATGGACCGTGAGGTGAAAACACCTAAGCAAAGCAAGATACCCATAGTCAAAATCCGTTGGAATTCGCGACGTGGACCGGAATTCATGTGGGAACGAGAAGATCAAATGAAGCTTAAGTAGCCTCAACTATTCGAAAGACGATGCCAGCAGACGAAGGTATTAATTTAAATTTCGGGACGAAATTTCTTTCAACATGAGGATGATGTGACAGCTCATCGAAAACTCACTCGATTTCGATTTTTGTGTGCCAATGCAGTAGACCAGTGATGGAACACTCTCACCATGTAACGCAATTTTCGGGACGAAAGTTCTCTCAACATGGGGATAATGTGACATCCGGTAATTTTCCGTTATCAAACTCCGTTAGTTCCGTTACGTCTTGCATACACGTGTCTTGAGCACACACTAGTTGTTTCGTTTAATGTGGTGACTTTAAGTAATAATATGAACAAACTAGTAATAATCTAATCAATAAGTTGATATTGTATTATGCTTATGTGTTTGCGTGTTTTTAAATACTAATTAGGAAATTAATCGCGTAACGTGGAAACGTTCGTATTAATTCATATGTCTTGTGTTTTTATAAAGATAAAATATATAATTGTTATCATTAGTTTATATCTTTATATTATTAAGTTAAAAACACTTTACAAAGAGTTTAAAAGCTTAAACTTTATAAAATACAAATTATAAGGGTTAAAAGGGTAATTAGGGATAATTAAGTTAATTAAAACAAAAAAAACCCAACCCTAGAACCCCCCATTGGCCGCGACTTCATCTCCCACCCCTCTCCCTTTGCAAATTCGACCAAGAACAAGCAAGAAGGCATCGGATTTGATCAATTTCAAGGGTTGCAACAAGTTAGAATCATCAAATACAAGCCATTACACGTTTAAAGGTTAGAATTTTACAAGTTTTGGGGAGTTTTCTATTTGGCCGAACCCTAATTCGTGTATAGGTGTTCATGATGTCGAAATTGTTGTTGTTTGATGATGCTAGTATGTTAGTTAGAACTAATACATGTTGTTTAACGTTGATTATGCAAGAATGATACGTTTTTGATGAATTGTTCATGAACTTTGATTCAAGATAAACCGTAATTCGAAATTGATGTGATTATGTGAGATTGATGATTGTATGATGATTAGTAGGTTGTATGAATGCTAGATTACATTGATCTTGCAAGAAATTGATGAATTGAAGGTTGTGTTCATAGGTTACTCATAATAGTAACTTTATTTTCATGATATGATGATTTGATGATGGATTGATGTTGTTGAAGGGTTTATGATGAGGTGTGTATGATAGATTGATGATATGTATGCTAGAAACCTTGCAATGGAAGTTGTAGTTCATACCTTGCCAAAAGTGGAAACTTTTGTTCATGATGATTGATGGATTATGATGATTAGGTATTGTTGATCATGCTTAGATGTTGATATGAACTTGAATTGATGTATTATTAATGAATTCATGAATACGTTGGGTGTTTGATAGATTTTGGAATACACTTTCCCAAAAGGGAAACATTAATTGCACAAAGTTTGAAAGATGATAGTTTGAGCATGTTTGGATATTAGGAGCATGTTAGTACGTTCATGGATGATTTCTAATGTGATAGAATATGTTAATTTAGTTGTATGGAATGCTTGGATAATCATGGGTGATGTATGGACATTGATGATCATGTATGATGTTGATGGTTGATTAGTAATTAAGACATCATGTTTGGGACTGGAAATTAATTATTGTGGTGTATGTTGAATGCAATGAACATGGTTAATGAATATGATTGTGATCATCATGCACGCGTGCGAATCTGAGGCCCCTACTTAGTAGGATTGGCAGGGATTAGGATGTGAAGTCGTGAGTGGCTTCACATGGCATGTAGTGCGTGATTTGATCTTTGTGTGGCGTGTTAGTTATGTTATAACTGGTGGGCATGTTAATGTTTTAGATTCGCATGACTTGTATGATATTTAGTGGTATGATGATCTAAGTTATGCATTGTGTAGTGTAGCACCTCATGTGATTCAGTTGAATGTTAACCATGTATGTTATATGTTCACGTTTGCTTAATTGAATTATAACTTTTGCGTCACCAATGGGTCAAACGGGTCAATTGAGTCAAACGTGTCTGTTTTCTGAAACCTTGAGTCTTTGGTTGTAGTGTGCTTAGGGTTCCATATGTTCTCTCTTTACACGTACTTATGTACTTACATGATCTAGGTAACCTCTGAAGGTTGTCTGTCCACTCTTTCTTCCAAAGTAAACCCTAAGTAATTATTACGCATATCAGGTGAGTTTATACCCCACTCTTTACTTAATCTCTTTTGGGGGAGATAGCATACTGGTAATTTACAAACGCTTTAAATATTTAAGTTGTGTATAATATTAATATAGTGCTGTTTATCATGGAAAAGTCCTCACACTTTCGAATTGCTAATATTGAATAGCGGGGAAACTTGGGTAGTACTACTAGGTCTGACGAGCCCCACCTGTGTGACTCGAGGTCAACTAGGTGCAGTTTGTCCTATTGAACATTGTTACGACCTTGTAAGTCGTGACAGGAGGCAACAACTTATCACAATCAGCTTCAATTGCGAAATCACTATGAATTAATATTTATTGTTAATAGACTAGCTATCTATTACAATACACTGCTTATATATCACAACTGTTAAATTGTTTACATTTGAACGCCAACTCTTGAACTCACCAACCATTGTGTTGACATTTTTAGTATGCTATTCTCAGGTTGTTAACTTCGCTTGCCTTTAGGAGCACTGCACGGGTTCATCATGCATATTAAGACTCTGTTTTAAAGACATCTTTGTTGGTATCTATTTATTAATGTTTACTCATTTGGGTTGGTGCGTGTTTTGCCATATTATGCATTTATATACTTTGGATTTCTTTACTTACAAAACGCTTCCGCATGGTTTTAAAGTTTGAACTTTGGTTGATTTTATTTTAAATGTGGCATATAGAGTCGTTCTGAGTAACTATTGACTGTGATCCTAGTTTGTTCACACGACTCGCGGTAAACACTCCGCACGTGGATTTTGAGGGTGTGACAGATAGTATCTACTTTAAAATTGAAACCAAAACCTATCATGAAAATAAACTAAACACCTTTAAAATCAATCCACTACTACACAAAATGCATAAGCAACACTCCACGACCATCTTCGAACATTCTTGCTCACAAATCCTCAAAATTCAATCCAAATAACAACTCTCCACCCACTGAATCCATTATTAAGCACTAGACCATGGATACGAGTTTTAACTGATCAAAAACCACTTGTATTCATTAAGTAAGAACCAAGAATCAAATTATAGTTACGAGATGAAAGTAATCATATGTCAAACATGAAACACAATATGTGATTGATTAAGGAAGTTAAATCAAGGTAACACGACCAACTTGATAACATTTATTCTTATTTCAATCGAAATTGGGTGCTTATAGAACTTTGCATTAGAGTATTCTCGGAAGGTTAATAAAAAATATAAAAAAAGAACTAGTTATACAATGATTTTAAACAACAATAGTTCTCGCATGGATAGTTTTCGATATCCATAACAACCATTCATAATATGCCAATTCCATTCTCAAGCCTTCTTAACACCCTTATAAACTAATCTAATCAAATCCGATTATAATGATCAGTAAATTCAAACTAAACTACAAAGGGAAGATAGTATCTACTTTCAAATAGAAACTAAAACCTTTCATGAAAATTAATAAATCACCTTTAAAGTCAATCTACTACTACACAAAATGCATACGCAACACTCCACGACCATCTTCGAACACTCTTGCTCACAAATCCTCAAAATTCAATCCAAATAACAACTCTCCACCCACTTAATACATTTTTATGCACTAGACAATTGATACGAGTTTTAACTGATCAAAACAACTCGTATTCAATCAATAAGAAACGAGAATAAAATCATAGTTACTAAATGAAAGTAATCATATATCAAACATGAAACACAATATGTGATTAATGAATGGAAGTTAAATCAAGGTAACACGACCAAGTGGATAACATTTATTCTTATTTCAATCGAAATTAGGTGCTTATAGAATTTTGCATTAAAGTATTCTCGAAAGGTTAATAAACTACATAAAAAGGAACTAGTTATACAATGATTTTAAACAACAAGAGTTATCGCATGGATAGTTTTCGCTATCCATAACAACCATTCATAATATGCCAATTCCATTCTCAAGCCTTCTTAACACCCTTATAAACTTATCTAATCAAATTCGATTATAATGATCAGTAAATTAAAACTGAACAACCACAAAGGGAAGATAGTATCTACTTTCAAATAGTATCTACTTTCAAATAGAAACCAAAACCTATCATGAAAATAAACTAAACACCTTTAAAATCAATCCACTACTACACAAAATACATACGCAACACTCCACGACCATATTCGAACACTCTTGCTCACAAATCCTCAAAATTCAATCCAAATAACAACTCTCCACCCACTGAATCCATTATTAAGCACTAGACCATGGATACAAGTTTTAACAGATCAAAAACCACTCGTATTCATTCAGTAAGAACCAAAAATAAAATTATAGTTACGAGATGAAAGTATTCATATGTCAAACATGAAACACAATATGTGATTGATGAAAGAAAGTTATATCAATGTAACACGACCAAGTAGATAACATTTATTCTTATTTCAATCGAAATTGGGTGCTTATAGAACTTTGCATTAGAGTATTCTCGGAAGGTTAATAAAATATATAAAAAAAGGAACTAGTTATACAATGATTTTAAACAACAATAGTTCTCGCATGGATAGTTTTCGCTATCCATGACAACCATTCATAATATGCCAATTCCATTCTCAAGCCTTCTTAACACCCTTATAAACTAATCTAATCAAATCCGATTATAATGATCAGTACATTCAAACTAAACTACCAAGGGAAGATAGTATCTACTTTCAAATAGAGACCAAAACCGAACATAAAAATAAACAAATCACCTTTAAAATCGATCCACTACTACACAATATGCATACGCAACACTCCACGACCATCTTTGAACATTCTTGCCCACAAATCATTTAAATTCAATCCAAATGACAACTCTCCACCCACTGAATCCATTTTTAAGCCCTAGACCATGGATACGAGTTTCAACTGAACAAAAACCACTCGTATTCATTCTATAAGAACCGAGAATAAAATTATAGTTACTAAATGAAAGTAATCATATGTCACACATGAAACACAATATGTGATTGATGAAAGGAAGTTAAATCAAGGTAACACAACAAAGTGGATAACATTTATTCTTACTTCTATCGAAATTAGGTGCTTATAGAACTTTGCATTAAAGTATTCTCGAAAGGTTAATAAAATACATAAAAAAAGGAACTAGTTATACAATGATTTTAAACAACAAGAGTTCTCGCATGGATAGTTTTCGCTATCCATAACAACCATTCATAATATGCCAATTCCATTCTTAAGCCTTCTTAACACCCTTATAAACTAATCTAATCAAATTCGATTATAATGATCAGTATATTCAAACTAAACAACCACAAAGGGTAGATAGTATCTACATTCAAATAGAGACCAAAACCGAACATAAAAATAAACAAATCACCTTTAAAATCGATCCACTACTACACAAAATGCATACGCAACACTCCACGACCATCTTCAAACATTCTTGCTAACAAATCATTTAAATTCAATCAAAATGACAACTCTCCACCCTCTGAATCCATATTTAGGCCCTAGACCATGGATACGAGTTTCAACTAATCAAAAACCACTCGTATTCATTCAATAAGAACCGAGAATAAAATTATAGTTACGAGATGAAAGTATTCATATGTCAAACATGAAACACAATATGTGATTGATGAAAGGAAGTTATATCAAGGTAACAGGACCAAGTAGAGAACATTTATTCTTATTTCAATCGAAATTGGGTGCTTATAGAACTTTGCATTAGAGTATTCTCGGAAGGTTAATAAAATATATAAAAAAAGGAACTAGTTATACAATGATTTTAAACAACAATAGTTCTCGCATGGATAGTTTTCGCTATCCATGACAACCATTTATAATATGCCAATTCCATTCTCAAGCCTTCTTAACACCCTTATAAACTAATCTAATCAAATCCGATTATAATGATCAGTACATTCAAACTAAACTACAAAGGGAAGATAGTATCTACTTTCAAATAAAAACTAAAACCTTTCATGAAAATAAGCAAATCACCTTTAAAATCTATCCACTACTACACAAAATGCATACGCAACACTCCACGACCATTTTCGAACACTCTTGCTCACAAATCCTTTAAATTCAATCCAATGACAACTCTCCACCCACTGAATACACTTATAATCACTAGACAATGGATACGAGTTTTAACTGATCAAAAACCACTTGTATTCAATTAATAAGAAACGAGAATAAAATTATAGTTACTAAATGAAAGTAATCATATATCAAACATGAAACACAATATGTGATTGATGAAAGAAAGTTAAATCAAGGTAACACGACCATATTTGATAACATTTATTCTTATTTCAATCGAAATTGGGTGCTTATAGAATTTTGTATTAAAGTATTCTCGAAAGGTTTATAAAGTACATAAAAAAGGAACTAGTTATACAATGATTTTAGACAACAAGAGTTCTCGCATGGATAGTTTTCGCTATCCATAACAACCATTCATAATATGCCAATTCCATTCTCAAGCCTTCTTAACACCCTTATAAACTAATCTAATCAAATTCGATTATAATGATCAGTAAATTCAAACTAAACAACCACAAAGGGTAGATAGTATCTACATTCAAATAGAGACCAAAACCGAACATAAAAATAAACAAATCACATTTAAAATCGATCCACTACTACACAAAATGCATACGCAACACTCCACGACCATCTTCAAACATTCTTGCTAACAAATCATTTAAATTCAATCAGAATGACAACTCTCCACCCTCTGAATCCATATTTAAGCCCTAGACCATGGATACGAGTTTCAACTAATCAAAAGCCACTCGTATTCATTCAATAAGAACCGAGAATAAAATTATAGTTACTAAATGAAAGTAATCATATGTCAAACATGAAACACAATATGTGATTGATGAAAGGAAGTTAAATCAAGGTAACACGACCAAGTGGATAACATTTATTCTTACTTCAGTCAAAATTGGGTGCTTATAGAACTTTGCATTAAAGTATTCTCAAAAGTTTAATAAAATACATAAAAAAGGAACTAGTTATACAATGATTTTAAACAACAAGAGTTCTCGCATGGATTGTTTTTGCTATCCATAACAACCATTCACAATATGCCAATTCCATTCTCAAGCCTTCTTAACCCCCTTATAAACTAATCTAATCAAATTCGATTATAATGATCAGTAAATTCAAACTAAACAACCACAAAGGGAAGATAGTATCTACTTTCAAATAGAAACCAAAACCTATCATGAAAATAAACTAAACACATTTAAAATCAATCCATTACTACACAAAATGCATACGCAACACTCCACGACCATCTTCGAACACTCTTGCTCACAAATCCTCAAAAGTCAATCCAAATAACAACTCTCCACCCACTGAATCCATTATTAAGCACTAGACCATGGATACGAGTTTTAACTGATAAAAAACCACTCGTATTCATTCAGTAAGAACCAAGAATCAAATTATAGTTACGAGATGAAAGTAATCATATGACAAACATGAAACACAATATGTGATTGATGAAAGGAAGTTAAATCAAGGTAACACGACCAAGTGGATAACATTTATTCTTATTTCAATCGAAATTGGGTGCTTATAAAACTTTGCAATAGAGTATTCTTGGAAGGTTAATAAAATATATAAAAAAAGTAACTAGTTATACAATGATTTTAAACAACAATAGTTCTCGCATGGATAGTTATCGCCATCCATAACAACTATTCCTAACATGCCAATTCCATTCTCAAGCCTTCTTAACACCCTTATAAATTAATCTAATCAAATCCGATTATAATGATCAGTAAATTCAAACTAAACTACAAAGGGAAGATAGTATCTACTTTCAAATAGAAACTAAAAACTTTCATGAAAATAAACAAATCACCTTTAAAATCAATCCACCACTACATAAAATGCATACGCAACACTCCACGACCATCTTCGAACACTCTTGCTTAAAAATTCTTTAAATTCAATCCGAATGACAACTCTCCACCCACTGAATACATTTTTAAGCACTAGACAATGGATACGAGTTTTAACTGATCAAAAACCACTCATATTCAATCAATAAGAAACGAGAATAAAATTATATTTACTAAATGAAAGTAATCATATATCAAACATGAAACACAATATGTGATTGATGAAAGGAAGTTAAATCAAGGTAACACGAGGAAGTGGATAACATTTATTCTTATTTCAATCGAAATTGGGTGCTTATAGAATTTTGCATTAAAGTATTCTCGAAAGGTTAATAAAGTACATAAGAAAGGAACTAGTTATTTTATACAAGGATTTTAGACAACAAGAGTTCTCGCATGGATAGTTTTCGCTATCCATAACAACCATTCATAATATGCCAATTCCATTCTCAAGCCTTCTTAACACCCTTATAAACTAATCTAATCAAATTCGATTATAATAATCAGTAAATTCAAACCAAACAACCACAAATGGTAGATAGTATCTACATTCAAATAGAGACCAAAACCGAACACAAAAATAAACAAATCACCTTTAAAATCGATCCACGACTACGCAAAATGCATACGCAACACTCCACGACTATCTTCGAACATTCTTGCTCACAAATCATTTAAATTCAATCCAAATGACAACTCTCCACCCACTGAATCCATTTCTAAGCCCTATACCATGGATACGAGTTCAACTGATCAAAAACCACTCGTATTCATTCAATAAGAACCGAGAATAAAATTATAGTTACTAAATGAAAGTAATCATATGTCAAACATGAAATACAATATGTGATTGATGAAAGGAAGTCAAATTAAGGTAACACGACCAAGTGGATAACATTTATTCATACTTCAATCGAAATCGGGTGCTTATAGAACTTTGCATTTAAGTATTCTCGAAAGGTTAATAAAATGCATAAAAAAGGAACTAGTTTTACAATGATTTTAAACAACAAGAGTTCTCGCATGGATTGTTTTCGCTATCCATAACAACCATTCATAATATGACAATTCCATTCTCAAGCCTTCTTAACACCTTTATAAACTAATCTAATCAAATTCGATTATAATGATCAGTAAATTCAAACTAAACAACCACAAAGGAAAGATAGTATCTACTTTCAAATAGAAACCAAAACATATCATGAAAATAAACTAAACACCTTTAAAATCAATCCACTACTACACAAAATGCATACGCAATACTCCACGACCATCTTCGAACATTCTTGCTCACAAATCCTCAAAATTCAATCCAAATAACAACTCTCCATCCACTGAATCCATTATTAAGCACTAGACCATGGATATGAGTTTTAAACTGATCAAAAACCACACGTATTCATTCAGTAAGAACCAAGAATCAAATTATAGTTACGAGATGAAAGTAATCATATGACAAACATGAAACACAATATGTGATTGATGAAAGGAAGTTAAATCAAGGTAACACGACCAAGTGGATAACATTTATTCTTATTTCAATCGAAATTGGGTGCTTATAAAACTTTGCAATAGAGTATTCTTGGAAGGTTAATAAAATATATAAAAAAAGTAATTAGTTATACAATGATTTTAAACAACAATAGTTCTCGCATGGATAGTTATCGCATCCATAACAACCATTCCTAACATGCCAATTCCATTCTCAAGCCTTCTTAACACCCTTATAAATTAATCTAATCAATCCGATTATAATGATCAGTAAATTCAAACTAAACTACAAAGGGAAGATAGTATCTACTTTCAAATAGAAACTAAAAACTTTCATGAAAATAAACAAATCACCTTTAAAATCAATCCACCACTACATAAAATGCATACGCAACACTCCACGACCATCTTCGAACACTCTTGCTTAAAAATTCTTAAAATTCAATCCGAATGACAACTCTCCACCCACTGAATACATTTTTAAGCACTAGACAATGGATACGAGTTTTAACTTATCAAAAACCACTCATATTCAATCAATAAGAAACGAGAATAAAATTATATTTACTAAATGAAAGTAATCATATATCAAACATGAAACACAATATGTGATTGATGAAAGGAAGTTAAATCAAGGTAACACGAGGAAGTGGATAACATTTATTCTTATTTCAATCGAAATTGGGTGCTTATAGAATTTTGCATTAAAGTATTCTCGAAAGGTTAATAAAGTACAAAAGAAAGGAACTAGTTATTTTATACAAGGATTTTAGACAACAAGAGTTCTCGCATGGATAGTTTTCGCTATCCATAACAACCATTCATAATATGCCAATTCCATTCTCAAGCCTTCTTAACACCCTTATAAACTAATCTAATCAAATTCGATTATAATAATCAGTAAATTCAAACCAAACAACCACAAATGGTAGATAGTATCTACATTCAAATAGAGACCAAAACCGAACACAAAAATAAACAAATCACCTTTAAAATCGATCCACGACTACACAAAATGCATACGCAACACTCCACGACTATCTTCGAACATTCTTGCTCACAAATCATTTAAATTCAATCCAAATGACAACTCTCCACCCACTGAATCCATTTCTAAGCCCTATACCATGGATACGAGTTCAACTGATCAAAAACCACTCGTATTCATTCAATAAGAACCGAGAATAAAATTATAGTTACTAAATGAAAGTAATCATATGTCAAACATGAAATACGATATGTGATTGATGAAAGGAAGTTAAATTAAGGTAACACGACCAAGTGGATAACATTTATTCATACTTCAATCGAAATCGGGTGCTTATAGAACTTTGCATTTAAGTATTCTCGAAAGGTTAATAAAATGCATAAAAAAGGAACTAGTTTTACAATGATTTTAAACAACAAGAGTTCTCGCATGGATTGTTTTCGCTATCCATAACAACCATTCATAATATGACAATTCCATTCTCAAGCCTTCTTAACACCTTTATAAACTAATCTAATCAAATTCGATTATAATGATCAGTAAATTCAAACTAAACAACCACAAAGGAAAGATAGTATCTACTTTCAAATAGAAACCAAAACATATCATGAAAATAAACTAAACACCTTTAAAATCAATCCACTACTACACAAAATGCATACGCAATACTCCACGACCATCTTCGAACATTCTTGCTCACAAATCCTCAAAATTCAATCCAAATAACAACTCTCCATCCACTGAATCCATTATTAAGCACTAGACCATGGATATGAGTTTTAACTGATCAAAAACCACACGTATTCATTCAGTAAGAACCAAGAATCAAATTATAGTTACGAGATGAAAGTAATCATATGACAAACATGAAACACAATATGTGATTGATGAAAGGAAGTTAAATCAAGGTAACACGACCAAGTGGATAACATTTATTCTTATTTCAATCGAAATTGGGTGCTTATAAAACTTTGCAATAGAGTATTCTTGGAAGGTTAATAAAATATATAAAAAAAGTAATTAGTTATACAATGATTTTAAACAACAATAGTTCTCGCATGGATAGTTATCGCCATCCATAACAACCATTCCTAACATGCCAATTCCATTCTCAAGCCTTCTTAACACCCTTATAAATTAATATAATCAAATCCGATTATAATGATCAGTAAATTCAAACTAAACTACAAAGGGAAGATAGTATCTACTTTCAAATAGAAACTAAAAACTTTCATGAAAATAAACAAATCACCTTTAAAATCAATCCACCACTACATAAAATGCATACGCAACACTCCACGACCATCTTCGAACACTCTTGCTTAAAAATTCTTAAAATTCAATCCGAATGACAACTCTCCACCCACTGAATACATTTTAAGCACTAGACAATGGATACGAGTTTTAACTTATCAAAAACCACTCATATTCAATCAATAAGAAACGAGAATAAAATTATATTTACTAAATGAAAGTAATCATATATCAAACATGAAACACAATATGTGATTGATGAAAGGAAGTTAAATCAAGGTAACACGAGGAAGTGGATAACATTTATTCTTATTTCAATCGAAATTGGGTGCTTATAGAATTTTGCATTAAAGTATTCTCGAAAGGTTAATAAAGTACATAAGAAAGGAACTAGTTATTTTATACAAGGATTTTAGACAACAAGAGTTCTCACATGGATAGTTTTCGCTATCCATAACAACCATTCATAATATGCCAATTTCATTCTCAAGCCTTCTTAACACCCTTATAAACTAATCTAATCAAATTCGATTATAATAATCAGTAAATTCAAACCAAACAACCACAAATGGTAGATAGTATCTACATTCAAATAGAGACCAAACGAACACAAAAATAAACAAATCACCTTTAAAATCGATCCACGACTACACAAAATGCATACGCAACACTCCACGACTATCTTCGAACATTCTTGCTCACAAATCATTTAAATTCAATCCAAATGACAACTCTCCACCCACTGAATCCATTTCTAAGCCCTATACCATGGATACGAGTTCAACTGATCAAAAACCACTCGTATTCATTCAATAAGAACCGAGAATAAAATTATAGTTACTAAATGAAAGTAATCATATGTCAAACATGAAATACGATATGTGATTGATGAAAGGAAGTTAAATTAAGGTAACACGACCAAGTGGATAACATTTATTCATACTTCAATCGAAATCGGGTGCTTATAGAACTTTGCATTTAAGTATTCTCGAAAGGTTAATAAAATGCATAAAAAAGGAACTAGTTTTACAATGATTTTAAACAACAAGAGTTCTCGCATGGATTGTTTTCGCTATCCATAACAACCATTCATAATATGACAATTCCATTCTCAAGCCTTCTTAACACCTTTATAAACTAATCTAATCAAATTCGATTATAATGATCAGTAAATTCAAACTAAACAACCACAAAGGAAAGATAGTATCTACTTTCAAATAGAAACCAAAACATATCATGAAAATAAACTAAACACCTTTAAAATCAATCCACTACTACACAAAATGCATACGCAATACTCCACGACCATCTTCGAACATTCTTGCTCACAAATCCTCAAAATTCAATCCAAATAACAACTCTCCATCCACTGAATCCATTATTAAGCACTAGACCATGGATATGAGTTTTAACTGATCAAAAACCACACGTATTCATTCAGTAAGAACCAAGAATCAAATTATAGTTACGAGATGAAAGTAATCATATGACAAACATGAAACACAATATGTGATTGATGAAAGGAAGTTAAATCAAGGTAACACGACCAAGTGGATAACATTTATTCTTATTTCAATCGAAATTGGGTGCTTATAAAACTTTGCAATAGAGTATTCTTGGAAGGTTAATAAAATATATAAAAAAAGTAATTAGTTATACAATGATTTTAAACAACAATAGTTCTCGCATGGATAGTTATCGCCATCCATAACAACCATTCCTAACATGCCAATTCCATTCTCAAGCCTTCTTAACACCCTTATAAATTAATCTAATCAAATCCGATTATAATGATCAGTAAATTCAAACTAAACTACAAAGGGAAGATAGTATCTACTTTCAAATAGAAACTAAAAACTTTCATGAAAATAAACAAATCACCTTTAAAATCAATCCACCACTACATAAAATGCATACGCAACACTCCACGACCATCTTCGAACACTCTTGCTTAAAAATTCTTAAAATTCAATCCGAATGACAACTCTCCACCCACTGAATACATCTTTAAGCACTAGACAATGGATACGAGTTTTAACTTATCAAAAACCACTCATATTCAATCAATAAGAAACGAGAATAAAATTATATTTACTAAATGAAAGTAATCATATATCAAACATGAAACACAATATGTGATTGATGAAAGGAAGTTAAATCAAGGTAACACGAGGAAGTGGATAACATTTATTCTTATTTCAATCGAAATTGGGTGCTTATAGAATTTTGCATTAAAGTATTCTCGAAAGGTTAATAAAGTACATAAGAAAGGAACTAGTTATTTTATACAAGGATTTTAGACAACAAGAGTTCTCACATGGATAGTTTTCGCTATCCATAACAACCATTCATAATATGCCAATTTCATTCTCAAGCCTTCTTAACACCCTTATAAACTAATCTAATCAAATTCGATTATAATAATCAGTAAATTCAAACCAAACAACCACAAATGGTAGATAGTATCTACATTCAAATAGAGACCAAACGAACACAAAATAAACAAATCACCTTTAAAATCGATCCACGACTACACAAAATGCATACGCAACACTCCACGACTATCTTCGAACATTCTTGCTCACAAATCATTTAAATTCAATCCAAATGACAACTCTCCACCCACTGAATCCATTTCTAAGCCCTATACCATGGATACGAGTTCAACTGATCAAAAACCACTCGTATTCATTCAATAAGAACCGAGAATAAAATTATAGTTACTAAATGAAAGTAATCATATGTCAAACATGAAATACAATATGTGATTGATGAAAGGAAGTTAAATTAAGGTACACGACCAAGTGGATAACATTTATTCATACTTCAATCGAAATCGGGTGCTTATAGAACTTTGCATTTAAGTATTCTCGAAAGGTTAATAAAATGCATAAAAAGGAACTAGTTTTACAATGATTTTAAACAACAAGAGTTCTCGCATGGATTGTTTTCGCTATCCATAACAACCATTCATAATATGACAATTCCATTCTCAAGCCTTCTTAACACCTTTATAAACTAATCTAATCAAATTCGATTATAATGATCAGTAAATTCAAACTAAACAACCACAAAGGAAAGATAGTATCTACTTTCAAATAGAAACCAAAACATATCATGAAAATAAACTAAACACATTTAAAATCAATCCACTACTACACAAAATGCATACGCAATACTCCACGACCATCTTCGAACATTCTTGCTCACAAATCCTCAAAATTCAATCCAAATAACAACTCTCCATCCACTGAATCCATTATTAAGCACTAGACCATGGATATGAGTTTTAACTGATCAAAAACCACACGTATTCATTCAGTAAGAATCGAGAATCAAATTATAGTTACGAGATGAAAGTAATCATATGTCAAACATGAAACACAATATGTGATTGATGAAAGGAAGTTAAATCAAGGTAACACAACCAAGTGGATAACATTAATTCTTACTTCAATCGAAATTGGGTGCTTATAGAACTTTGCATTAGAGTATTCTCGGAAGGTTAATAAAATATATAAAAAAAGGAACTAGTTATATAATGATTTTAAACAACAATAGTTCTCGCATGGATAGTGTGACATCCGTCACTATCATGTCCGTTAATTAACTCGTAGTTTATTATCATTCATTTAAGCATTAAATGTTTACGTGTAATTAAATCGTTCGAAATTGCGTTAAATGCTATCGTTAGCTAGTCGTGTTAAGATTTAATTTATCTTATAATAGACTGAGTATTATTATTCTTATTATTATTATATATATATATATATATATATATATATATATATATATATATATATATATATATATATATATATATATATATATATATATATATATATATATATATATATATATATATATAATATCATTCGCGTAAAAGCCTACCAAAACGAGCTCGCAACGCCACAGATCTTGAGCACGCTGATATTATTTTGTGTCACATCTTAGCCCGTGTATAGATGTTCCCTATATTGGTTCGTTAAAGGTTACGTTTTATACTTTGGGTTAAATAAAAATAGGAATGAAAAGTCTAGGGTTTAAAATAAATAAGTCTTAATTAAAAGGAATTAATTCTTAAATAGTTTGGGGTCCTAAGTGTAAAATGATTATATATATATATATATATATATATATATATAATATATATATATATATATATATATATATATATATATATATATATATATATATATATATATATATATATAAAACCTTCTCCCAGCTACAAGCCCTACAGCACATTCCGTAACCATCGACCACCACCCAAACTACCATTGTCGCCGTTAGCCACCGTCCGAGCGGTTTTCGTCACCATCGGTCGCCATCGTCTCTCCATTTCGACGTTTCGCAGGTAAACAATCGTCATAATCTTCTTTGCGTTAGGTTTCCTTATTGTTTCTTTTCGGGTTGATTCGGTGGTGCCGCGGTGATGCGTTCGGTAGCGTTTGTATGTTGCGGTGCCGTGGTAGTGGTTCCACGGTGGTCCAGCCATGTATTTATGCGCGCGTTGTGTGTTGCGTGTGTGTCGTGACATGAGAGTGTGTGTTGTGTATGTTGTGTGTGCATGTATTGTTGTATATAGATGTCATGTGTGTATGTATTAACTTGTGTGTGTGCGAATGGATTTTGTGTTTGTACGTAGGAGCACTTTTGTATGTTTAGTTTATATATAGTGATTGTGTGTTTAGTCTTTATGTATAATATGTGTGTATTTAGTTTATATGGTACAATGTGTGTGTTAAGCTTATATATATATATATATATATATATATATATATATATATATATAGATAATATATATATATATATATATATATATATATATATATATATAGTGTGTGTGTTTGTTAGTGTATATATATTTACTATATATGTTATGTTTGTGTTGTGTGTATATATATGGTCATGTGTGTGTTGGGTAATATATACATAAGCTGGTCGTGTGCGTGTTAATATATATATATATGTAACCGTGTGTTGGATGAATATATATATATATATATATATATATATATATATATATATATATATATATATATATATATATATATATGTTGTGTTATTGTGCGTTGGTTGGGTTGTATATATGTATATTGGGCGTGAATATGAAATTATATAATTGGGCGTATTCATACTATAATATATATATGGGATGAACTGAGTATAAATATATTATCGTGTTGTAAATGGAGTATGACGTGAATGGTTATTCGACTACAAATATAAATAAATACGTAAATAATAGTGTGTGTTTAACATGTTAGAAATATATCAAATATATAAATTAAGAATAATAATAGTGTATTTAAACTAATTATATGTATATAAATTTCACTCGTGTCTAACTATATGAGTAATCAAATTATTATTTATATGTATATAAATATAAATAAATATATATCTTTTGAGCGAGTCGTGCGATACATCCGAACTA